>CM076580.1:1169617500-1170217500 GCA_034641835.2 Pinus albicaulis
AGGGTCATAGCTGCAATTGGGAAATCCTCGTCATTATTTCCTCTGGTGACTCCCCTGGGAGTGCATTTGGTAGCATTGCCTCGAATGAATAATGGTGTATTACACTTCTAACCTACATCGCATCTCTTGGCCACAAACAAACTTCGGTGTGGAAGGATTTTTCTTCTCCCTGAAAATTTAATGGTTGCATTTGAAACGTGCTTTCATCCACGCAACTAAGTCTAATATAGGAGTGATTTTGGGCTACCCCGAACCATATTTGCGAAGAATATCTATCCAAAAGGTCTCTCAGAACCCTTTGCTAGCTCCCCACCTCATCTACCATCTGCCTGTACTCACTAGAAAATTTGGCAAAATTTCCGACGACCAATTCGTCGCTATTCTGACAAATAGTCGTCGCAAGAGCGACAGTTCGAGGGCGGGAAAAACGTGGTTTTCCATATCGTCACAGTTTCGATGCACTTAAAAAGTGTCTCACTATCGACAGTTTTTCCATCGCTTCCAAACAAGCATTTCTCTTCTGACATTTCCCAAATCGTCGCACTTCCGACGTTTGTAAACTGTCGCACTTCCGATGAAATGTGGTCCGACGTTTTGAAAGTCACTCTTCCGACGTTTGTAAACTGTCACAATTATGACGAAATGTGGTCTGATTTTTTGAACGTCGCTCTTCTGACTTTTGTAAACTATTGCAATTCCGATGCAATGTGGTCCGATGTTTTGGATGTCTCTATTCCGACGTTTGTAAGCTATCGCAATTCCGACGAAATGTGGTTTGACATTTTGAACGTCACTCTTCCAACGTTTGTAAATTGTCGCAATTTCGACGAAATGTGGTCCGACGTTTTGAACGTCGCTCTTCCGACATTTGTAAACTATTGCAATTCTGAAAAAATGTGGTCTGACATTTTGAACGTCGCTCCTCCGATGTTTTTATACTGTCACTCGTCCGATGTTTCTGAGTTGCCGCAATTACGATGCTTACAAGGCGTTGGTATACCGACGACAGGTTCAATTTAAAAAAAAAAAATGAAACTTTAAAAGAGGAAAAATGTTGTTTTGAATATATTATATGAAGTAAAACAGTCCATGAAGTCATTACATTTTCACATCTAAAGATTGGAACCCAAATATCCATCCAGAAAAGTGGAAGTCCCACCCCAGACAATGATAGAAAAATACCCCATGTCACATAAAGGGACATGATATAAAACCCAGTAACGGTCCACATGGAGATTATCGACAAATCTGAGAAAGCATCCAAATATGCCCGAGGCATCTATAAGAAAGTGAAATAGAGTATGTAGAATAGTAAAACAATAGATAGAGTACCGACGTCCATTGTTCCAAATACAAATTAAAGTACCCAAAATCCTTGAACAGAGAAAAATGCTAATCATGTGAGGAGTGTGATATGTCCAAAATATAAAAATATCATCAGACCATATCAATAAACCAACAACATAGACCAGCATCGCTAGTTTTGAAGGTAGAGTGATAAACATTAATCATTTTTTTTTCACAAGAGAAAAAACGTTGTTTTGAATATATTATATGAAGTAAAACAGTCCATGAAGTCATTAAATTTTCACATCTGAAGATAGGAACCCAAATATCCATCCAGAAAAGTGGAAGTCCCAACCCAGAAAATGATAGAAAAATACCCCATGTCACATACAGGGACATGATATAAAACCCAGTAATGGTCCACATGGAGATTATCGACAAATCTGAGAAAGCATCAAAATATGCCTGAGGCATCTATAAGAAACTGAAATAGTGGTATGTAGAATAGTAAAGCAACAGATAGAGTACCAACGTCCATTGTTCCAAATACAAATTAAAGTACCCAAAATACTTGAACAGAGAAAAATGCTAATCATGTGAGGAGTGTGATATGTCCAAAATATAAAAAAACCATCAGACCATATCAATAAACCAGCATTGCTAGTTTTGAAGGCAGAGTGATAACCTATCAACACATAAAATAGTATCATAAAGCGGATACAGGAAATGTGCAGAGATATGTACTGTTGATATACACCTCACACAAAAAGCATCCATGATAGAGAAAAAATATGTATAAACCCAGGGTCTATTGTATGTTTTGGCTCGCTTGTTCCCGGAAATAAAAACCATCTGCAGAAACCCAGGCTCGATTGTAAGATCAGGCTCGCTTGATTCCAAAATTGGTAACCATCTCTTGCATTCGAGATGTAAGGTTCAGGCTCACTTGTTTCCATTAGTAGCCCACTACAGCATCCACCCTGTTCATAGCAAAAATGTTCCTATAGATATACAGAGAAAGAGTATAATACGTAGACCATATAAACATGGCTCTGTATTTCAAAAAATAGGTTTAAAATAGAAACAGGGAAACATTTTTTTTCTAAGTAAAGTTAATGTATTAACAACGGGAATAAAATTATACCGAAGTCAAAATCATTGCCCAGAACGATGGAAAATTTGTCATCAAAAAATCAAAAAATTAAGAAGACTGCCCTCATACAGGCAAACCAGTCTTGAACGTTTAATTTACAGAATTCAAAAATATTAGAAAGGTCCAGCACAGTAAAATAATCTAAAAGAAGTCCAATTAAGTGGGCCGCGAAGCAAGAAAAACAAATTAACCAAACTACTCCTCCGGCTCCTCGACAGTTCAACACCATCCTTCGGAAGGTCCAGGATCGCTAGGTGCTACCTCCACATTCATGCCACGGCTCCCCTCCTGAAGGCCCGAATGCTAGCCAGCTTTTTCCGATCTTAGACCCACCGGACGGGTGCATTCTTCCTCCATTTGGGCCTCCTCGTGAAAAACCACAGTGACTGAAGCTGTGATTCGTGGGCGGTTGAGAGAGCAATTAAAGGAAAATTGCGCAGTGCGCATCGTGGGAGAAGGTGAACTAGCAGTGGGGAAACGAGGAGCAGGGGAATCCATACGGTGGCCAGATCCTACAACCCGACCCCGCCCACTCATAATATTTGGATAGCGACTTCTGTAATAATCACTGGACTGGCCGGAAGACAACTTTATTAAGGGGCTGGAGGGAGTGCGCAGGGGTTGACCTCTAGTGCTCCCCCCGCGGCAACACATCCTTTGACGCAGGCGAGGCATGGGTGCAGTCTCACTAGCAGTGGGCACAAGACGAGACGGAGAAGCAGAATTTGAAGAAAAAGTGGAAGACAGACAAGGACCAGACTGAGAGAAATGCAGATATGCATCAAGGTCTACGCAGCAGTTCAGCTGGCCACTTCTCCTTCTCGTCACAGTGAGCAGGCAGTGTAACCCAGCAACCGGCTCGTCTGAAAAACCATAGCAAAATGCCATTTTATCGACCCGACTGAAATGCAATCGAAGGACGCCCATCATAATTAATCTCTTATCATTAATGAGAGTTGAAGGCCGGATCATATTGGAGCATGCGGAATTGCTAACAGGAGTGGAGGTCCGATCTTGAACAGTGTTAAAACTTAATGCGATTAGATGTGGAAACCTTGGAACTTAATTGAACAATGTTAAAACTTAATGCAATTGATATGAAATTGCCACATCCATGTCCCATCGCCTTAAATGCCATGGAATGCACCTGCACCCGAGAGCAGGGAAAGTTTTGATTGAGGACATGTGGCAGAAATTGATTGGAGCGGATCTTTTTTTGGGCCGCTCGCGCAGTGGAAATCCGGATCCAAAAAATATTAGGGAGAATTTGATAAGAAATTCATGTCACAACTCTCCCTCTGTACGCCAGCCCAACCTCGAACCCAAAAAATATTAGGGCGGAATTCATTTGGTTTTAGCGTCACAAAATTGGCTGACGTCAGCAGGCTATTTTTGAATGCGAATTTGGTTTGAATTATGGTTTATCGCCATTTGAAGTCCGGCGGGCTCAACTTAAGAACAATTTTGTTTGATCCCATAGTATAAAATTTGTGTTGGTTTTCTTTGATAATACACATATTTATAATAAATCATGGGAATACCACACTAAACATGTGGAAAAGTTATATAAATTATTGAGAACAATCATTTTTATGTAAAAATATCCAAATGTGCTTTTGGGAAATAAGAATTAGAGTATTTGGTTCATATTGTTTTAAAGGAAGGAGTGAAGTTGGAGCGTCAAAAGATGCAAGCTATTACAAAATGACCTATTCCTAATAAAATCAATGTTCTTAGAATATTTTTTAGACTTACATGATATTATTGATCATTTTTTAAGAATTATGCATGCATTTCATGTCCACTCACATATATCTTGAATAAAATATCATCTATATGGAATGATGAAGCTACTTTGGCATTCTCTCTTTTAATGGATGCCATGTCTTCTACACCAACATCGGTTACACCTAGTTTTGGTAAAACATTCACAATAGAGTGTGAGGCAATAGTACAAGGAATTTACGTAACATTAACACAGTAAGGGATATCATTGGCTTTTAAAAGCAAGGAATTCAAAGAAAATATTTGGTGAAATCTACGTATGAAAAATAAATGGAAGCAATATTACATGCAATAAAAAATGGGGATAGCATATCATTGGGAGGTACTTTGAAGTCAAGATATACCATGATAGCATAAAGTATTTTTTGAAGCTATGGATTTCATTGGAAGATTAACAAAAATGAGGAGAAAAAATGCAAAGTTTTAATTTTGAGATAATCTACAAAAAGGGTAAGGAAAATTTAGTACATGATGCTCTTTCTAAAATAGAAGAGGCCTCAAATTTATATCCAATTACATTTTCTATTCCTAGGTGGCTAGAAGAAGCTTGCCATAACGGAAAAATGACAATAGTACTAAACAAAAACTAAAATTTATAAAGGATGGGATGAACTCTATGGAGTATTGGGAGTGAAAGAGAGATATACTTTGGTGCAAATGTAGAATATTTTTATGCACACAAGAATATTTGAATAAAAAAATATTAAGGGAGTCCCATGTCTCTCTGATGGTAGGACGTAGGGTTCCTTAAAACATCTCAAAGGATCAAAAAATATATTTTTGGAAGGAATGAAGAAAGATATTCAAAATTTTGTAAGAGAAGGTCAGGTTTGCATAATAAATAAAAGAGAGATAGTAAAATCTCTGGGGTTACTTCAACCATTCCACATACATATTCAAAGACTAGAAGATATATCAATAGACTTTATTACAGGGTTACTGAAATATAAAGGTAAGTATTACATTTTGTGGTCATTTATATAGACAAATTTTGTAGATTTTTTTTGTAGAGCTCAAAGTACATAAACAACAAGCCAAGTGGCAGAAGTGTCCGTGAAAGAAATTCATAGTCTTCATGGTTTTCCTAAAGTAATAGCAACAAGAAACTTTTGGAAATAATTATTTAATATGAGTGGAGAAACACTAGTTGCCATGAGTTCTACATATCAAACACAATCAAATGGTCAAACAAAAATAGTTAACAAATGTTTTTAAGGTTATCTACAATGTTACTCTTTAGAAAAGCAATCTTAATGGATGAAGTGGGTTCGTAAAGGAAGAATGGTAGTATGATACTACATATCACACATCTACTAAAATTTCCCCATTTAAGGCCCTTTATGGATATCCAACTCCTAGTATCTCATACTTTTTGCAAGATAAGTCCAAAGTATAAGAAACAGAGTCACATATGGAAAATACTAAAGAAAATTTGAAAATTATTATGGAAAACCTTCAAATGACATGAAAAATGATAAAACAACAAGGGGAACAACATTGAAATGAAAGATAATTTGAGGAGGGTAATTGGGTATTTTTTAAATTATAGCATTATAAGCAATCTTCATTCAAGAAAAATAAGAATAAAGAATTAGCTCAAAAATGTTATGGCCTAAATAATTATTCATAGGATTTCACAAGTTGTAGAGAATTTATATTTTCCTTCTTCTTGCATTCATAAGGTTTTTCATGTATCTTGCCTAAAAAAGGTTTTGGGAAAAAATATGCCAATGTAAATAGAACTTCCAAAATTAGATGAAGAATTAAAGTTGATTCTTGAACCACAAAAAGTTATAGATAAACATTTTGTATCTCTTTGACATATAACCATTATGAAGTACCTAATCAAGTGGAAGAATATTCCTCTAGAAGAAGGTACATGGTAAAATGATCAATTCGTGATGAAATACCCACAGCTAAAGGGTTCGTTTGAAGTTTTGACAAAGGTTTTGTTATATGTTTTATATAACGCGCGTTAGAATAGTTTTATTGTTTGTTAAGGTCCCAAATAGTGATCAAATTTGAAGGGCAGGTCCAAATTTCAATTAGAAGGGCAATATCTATGTTTCCCTTCCATAATGAAAAGCTTTAAAAAAAAAACTTTTCAATTGACCACAATAAATTATTTTTACATTTCATTTTCAGAAAGACAAAACCATCAATCTTTATATTAATAAAAGACTGTTACATATACAACAATGAAGAAGGCTCCATATTTCATTGCTTAAATATCTCATTGGCAATGTCAACATAAGTCTTGAAGACACTATTATAAGATTTTGGATACATACCACCAGGATATAGGAGATTCTTATGTGTCAGATTGTGTAATGCAATTTTGACTTTGTCTCACAAGGAGCAGCAGCATGGAGGTCTGGATTTTTCTTATAGAACTTTATTATTATTATTTGAAACATTGTTTATAGATATGAATACAACAATGAAATTATGAGCACGGTGGACAATTAGTCAAGCTCATGATGCCAAACCATGATGATGTAAGTTTGGAATTTAACATTTTTACATGTTAAAGACAAATAGTCAAAATCACTGACAACTTAGTATGCCATAATTAATAATCATTCCTTGTTCACTTTTGTTAATAGGTTTATGTCACATGATGATCTCTCTTCTCTAGCATTTACTTGTATTGAATATCACTATTCTAGGAATAAGGAGTTATTTTCTCCAAAAATAACCCTAGCCAAACATTGACAATGCATCAAGGATATCTTTCTATGCTTCATAAGTACATATTTTCTAGTTCTAAATCATGTCCTGGAAGTGGTTGTTTTGTTGGAAATTATTCACTAGTTGGTTTCATACCAAAGTCTTTTTCTCATTTTCAGCATCCAATAGATGAAAAAGATAATGGTTTAAAACAACATAAATATTTGAAATTTTGCAAGAATTGTTTGGCACACTTTGAATATTAATTTTGAAGTCAAGTGCATGATGATGTATAGGATCAAGTGTCATTTTGAATACCAAATGTTTCACAAGAAACTTGTCAACATGCTACCCTGCAGTAAGGATTAAATGGCAATATTGCATCAACTATTTCCATAATAAAAGTGCACCTCGGCCATAAGACTAAACAACTAAAAATTTTGTAGATCTAACAAGACCACACAATCAAATGTATTCCACAAGGCCAATACTATATGAAAAATGAAAAGGAGTTTCCAACCAAAAATACCTCAGGCAACTAATTCAATTAGATACACCAAACCATCAGCAAAAAGGAAAACCAACCTACTCAAAAGCCAAGCGTTTACCTCCTTTGACAAAATTTTGAGTTCTGAAACAAGGGCCTTTATTGTCTTGTCAATGCCCCTAGTAATTTGAACGTGGTTTTCACCTGCTGCAAAAACCTAAACAAAAAGTTTTCATTTCAAATTATTTTCCACAAATTTAAGATACAACCATTGTTAGTTTTGTATTTCCTAACAAGCTCGTAAATTTTGACAAAAGAACCAAAATTTTTTAATACCTTATAGCAATTTTTTCACTGAAAAAATATCTTAGACTCAATAAGCCCAACCCAAAACTAAAAAACCAAACACCAGAAGACCCTACAAAAATGAATAGATGATCTTAATCCAGTACTATAGAAAAAAAGTTACTTTACACCCTCACTTATTAAACCCTGTGCTGTTGAATTTTAACGTAAAATGCTGCAGCAAAAGGACGGATGCAACAGCAACATTTTTTTTTTTGGAGGTTGCTTGCACGCCATCCAGAAATTTAATTCAACATTTAAAATTCCTGCAATTTTTTTTTGTAGACGGCCGCAGCCATATTTCTGTACAGGATTGTATTTAAACACAACAACTAGCATTAACGCAATTCACCAACCAGAAATAAAAAAAAAAAAACAGAAATTTACCCCCGAGTTTTGTAAATTCAAAAGGAGGACATGTGGAGCATTAATATTGGATCACATGAAATCGAAGGGAATCTGAAAACCTGAAAACTGGACCCGAATATTTTATAAGGCACATTGGATTGAGAATTCACGTTACAAATTAGGCAGACGTCAGCATCCCATTTTGGAACGCGAATTTGGTTTGAAATTCAATCCATTCAAACTTTTGAAGTCCGACGGAAAGGGTTCTTTAATGTTTTGATAATTTAATTTTATGTATGCTTTAATATATACATATGTTTTAAACATATGTTATATATATATCATATGCGAAATGAAAGTTGGGCCATAGAATTTAGTTTTAATTTTATTTTTTTTAAAAGAGGGTTTATTATAATATGTTTTATATGTTACGGCATATAAAAATAAAAAGGACAAAAAAACTTGGTAGTTTTTTTTATAGACAGTATGTAAATTTTTTATTACACAGCAATGTGTAAAAAGTGAAAGACTGAGTGTAAATTTTAAAGTGTGTATGCATAGCAATGCGAAATTAATAACACAACAGAGTGTTTTAGAGATAGAGTATGTTTGTTTTGAACAGACAGTGCATTGGTTTTATGCACTGCATTTTGTAGCAGTCATAATTTTGTAATCCCTCTCAGTGAGGAAGAAGTGTAATAGTTTTTTTTTGAGTTATTGAAGGGAATAGAAGTTTGTTTTCAAAGTATTGAAACTCTGTCTCCTGTCAAAGAAATTTTTATTTTCTTCGTGTTAAAATAAGGGAGATTTATTCTCCATTCATTGTTCTAGAATTTTTCAATATTCCAACATGTGAAGGAACAACAGATGTTGTGGTTCCATCCCCAGCTAAATCATTGTCTTTTCCGCAGCTTGCCTTACCAACTTGGCCCCAATATTCTCAACTCGGTCCTCTAATTCAACCAATTAAAAGGCCAAAACCATAGCATTGAGATACATTTCATTACACTGTCAATAACAATAAAATTTGACTCAGTCATAACCCTTTCCTTTTATTGTTGTGAAAAGCTTTATGCATTACTCTAATGTGGCTAGTCCATAGGCCAAGTAGACCACTGGGTAACAAATATGTTTCCTTTCACCTTTGAGTTTTCAAATTATGCGTACCAAATCTAAGACATTTAAGAGGGGGAACTAATACAACGTTAAAAAGAAAACCAGAGCACACATCTACAAATTACCTCCTTAGCTACTGTCACACCATCATTAACTATTTTTGGAAAACCATGCTTGCTCTCCAAGACAACATTTTTCCCCTCGCCCCAAGGGTGACTCCAACAAGATCAGCAAGTTTGTTCACACCGCTTGCAAGACAAATTGACAATGATTTCAGTAAGTGTGAAATTGAATGCCAGACCATATGCCAAAACAACCCTCCATGAAAAATTAAATTAACACATTAAAATCGAATATAAATGGACAAGGAAAGATCCACTGCACTGAAGTTTCACGTGCAGGTGACCTTCCTTTAAACATAATTTTTTCTCTGACCTGCAATTTTTTTGTCACTGAGCCATCCTTGTTGAAGTACAACTCCTTTTCCATAGCTCTTGTATTAACTACCTTCTCTCTGTCATGTAATCTCAGAGTCCCTCTTCTTCTTGAGCGAATAAAGGAAATGGGTGAAAAAACTGAAAGAGAAGACAATTGTCTGCCATAATTATCAAACATTGCACCCAACTTCTTCCCCTTTCCATTGTTACCCAATGAGGTAGATGTGGCAATTGTTGTCATACTGCCCAAAGTAGAGGCCATCTTCTCTTATCCTGAATATAGAATTACAAGATCTTCATATTATTATGAACCTTAAAAAACATGACTCCCATTGCTAAAGACCACTTTTAAGTTGTAACAGGAAAACTAAACAACTATCGCAACTTTTGGAAACTTCTGGAGCATTAAGAGAGAAATAAACAAAGAGAAATACAACCACAATCCTCATTTTAATGACACTGGACTATATATTTTCATTAAGATAATAGAAAGAAATCACAACTATATTAAGGCCAGCACAAAATAATCTTTAACCAGTGTCTCTCGTGGCCTTCAGGTTGCCATGCTAGAGGTTGCATATTTTTAATTTAAATTATTGACCTCGTGCCCATCTATGAATGCATCCAATGGGATATCTACATCAAATGCTCCTTTATATCCCCAAAAACAAATTCCCTACTACAAGAGCACCAATATTGATGGATCACCCCACACCATCCCACCCACTAGAAACGGTGAAAAAGGAAACCCGAGAAAACTTCTGAAATAACTCAAGATGACTATATGGGTGGTTCTTATGAATCAAAAAACCATTCAAAACATGCTCATCAATCCAAACCATGAGTATTATGTGACGATATTCAAGCAGGCACCGAATCAGATTTCTGAAGCTATGTTAGAGAAACCCT
This sequence comes from Pinus albicaulis, assembly GCA_034641835.2. Classification (NCBI taxonomy): domain Eukaryota; kingdom Viridiplantae; phylum Streptophyta; class Pinopsida; order Pinales; family Pinaceae; genus Pinus; species Pinus albicaulis. The sequence continues at coordinate 1,169,628,038 of CM076580.1, forward strand.
AAACTCTCACTGAAAATAGGTGCAATGTGGCACCACTCAGAGATTGACATGTGTCAATTGGTACAAGTGGTAGAAAATTGGAATGCTCAAACAACGAGGTAATGCAGGAATGACATGAGGGAGAAAATATCAGAAAAGCCCCAAATCTGGAGAACTAAAGCTCATCACCATCCTGAGATTGACAACTTTACATGATGTAACCTATGCAATCGTAAATGGAGAAATCATAGTAACAATAAAGTAACCTATGTAACAATAAAGTTAGATTCATCCTGGGAGTGGTAATGGGAGAAATCATAGTGAACAACAAGAAACATGCAGAGTTTCTTACAATCAAATAGATGAAAAAACACATAGAAAAAACCTAGATAATAATCATGAACAAGAGAAATATTGAATTATGAACTGTAAAGGAACTTAAAAAATGTGACATTGCGAACCTGGTCAAGTCCACAAGCGAAAAATATCTTGGACATGACCCTGGTTGACAAGTTGTATTGCTCATGATGCAAGAGGATTTGTACATGCACTGCCAAGTCAATCAAAATCCATCATTATCTATACAATAAATACAAGTAATTGATGTAGTATTTTTTACTCTAAGATGCATTCTTATGATAATGTTAGAACATATGTTGAAAATGTCAAAAAATACTTGAATAAGCTCCTCTTTGTTTCAAGAAAAATTTATTGGAGTCGCATGAACTTGGAACAAGCCTCCCACGATCTGAAAGAGTAGCAACTAAGTCAACAGTGACTTTTTTGTTGCTACGCTGGATCGAGGGAGGTTTGCTCCAAGATTAAATCGCTCCAATAAATTATTCTCTACTAAACGGGGCCAACCACGTGAAGGTGAAAGCTCTTATGGCTCCTCCCCCCCCCCCTCACATCACTCTCAATTCCCCAATACCCAATCTATATTTCATTTTTTACTTTCATGAGCATAAAAAAAATATTCAATAACTAATAAAAAACAATTCAACAAAAATTACGCAAGGAAACATTGCAATTAATGATTGACATAAAAATAGTATGATAAATGAGTTTTTTATATAACGCAAAAAACGTTCCAAGTATGGTAACGTTTGTCTTATAATAATACAATATTTTACATTATCAATTTTTTTTTTCTTCTTCCTATTTCTAAAGCTCGTAATTACATCATCAATATCATCATGCTCTGCTCCTGTTTCGTGCCTTTCGACCCGCATTGCTGACCTAGTTGTGTAGTCACGATGTCTGGTTTCATCCAGTGAGAAGGCATCGCCTACAAAAATAAATAATATTAAATTTTAATTGTCAGTTTTTAAATATCATTGAACTAGTTTGGTAATATTAATAAAAAAAATTTCAATGAGATTATTTACCTGGTGCACCAGTTGCCGTCGCTAACCTAGTTGCGTAGTTACGATGTCTAGTCTCTTCCAGTGATGGGGCATCGCCTACAAAAATAGATAATATTAAATTTTATTTGTCAGTTTTTAAATATCATTGAACTAGTTCGGTAATATTAATAAAAAAAAATTGCAATGAGATTATTTACTTGGTGCACCAGTTGTCGCTGCTGACCTAGTTGCGTAGTCACGATGTCTGGTCTCATCCAATGACGAGGCATCGCCTACAAAAAAAGATAATATTAAATTTTAATTTTCAGTTTTTAAATATCATTGAACTAGTTCGGTAATATTTATAAAAAAATTTGCAATGAGATTATTTACCTAGTGCACTAGTTGTCGCCGCTGACCTAGTTACGTAGTCACGATGTCTGGTCTCATCCAGTGACGGGGCATCGCTTACAAAAATAGATAATATTAAATTTTAATTTTCAATTTTTAAATATCATTGAAGTAGTTCGGTAATATTAATAAAAAAAATTGCAATGAGATTATTTACCTGGTGCACCAGTTGTCACCGTTGGGACTGTTGCCCTGTCTTCCTCTCTGGTGGTAAGACCCTCAAGGGAAACATTCTCTGTCATTTAAAAAAAAAAAGTTATAAGGACAACCATCAAGGTATAATTAGAAAAAATTATAAGTGGAAATTAATTACCGTCACGACCCTCACAGATAGTAGCATTGTCGGCCTGGTCCCCACTACAATGATCAGGTTGCATGTGAGGATCATCTACATCTGGCTCTAAAACTAGGTTATTTTCCTCATCGATAGTGATGCTCCCCTGATTTAAACAAATTTGTTAGACATTTATGGACGAAAAAAAAACATATTGAAAGATTAATGTTTTACCTTATTAGGCATTCTAGATCTTGGGACTTGCCCCAAGCTTCTGTGATGTTCAACTTTGACTTGATAGCCGAAATGGAAAGCGATATTTTTATCTTCCTCTATAGTTTCTGTTCCGAAGTCATCACCCTACATTACATATGATTGTGTATTTTTAATCATATTTGATAGGATTACAAAAACGTTGGAAGGCGATACAATTAATTATAAGATGTTTAGCTACTTAATTACAATTCTTGCAGCTAATTTCAAGTAGCCGCCCTAGCCTAGCTTGTGATGGCCCTTCTTTTCAATCCTAGCTTTGGTTTCCTTTGAGTTGTCAGGAAACCTAGCATCAAAATATTGAAGTCAGATATGACGTAGCACACTTTTATTTTAGACATAGAAAAAATTAAAGCTATTGAATTAAAGTTGTAATTTACCTTGCGGGTCCAGTTGGCATTTTTCCTTCTTTCTTTGCCCTTTTTTCTTTTCTGTCATGGATAAGTGCTCTCCACTCACTCTCTGAAACTATGAGAGGATGCTCAGATCTAGGGTTAAATTGCAATTGTGTCCTATAAGTGTCCCTGGTATATTTCAAATATTTTCCGGCTACCCAGGCCACTGCTGTTCGATCAAATGTGTTAACACCAAAAAGGGCTTCTAGATAATCTAGAAGTTCTTTTTTCAGGTTGGAATTCTGGGAATTCCACCCTGTGCGTATGGTTGGGCCAAAAATTACCAACACATTGCTCTCCAAAAACCTGTAGAACTCATTGTTTCCTACACAGAAAAAAAGATATTATCATTAATTTAAAAATAAAAATCATGATAAATATGTTTTAGATAAAGTACATGAAATACTTAAAATATTAAAATTTACCTGGGAGTTGTACGTGCTTTATAGGGACACCTTCATAATTCACCAACAACGTGCCATTAATGGTCCCTGCAGAGCTGACACGTGTAGCTCCAGGAAACGCAGTAATGTAGCTGGCCATATCAGCCTCATCATTGCCAACACGTTCAGCGGTTGGCTGGGTGTCTGCTTGGGCTGGGTGTGTTTCTTGGCTGGCACCTAAAGGAGTAGAAGGTGTACGAGAGGGTTGTTGGGCAATATCTTGCCCTTGTGTCCCACTACCACTAACACCGGGTTTAGCAAGTGCCAGAAAACGCTACATAGAAAAGACATTTTTGTTAGTTTAGTCAATGTAAAAATTAGAAATCAAACTATCACAATTCATCTCATGCAGAACAAAAAAAAAATCCTTTTGACTTTTTATTATTACCTGATATGTTTCTAGATGGTTCATAAGTTTTTTTATCCTCTCTCTTGTTTCAGGTGTTTGAGGTATGTCTATCAAAGTATTAAATTCTGACCTTGCATCTTGCGCCTTTTTTCGCAACAAGAACACTAGAGATAGGGATGAAGAAAGCTCTTCCTCAAAGAGGGAATCATCAGGCGTACCATGGCTAGGTGTCTGCATATTTGAAAAAAAATAATATTATTTCAATTATGTAAATAACTAAAATACCCGAAGATAGAGAAATTCTGGCACTTTACATATTCTTCCACTAGCCTCTTTCTGCGATCATCCCGTATCGGGGTTGTTCTTGTACTGCCCTGATCAGTTTGCCACATTGCAATAAAATTATAAATGTAAAAACTTGAAAACAATATCTAACTTGAAAACACAAAATGAAAACTGAAATAATTTCTAATAAGACACCGGAAGATAGAGTTAGAGTTTCAAATATGCCTTGCATTGAATTCAGTCCTGGAAACATGTCATTGCACATTAAGGCACCCAAACAAGAGACGAGTTGACAATGAAGACCTTATTGAATATATTGTTGGAGAAACTTCTAGTAAACTTGTTGTGAAGACCTTGTGGACATTTTCGGAGCAACATTGTTGAAGCTGATGGTATAGCATTGTTGGAGATGATATTGAAGAGCCTTGAAGTGAAGCTTTTGGAGCAACTATTGAAAAATCCTTAGAGAATTTAATTAAGGCACTTTCTATCTTCCATCACCTTTTTCCTTTCAATATCCTTTAAACTATTTTGTTGATATTTAATGTTTGAAATCACGTTATAATTCCTTGATTATATGTGTTTGGAGACTTTCCCTTTGAAATTACCCAAAAATACCCTGGCAATTTTATCTTCAGGATGCATGTCTGACCCTATTGTTCAATATTTTGATTGATAGTAGTAAACATAGAGAGTTAGGGGGCTCTTGACATGGTTTGGTTGGGCCATTAGATCCCTAACATATACTAGGGAGAACCCCCCTTCAGTTGGAGGAGAGCTAGCCTGAAGTGAAAAGAGGTTGGTGACGTGACAATGGGGCTATTGAATTACACATGGTATCACACTTTAGCTTTAGGACTTTCTCTTGAGAAGTGAGAGATTTTGCTATATCAATTCTCAAATTGTTTACAACACTATTGTTAAGAACTAATAAGAAGTGATGTTCAGGGGTTTTTGGGTATAAGAAGCAATACCATTTAAAAACCAGGGTTCTCAGTCCTTGGCATTCCTTCACCTGGGCCTAGGGACACACTAGAATAATTTCACACTAAACCATGCAAACTTAAAAGTAACTTAACAGATCCATAAAGTAGTAATAATCATAATTCCTAATTTCCTATTGTACGATATGATGCAAATTATTCAAAAATGAAGCAATGAAGACATGCAATGTCCAAATTTCAAGATTGATGAACAATTACAAGAAGTTAGAAACTACAACTTTGATTCAACACTCTGTGTCCTAACTCCAGGAAGGAATCTAGTTTGTAGTACAGAACATGCATCGTGTATTATCAATTCTTAATTGACAACAACTAAAGGTCATCTACATCATCAATTCCTTCCCATTTTGTGTTTTTATGTTATATTCCTTATAAACATGTCAAATTTATCTCAAAGTAAGCAACCACTCAATAAAATAAAAAATAGCTGAGATATGATTGAGAAATGGTCATTTATTTCTTGAAAGGATGTTCACAATTTATTTGGTTGTTTTTCAACTCAAGAAACAAGAAATGACCTAAGAAACTATCGTGATGTAATATAAGAAACAACATGGTGCAATGGCCATTTTAAAAGCCAAATGACATCCACTGAGGACATGGCCCTTATTTGGTTCCTGTTTCATTGGAGTTTCGGGTAGAAATGGAACTTTTTTGTACCATTTCCAGTAGTAAAAAATGAAAACTTTCTTTTTCCATGGGAAATAATTTACCTTTCCTTTTCCAAGATAATCTAAATCACAAAAAATATTAACTATACTACACACATTCTTGGATAATGTGAAAGTAGAAAAGGAATACCCTACACAAGTGATGCGCACATGTACATTTGAACACTAATATATTTTTGTAGTTGAAATGCAATGCTTGTTTTCATTTAAATGTAGGGTTTTTAAAGCAGGGAGAAATAATGGATGCCAAATTAGTAAGCATTTCTTTGGGAAAAATTTAAATCCTGTGTTGGGTGATGAAGATAATAGAGGGTATTGAATCTTGATTCTTGACATCTAGAGAGAACCCTACAGCCTAACACAATCCAATGGAATTGACCAAAAAAACCAAAATAGAGTCAACCCTACTATAGGAGGAAGGGCCTGCAGTAAGAACTTACCATTTTGCAAGAGCTGAGGGCGAATGTTGTTCTGCAAGAGCCGAGGGAGAATGCAGGGCGAATGTTGTTCTGCAAGAGCTGAGGGTGAATGCAGGGCGAATTCTATTCTGCAAGAGCTCAGGGCGAATGCTGAGTGCGAATGCTGTTCTGCAAGAGCTCAGGGCGAATGCTGAGGGCGAATGCTATTCTGCAAGAGCTGAGGGCGAATGCTGAGGGTGAATGTTGTTCTGCAAGAGCGGAGGGTGAATGCGCGCATGATATCAGAATTTAATGTAGCACACATGTACATTTGAACACTAATATATTTTTGTAGTTGAAATGTAATGCTTGTTATCATTTAAATGTAGGGGTTTTAAAGCAGGGAGAAATAATGGATGCCAAATTAATAAGCATTTCTTTGGGAAAAATTTAAATCTTGTATTGGGTGATGAAGATAATAGAGGGTATTGAATCTTGATTCTTGACATCTAGAGGGAACCCTACAGCCTAACACAATCCAATGGAATTGACCAAAAAAACCCAAATAGACTCAACCCTATTATAGGAGGAAGGGCCTGCAGTAAGAACTTACCATTTTGCAAGAGCTGAGGGCGAATGCTGTTCTGCAAGAGCTGAGGGCGAACGTTGAGGGTGAATTTTGTTCTGCAAGAGCTGAGGGTGAACGCTGAGGGCGAATGCTGAGGGAAAATTATATTTTGCAAGAGCTGAGGGTGAATGCTGAGGGCGAATACTGTTCTGCAAGAGCGGAGGGCGAATGTGCACGTTATATCAAACGTTAATGTAGCTATTGCGACAGATACGAAACAATAAAATAATTTTTATGTAGCGCACATATAAGTTTCGTATTTTTATGTAGTGCTTATATAAGTGTCATTATACCAACGGCAGACAAAGCGTCTCTATTGCAACGGGTGCCTCCAAACGTCGCAATTGTGACACTTAGACATTGTGTCGCACTTGCGACATTTCGAGGCAGTCGTCGCAATAGCGATGATTTGGGCCATAGTGTCGCAATTGCGATGTCTTCCTCCAAACGCCGCAATTGTGACACTTTTTCTAACTGTCGGTATTGCGACACTTTTCTATAAACATCAGTATAGCGACGGTTTTGGGCGGGATGGAAAAAATTTGGGGAAATTTCCGACATTTGGTCAAAAGCGTCTGAACCAAGTGTCGGAATTTCTACCAAATGTAGTAGTGACTAGAATGAGAAATCCTCCTCATTGAACTCCTTGGTGTTGGGATCTCTCGATACTCTCTAGGGTGTAAACCTTAACTCCATTAGCTAGCCGTTCATGATTTTTGCAAGCTGCCTTATCCTCGGTGAGTCCATTTCCACATCGCAAATGCCATAGCAATATAGCCGTAAATGAATCATGTGGCTCACCTATAATTATCCTCACAGGCCTCAAACAGTTCGTTCAATAGGAATGTACACCAGTTTAGCTGGGATCCGTGGATGCAGTGTTCCGCGACTGATATGGTGTCAAGGTTTCATTCAACTTTGTTGTAATGCCTCATTGTTTTACATGCTATTATATAGCAGGCAAGTTTCACCACTGGATTGTTGATGAGGTATATCTTCGCTCTCTTCCCTCCTCTTCTAGTCTCCTATTTCTAATAATAATCATAGTTACCTATCTTCTTGGCTCTCTTGGACACATTCTAGAATTTCATTGAGACATCATTCCCTTGTGCAGATAATCTAGTATGTCTATTGATGTCATTTTCATGGATAGGTATTTCTCTCCCTAGCCACAATGATCTGTTCTGGACTTTGCTCATCAGGAATTTTGTGCACCACATTGCTGCTCCCGTTGTTCCAAACACTGGGAGATTCCTGAGGTTCAGTATTATCTATATTTTAATACATATGAACTCTAGATCCATGCTTGCTACTTCCCCTCCTCCCTCTATGGCATAATTTTCTATGTATACTTGTTGCTTCATAGCTGGGAATCGATAGGAAAAAGTGAAATCTGTATCAATTAATGAAGAATTGTCATACTTGTCAATCAATGATTCTATGCTAGAAATTCTCTCATTGAGCTCAGGCTCAATGATTGTTGTTTCTACCTTCGCCATATTCGTTCTTCTTCTGTATAACTGGAGTGTTGTTTCTGATATATTGCTATGAATTGCTGTTGTTGGCCTGTTTCTTTGAACTTCCTCTAATGAAATTTTTCTTTTTTTGTAGCAGCTTCTGTTTTTTCTAACTCAGAATTTTCCGGCATTCTGGTGCTTTTCTTCTTTCATGCAGGTTAAGAAATGCTACCAACATGAATGAGGTTGATATGACCCCATAACTAATTAATTTTTTCTATCTCCCCTACGACTATAATCGTGTGATTAGTTACTGCGGTGAGGTGTTTTCTGACATTGCTGAATGTGGCTTCAGGATTTGGGTAGACGTGATGGGTAATAATTATGGCTTAATATGGAAAATTTATTACGGTATGGATGTTATTAATTATGGCAATTAATTTTCAAATTCAGGTGATTCTATGAACTAACAATGGAATGATGGGTTATTATGATGAAATGATATTTGACATGCTTGGCTTTCTGACACGGATGAAATGTTAGATGCCACCCCCCCATCGACCATAGTTGCTTGCGATGTGGTCTCCGTATCGCAACAGATGGAATTTATTTCTATTTTATTGTGATGTCTTTTTATTGGGATTCCTATTCTATGTCTCATTTCGAGTGTGAGAGAGTTATTGACTCTATATATTTTTATTCTACCGTACTGACTACTCTCGATTGCGAGAGTTATTTGAAAAGAATAAATAGTAGAAATTTCTCGTGATAGGGCTTCAGGCGTGCGCCAGTCGAATCGTGCCTAAATATTTAATTTCTATGACATGGTATGGTCCTATCTCGTGAATTCAAAGTTTTCCTGGGAGCATTTGAAATTTTTTTTCGTACAACGGGACTTTCCCTCCGATAGTGAACATTTTATGCTTGATGTGATGGTCATGCCAAGCCTTCTGTCTTTCCTTTTACACTGTTTGATGGACATCTACCAAGAATATCTCTTCTTCAAGCTCCTATAGCTCATGGAGTCATTCACTGATTGAGTATTCATATGTCATATATACGGTTGAAGTGATTAATAGAATTAGTATGATTGTTTCAGCAGGTACCACCACCTCTCTCCCTTATACTAGCTGGAATGGAGTTTGATTGTGAAACCTTTTTATAGCTGTCCTGTATTCCCATAATGTTGTTGGTATCCTTTCATCCCAGTCATCTCGGTTGGCATTGCATATCTTGGTGAGTCCCTTTTCTAAGATCTTGTTGAATTCTTCAACGGTTCCATTAGCTTGAGGGTGGTATGGGCTGCTTTGGAAATGTTGTACCATAAATTTATCTAACAAAGATTTGATTGTTGTATTAATAAAGTGTGTACCTTAATCACTTGTTAGGCTTCCGGGGCAGCCAAATCTACTAATGATATTCTCGGAAATGAACCTGGCTATTGTGTCTGTTGTGTGGTCTCTTACTGGCGCTACCTCCGCCCATCTTGTGAGATAATCCATTGCGGTTATTATGTACCTTACATTTGAATGTCTTGCTTTTGCTGCAATTGGCCCTACGAAGTCGATGAGCCATTTTGAAATGGATGCAATGCTTTTACACGTTGTAGTGGTAACTCATCCCGGTGTGATGGACGTCCTATTCTTTGACATACATCACATTTTTTTACATATTATTTACTATCTTTATGAACTGTGGGGCACCATTACCCTGTGTGTAGTATTTTCCTTGCGGTGGGTTTTGCACCCACATGGCCTCCCGCAATTCCGCTATGACACTCCCATAACATACCCTCTCTTTCATGGTCCATGACACATCTCCGCAAGACATGACCCAACCACATCTTGTATAAATGTCCTGCTATCAGTTGATATTCAACTGCTTTCATGACCAAATTCTTATTTGAGTTGTCGTGTATTCTTTTGGGAACTATCTTGTTGCTAGATATACTGATATCTTCTCTAGATAATCTGGGATGGCTTCCACTTTGAGGAGATCAGCATCCGACAACTGATCATCGAGGGATCCCTTGTTCCCCCCATTCTCTAATCTTGATAAATGGCCAAAACCCACATTTAACCTTCCTATTTTTACTATCACTTCAAAAGTGAACTCTTGGAATAGTAGGAGCCATCTACAATTCTTCCTTCAAGCACAGGTTTGTTAACCAGGTATTTCAATGTTGAGTGGTCTGTGAAGAATTTGAATGTACCTCCCAGTAGGTAATGATGAAACTTTTGAATATAATACACCACCGCAAGAGCTTCTCGTTCCATTGTCATGTAATTAATTTCAATGGTAGATAACTTCCTGCTTGCAAAGTATACCGAGTGATCAATAGAACTTTGTCATAGCTGAGCTAACACCGCTCCTAATGCAATAATGGGGGCATCAATGTGGACATGGAACTGTTTGTCCCAATTGGGATGAACCAATATGAGTGCACTTGCTAGATTTTATTTCAAGGTGTTGAGGGCGTTAGTGCATTCATCACTCCATAGGAATTGATCTTACTTCCGCAACATCTTTTCTAATGGTGTTGTAATCCTTGCATAGTTCCGAATGAATATTCTGTAGTACCCTGTATGTCTAAGCAGTGATCTCAACTATTTTACAGTTTATGGTTCTTCTATATTAACAATTACCATTACTTTTGCTGGATCCACACAAACATCCTCCTTACAAACAATATGTCCTAGAAGTGCCCCAAAGGGTACTACAAAGATGCATTTCTTAAGGTTGAGGGAGATTTGGAATTGTCTACATATGTCAAAGATTATTCTGAGTAAATTTGCTTGATTGTTCAGTAAGCTGTAAACTATCTAATCATCCATGTATACCTCTAATAAGTTATGTATATAGTCCCTAAATATTGCTATCACTATTCATGAAAACACTAGTGGCACATTCTTCAGTCCAAAGGGCATGACATGGTATGCAAAAAATCCCCATTCAGTTGTGAAAGTGGTCTTCTTTTTTTCTTCTTCTGGTATTCTCACTTGATGATATCCTGAGAATCTGTCTGTGAATGAATTGGCTTCATTTCCTGCCACGTTGTCAAGAACCTCATTGCTAAATGGAGTAGGAAATGGATCATGTATGCATGCGTTTTTGAGCCTTCTATAATCCACAAATACTATAATCTTGGATTTCTCCTTTTTTCTTTGTATTACAATGGCACTGACCCAATCTGCTTCCTCAACTGGAAAAATCATCCCTACTTTTAGCATTTTATCTATTTATTCTTTGACTTTCTCCTTTAGTCTTTTATTTAGGTGGTAAGGCCTATGTTTTACTGGTCTTCAGTCTAGCTTTAAGACTATGTGCATTTCCCCCATGTCCCCTTTTATTCCCTTTAGCTCTGCTACTGAAGATGGGAACAAATATTCATATTCCGGTAGTACGTCGAAGATTTCCTTGGTTTTTTTTGTATCCGAGTAATATTCGATGGATGTGATTTTGTGTTTCTCCATGCTTCTAATGTTCAATTTCTTATCTTCAAGGGTAACATGTGTAGTAATTTCGTGGTTGGTTCCTCCTGTATACCTCGCTCCCCTTGTTTTTCTTCAAAGTATAAGTGTCAGAGATTTTCTAAATCATCACCATCTATCTAACGATCTATCCTTTTGCATGCTATTGAATCTTTGATTTTCTATTATAAGAGTGGTAGTTCTTCATCTTCTTGAATATATGGAAAAATAGTACTTTTTTGATGCCTTGGAGTGCATTTGTAACTCACTTTGTTTCTCCCTTAAAAGAAAAACATTGCAGAAAATTTTCCACAACTACTCGCAAGGTGCCAATTCCTCTCTTATTTTCCTTCGTCAAATACTAGGCCTGTGGAATTGTGTCTAGTGAAAGCATAAAATTGTGCCTCCACAAAGATTCTAGATACTCTTCTTTCTTCTAGCTATACTTACAATTCTTTAAATGTTCTATGGGGTTAGATTCCCCTTAGTACTTTTCACTGAATTGTGGCCTTGAACCTTCTTGGAACATAGCTCTTAATGCTATTGCAACATCTTCCCATTGCGAAAGAGAGTTGTGGTGGTTAACCCACCATCTTTCTGACGTGGATTGTAGTGCTACATCCATAAGAGGGACTCTATCTTCCATTGGTACCTTTTCTTCTACTTTTGAAATAAATGTATTTACAACTTGCATGTTTGATAGAGTCGGATATGCTCTTACCTCAGTTCCAATCCAGTTGACACCTCGAATTTTTGCACATATTCTAGTCTTGGTTTCATATCTTCCCTATTTCCAATCATCCCAAGCTATTTCTGAGCCCAAATATGAACTTTGAACACTTCTCCAACTTACGGTCCCTCTTGCTGTTGGATTGATATTGTCTTCCCTCTTCGCTACCATCATCTGGTACAATTGATCGAGAAGTCAAGCATCCTCTCTATTGTCAACAGTCTTTGTATATCGCGGGTCCTTGATATGGGTCAAGTGGTTGAATCACCTTGACTTCCCCGTCTTCAAATATCATCAATTCATTTTTCAAATAAATCACTGCATAATTCTTGAAGGCCCAATCTAACCCTAGTAAAGCATTATAGGGATCGTTTCCCCCCATGCTTTCTATCACCTCAAAATTTTTATATGTTTTCACTTCTGCGACATCAACCTCGACCTCTTCTAGCCTCCTTATGGGTAAAATACAGTATTGATTTTCCATGCGGAGCTATATTGGCGAGTATGTCAACTTTTCCCTCCCCAGTGCTTCCCATGTATTCCTAGGTAGAATGTCGACATCTGATCCTAGATCAAGCATTGTGTCTTTGATTTGAAGTCCCATGACTTAAGTATTCTCAGAAAATTCTTTTCTACTTCTTCTCTTGTTTCTTTTTATCCTTCTTATGTATTTTTCTATCGAATTTCTTGACTCTCCCAGTTTTGTATTTTCTTGCACCATCAAATCTAGGTTCTACTTTAGTTGTTCCAGCATTAGTGCATCAGTTACAATTTTCAAGAATAGTTGGAACCATTCCTCAATCAATGTAATTGTATGAGTCTCCTTCTCTTTTTCGAAGATGGACTGTGGAAGCCCAATACCTCTACTCCCCCCTATCTAGGAAGATGTTTCTGCTGCCTCCTTAAAATACTGCTTCTATCTATCTGGTCCGAAAGCATTCTTTGGGGATGCGGGATTGATCAGCTTTACCGAGTCCATACTCTGTCCATCCTCTATTTTATTTCCTCCCTGAGTTATTGTGGCTACGCTTTTCATTGGTTGAGCTTCTACTATTCTTGGTTCTGCATTTACTATATTAGCTCCTCTTTGTCTGGCTCTTTCGTCCCATCCCTTAATCAATTCAGGATAATCTTTAGTTGTATTTGCATTAACTCTGCAGTAAGAGAACCATGGTATTTTGGGTAGTGGACATTCCCTTGCTATGTGTCCTTCTTGATCACAATTATAGTACCTAAATGGTCCTCTTCCTCTGGTTCTGCCTCCTCTCACTCCTCCTCCTCAACCCCTTGGATTTTCATTCACTCTATAAGATGGTATGTCTAGTCATTCTACCAGTTTTTTGAGGGCTCTACATTGATCTGCATTATAAATTGTAGAAGTGAAAAATTCATAATACATATTTTTTGGAACATTGAAATATTTTTGTAAAATTTGACATAGACGTGGAGGATGACCAATGCCTTTGCATATTTCAAATTATTTGGTTGTGGTCTGATTCTGTTGAGTAAGGAACCCTAGAAAGTGGGGTTGATGGTGGTATAATCCTTGAGTATTTATATGTGTAACTCCCCCAACTGGTGGAACCCCCTGTGTCCTTTTTGTTGAAGTTCCTGATTTTTTTCCCCGCAACCTCGGGCATTTTGTGGCCATCTGTCCCTCCATCAGGCAATGGGTGCACCACACGTTGGGCCTTGTAGGTTGTATCTGATCTGAAAATGGAAGGTACTTGAAAATGGTGCAAGGTATCCATTTTCATTTATGTAAATGAGTGCAAAAATACTCCAAGTTTAAATCTGAAAATGTGAGAACTTCATATTTCTAATACAAAGATAGACTGTAGGGGCATTTACCGGATATTTCACCTTTCAAAGAAAGGATGAATCCAGAGGCTACCTGGCCCTCTTACAAACTCTGCCTAAATAAATATTAGAAGTAAACACTCATATTTAAGTAAAATGATCTTGCTTTAAACTTGACGTTATGCGGAAATTTAGCTTGGAAATGGTGTATGTCTTTTCATTGTTTATGTATCTTAAGTGTAATTGTTTTTGCTGAAACTTAACATGGGTATCAGAAAAAATATTCAGCAATATAATATCCAAACACAACAGCAATATGATATAGTATTTCACCCCAACTCTTGGGCTACATCTCCTGGATCAAGCCTCCCAAAATGGGCTTGTCCTCTTGTATTAAAAGCTCTCAAATGCAATACAAGATTATAAGTGTCTCAATAGACAAATATGAATATATAAACCGATTCAAAAGGTATGAAAAATCTAAGAATTCCTTTTCAAATTCACTAAACAGTGAAAGATTACCATAAACAGTGATTTCTTCATCAATGTCCTGCTGGTGCTTTGAACTTCTCTGCAACTTTTCGAGCTGTAGAAGTACTCAAATGCCTCTAAAACCTCCTCCAATGGCTTCATAAGGTCGAAATTATCTTAAATAGAGCTTTGGTTCACCTCAAACTGATAACCACAACTCAACCAAACTCAAAACCCAAAATGGCCCTAATGGCTCAAAAAGCTTCTCCGAAGCTAAAAAGGCTGAAATTGAGTTCCAATGGCTCTGAAACCTGTCCCATTGAGTCCATAATGTCAAAGAGACCCAAAATTAAAAAACAATTCGCTTCAAAAGGATCTCCCATGTGAAAGATATGTCATATTTACTAACTGCCAGTCTCCCCCTAGAAAAACTCAAGTTAAGTTTAGTTAACTGGAGATAATCTGGAAAATCCGCCTAAAATGGAGGAAACCGCGCTAACTTTAGGGGTGGCATAAACTGTTAGCAATAAATATAAAGTGACATGTGGCTGCAAATCCCACCGGCATTATATGTTGGGAGCCAACCGTGTAACCATAACATTAAACTCCGCCATAACACATTTACAATTCAAATTGAATACATGTCAAAACATAAGCTTGTGGTGTACTGGTAAAGCATGACACTTGTGCATGGCTGGTCGGAGGTTCAAATCCTGTGTACTTCCAAAAGGTTTTAACATTTTTCCATTTCTCAAACCAGGGGGCCACGTGGCGCCCTACGGGCCTGCCACGTGGCAGCCCATAATTGGTTCAAAACATATACAGTCAACTTTTCCACGAACCAGCGCTTGCCACTTGTTGACTGCTAACTGGTCAATAGGTGGAATATTCCCAAAATATTCTATGGAATATTCCTAGAATATTATTTTTTTAATATTTTCCAATTTCTAAAGTCAAACTGACATTTTTTAACTGAAATTGAAGAACTTCAAAGTTGAATAACTTCTTCATACAGCATCGGTTTTCAGTTCCGTTCACGGCGTTGGGATCGTATCGCCGAGGCCTATCCCATCGCTCAGGTTCCAAATCAATTTGAGCACTTTCATTTTTGAGCTTTTTCTCAAGCTCAGATTTGAGCTCCTGATCACACCTCCCAAATGAGAGGCTTTTGGTCCCCAAAAGCTTATTGAAATGAAGAATTGAACTGTAGTACAGCAAATGAGAGAATAAAAATCCTCTTCTCTTCAGCCCTTCAAAAAAAATTTCCTTGAAAAGAAAATGAAATTGAACCACAAATGAAAAGAAATCGACATTTCCCTTTCTGAATGCACTTGTCCACAACTGTCCACAACTGACCTTCTTGAACCCACACAGAAATTTCTGGCGAGAAATTTACAGAGTGAAACTATACAACGCTTCCTTGATCAATGATCGAAGGTGGCTAAAAAAAAACAAGATATTACAGCATAAAATACATGCATACATCCAAAATTTTCATATGTACAAAAGGAGTACGTCTTACTGTGTCAAGAAGTCCATCCACTTCTCACCAAGCCACTTCCATGGCGACTTTTGCTGCTGCAACTTTTCCTTATGTCAAACTTCCCTTTCCACATCAATAATGGAATATGAGGTTCCACCTTCACCAATATTTTTGTCCTCTTGCTGCATGTGTGTGGGACGACGAGTTGGATGCAAAGTCCAACAATGAGAGACAACATGTCCCTTCTTTTGGAAAAAAGTGCAAATCATATGCACATTCTTTGAAGGTAGTCTTTGCTTCATCTGCTTTTTGTGTTCCTTCTTCCTCATCCAGCATCTTGAAATATGATGGTTAAATTGACCACAATATGTACAAGAAATCCTCTTATGCTGCTTTGCATGCTTGCCATAAGCTGCATTTCTACCATCTTCTTGCTGCAACAAAGGCTTCAAACAATGGTAAGGAAGATTGCCATCATGACATTGATGTAATTGAGAACTTGGGAGAAATTTTCTCTTCAAATTTGCATCACATTCTTGAATGCATGTGCTCAAAGCTTCACCATTAAGCTGCTCATAGCCAAGACCAATATTCTTGGGATGCTCCACAACACAAATAGGCTCAACAATTCCTTGTGCATGCTTGCCCAAAAATTTTCCTTCTTCATAGCCCATTTTCAACATCAATTTGGACCCAATACCTCTTGTATGCCTTTCAAACGAACCAACACACTTTTCAATAGAGGAAACTGAAGACAAATCAGACTGATTTACCTCGTGATTTACATCCTGAAGATGAGGTATTTTCTTGGACAAAGCTTCTTGAGCTTGAAGAAGCTGCAACTCCATATCATGCAGTCTTTGAAGAATGACGTCTTTCTCTTCCTACATAGCTAGCAATTGTGCATGAAGTTGAACACTTTCCCTTTGATCCTCAAGGAGAATCTGCACCATGTCCTTCACCTTAAAGAACTCATTCTTCATGTCATCATTGAAGAATCTCGCGAAGGAGGAAACTTCACTTGTAGCAGAAGTTGACATTATGTAAATGTTAAAACAACCAAAAGGAACTTCCAAAGAAAATTCCTCAAATCTTTCAATCAAATGACAAGATTTTAGCCAAATGTCAGAAAAGACCCATTCTCATTCAAGCAACCATTTTGCAACCAATAAAACAGTAAATCTCTTACACTGTTTTAAAACCTTTTCCACCATAAGGAATGCTCAACTCGAGCTCTGATACCATCTGATCTGAAAATGGAAGGTACTTGAAAATGGTGCAAGGTATCCATTTTCATTTATGTAAATGAGTGCAAAAATACTCCAAGTTTAAATCTGAAAATGTGAGAACTTCATATTTCTAATACAGAGATAGACTGTAGGGGCATTTACCGGATATTTCACCTTTCAAAGAAAGGATGAATCCAGAGGCTACCTGGCCCTCTTACAAACTCTGCCTAAATGAATATTAGAAGTAAACACTCAGATTTAATTAAAATGATCTTGCTTTAAACTTGACGTTATGCGAAAATTTAGCTTGCAAATGGTGTATGTCTTTTCATTGTTTATGTATCTTAAGTGTAATTGTTTTTGCTGAAACTTAACATGGGTATCAACAACATTATTCAGAAATATAATATCCAAACACAACAGCAATATGATATAGGATTTCACCCCAACTCTTGGGCTACATCTCCTGGATCAAGCCTCGAAAAATGGGCTTGTCCTCTTGTATTAAAAGCTCTCAAATGAAATAAAAGATTATAAGTGTCTCAGTAGAAAAATCTGAATATATAAACTGATTCAGAAGGCAGGAAAAAGATAAGAATTCCTTTTCAAATTCACTAAACAGTGAAAGATTACCATAAACAGTGATTTCTTCATCAATGTCCTGTTGGTGCTTTGAAATTCTCTGCATCTTTTCGGGCTGAATAAGTCCTCAAATGCCTCTAAAACCTCCTCCAATGGCTTCATAAGGTCGAAATTATCTGAAATAGAGCTTTGGTTCACCTCAAACTGATAACCACAACTCAACCAAACTCAAAACCCAAAATGGCCCTAATGGCTCAAAAAGATTCTCCGAAGCTAAACAGACTGAAATTGAGATCCAATGGCTTTGAAACCTATGCCATTGAGTCCAAAATGTCAAATAGACCCAAAATAAATAAATAAATCCCTTCAAAAGGATCTCCCATGTGAAAGATATGCCATATTTACTAACTGCGAGTCTCCCCCTAGAAAAACTCAAGTTAAGTTTAGTTAACTGGAGATAATCTGGAAAATCCGCCTAAAATGGAGGAAACGGCGCTAACTTTAGGGGCAGAATAAACTGTTAGCAATAAATATAAAGTGACATGTGGCCGCAAATCCCGTTGGCATTATATGTTGGGAGCCAACCGTGTAACCATAACATTAAACTCCGCCATAACACATTTACAATTCAAATTGAATACATTTCAAAACATAAGCCTGTGGTGTATTGGTAAAGCACGGCACTTGTGCATGGATGGTTGGAGGTTCAAATCTTGTGGACTTCCAAAAGGTTTTAACATTCGGCCATTTCTCAAACCAGGGGGCCACGTGGCACCCTCCGGGCCTGCCACGTGGCAGCCCATAATTGGTTCAAAACATATACAGTCAACTTTTCCATGAACCAGCACTTGCCACTTGTCAACTGCTGACTGGTCAATAGGTGGGATATTCCCAAAATATTCCATGGAATATTCCTAGAATATTCTTTTTTTAATATTTGCCAATTTCTAAAGTCAAACTGGCATTTTTTAACTGAAATTGAAGAACTTCAAAGTTGAATAACTTCTTCATACAACATCGGTTTTTAGTTCTTTTCACGGTGTTGGGATCATATCGCCCAGGCCTATCCCATCGTTTAGGTTCCAAATCAATTTGAGCACTTTCATTTTTGAGCTTTTTCTCAAGCTCAGATTTGAGCTCCTGATCAGCATCGGCTAAATTTATTTCATTTTCTCCATTAAAATGCTTATCTGATGTTGTATCCCTAATATGGAAGGGTCTTGTACTATCACTCCTATTTTTAACTCTTCCGGATACCCCACCATAGCTTCTATATTCATAGCTTGCTCAAGGGCATCTTGTAGGGTATCAATATTCTGTTGTATCAGTGGAGTTCTTGTAAATGGGAGGAGTGCTTTAATAACCCAATATCATTGGTGATTTGGATCGATTAGGTAACTTAGCTTCCCAATCGCATCCTTGAACCTTCTCATAAGTTCCCAAACTATTTCTCCTTCCCACTGCTTCATTTCCCACAACTCAGACAATCCTTGCTGATGTGTTTGAGGAAATTTAAATTCTTTGACAAATTCTTTCTTCACATCATCTATTGCTAGGTTTGGTTGAGCTTTTGACCATTTAATGAACCAGCAAAGAGCTTTCTCTCTCAGAGTATTCTGGAACTCAATCAACTTAACTGCCTCTGGCATCTGTCAAGCTCTCCATATCACTTCACAAAGATACCAGTGTTGCTCCACATCATCGTTACCCCTCCCAAATAATTCTGGGTACCGGGTGAATGATCCAACCATATTTCCTTGTATGGGTGGTACTAAAATAAAAACTCTACTTCCTGGCTGAGAGATTGGATTACCAGCATTGTAGCTAGTACATATTTGTACTATAGACTTAACACTATTCAACTTGCTATATTCCCGTAACTTAACAAAAATTTAATCAGGTGGATGATAGAGTACCAAGGGAAGGTTGGGACTAGAGCTACTTGAACTTTGGGAAATATGATTACCTTTTGTTATGGGCACCGACCTCTCTTGGAATATTCACTCCATCAAAACATGTAGCTCCACATCAAATGTCCCCTTGGGGCACGCGTCCTCCACATTAGAATTTTATCCCTTTTCCCTTCGAGTTGGGATCCTATACACTTGCCTAACTTCTTTGATGGTCCCTCATATTCCTTGGGATCCGATCTGACCTTCCCTTTCATTTTTCATCTGCGGCGCCTTTTCCTTGTCTTGTCAATTACTCTCCTACTTCTCAAGCTATTTCATCACCCTTTCCCACCACTTCTCAACAATTTGCGCCCTCCAATGTGCTTGTCACTCTCTCAATATACTAGAGGTTCTGGCATCCATATCCCTTTTCCCCCTTCTTACTTACTTGTAGCATCTTTTCCTCAGCTCCTTCCCCTAGTAGTGGAGTTTTAAGTCTCCATCTCAGAACTTTGAAATTCTATCAAACCCTCGTCCACCATTAAAGCTTTGATCAACAACATGATTTCCATCAATAGTTCTCCTCGTAATCGGGATTTGAATATATCTTTGGCTTTTGTAAAGGATTGGTAACACTCAGCTGTGAGTTCCACAAAGTATCCTTCCAAGGTAGATTGTACCCAAAGATCTACTACTCGGGTCAAATCGGTATCTAATCGATGGAGTGATACTAGATCTATGTGCGTCCACTTGTGACAAGCTCTACATGATCCTCCTGGGAGTCAATTTATTTGAAGCCTCCACAACCAATTATAAAGCTCTTCAGGAAACATTCCCGAGAAAATTTCGTACAAGTCACTTGTAGATGTAGAAAACAAGACTCGATCTTTGACAGTCTTTTTCCTCTATTGTCAAAGCTCCGCTTGTTGCGATATGAACTGCTCTAAATGATTACACCACCAGCTTCGTAGTTCCCTCTCATAGATCCAAGATACCATTATCTAACTCCTAAGTGAGCTTTCAGGTCCTGACAACAGAACCATTTTTTGGTGAAAAAGGAGGTCTCTGGGCAAGGCCCATGTTTAGGGTAGAGGCCGACAAGGTTTTTGCAGTAGTCTAGCACAACTCTGGTATTTTCACCCTACTCCAGAGAGAAAAGCGCCTCACCCAAGGTGTGTCATGACCTTAGTAATATTAGAAGATAGATCATGTAGAAGACAAATACAACCATGAATAACAACTAAGGAAACTAGGAACAACAAACATATCTTGCCTCTCTGTATAAGATATTACTCATCAAGAAAGTTCAGAATGATGAATTAAAATTTAAACTGGGCATACATTCATAGTAAGAAAATTACTAACAATCAAATCATATCATTAAACATAGCGACAACTATATTTCATTATCAATATCAAGATAGCATAGATCTACTCTACATAGTCTATTACAATGTGATTCAGTACAATAGAGTTCTCACAGAGCTCTCCTATGGCTCTTCTCTCCCTCTCTTGGCCTTATGCTGCACTGAGTAACTAACTCTCCTCCAATGGCTAGCTACATATTTGTTCCTCCTCTAGTGTGACTGTTAGTCCTTCCTCTTTTCCTGCTCTGCTGCTTTCCACTTCTTCTTGATTACTGGGATTTTTGCTGATTGTTCTTGTCTCCCGTATCTTCCATCTACACTATTCTCTGCAACTACCACACCACCTATCTTCTGTCTTTCCGTAACCGTGATAGCTCCCTATCTACCTTTATTTCACTCCGTGAACTATCCTCCAACCTTCCACAACTCAAAACTATTTATTTTTCAAAATAAAGGCCCTAAAACCTCCAACACTTGAACTAATTAAACTGAATTTAACTCAAATAAGCTCAGTTAATTAATTACAACTAAAAATAAACTTGACCAAAGCTCTTATTTTGGAGGAGCCACTCTATGTGACTCAAGTTACACACTTAGCTCTAATTAACTGGACCGACTAAGTAAAAATAACTTATTTAAATCATACAAGTTGTCATGTGATGTGTAATTAAAATTTTATTCTAATTTACTTCAAGGGAAAACTAAATTAGAATATTTCTTAGTGTCATTTTCAACATCGTGCTTTTTATTGTGCAACTCATTTCCCCCCTGAAGTCCTCCTTCATTTTTTGGCCTCCAATAATTTTTTATGCCTCGCTTCCAAAAAGAGATCTTGTCCACCTATAGCCAAGGTCAAGGGTCAAGTAAGTGATGTTGCAGTCATGAAATGTCCTCCAACTAAAATGTTCTACAGTGCCAAATTAAAGATCTTGATAAGGGAGTCATTCTATGCTAATGACATTTCCTTCTTACCCATAGTTAACCAAAAATCAGATCTTCCTCAGATATTTCTGGTAAAACAAAGGAGATATTTTTCAATGAAGGACTCCTTTTGCAACAACTAAGTGAAGGGTTCATTGTATTTCTGAGACCACTCTCATGGGATACTTGTACATTCAGGTAAATTTAATATATCTTGTCATATCAATCAAAATCCATGATACAATATTGGATGAGAATCCCATACAGAAACATTTGGCTCTTAAATAGAAGTAGGGAGGTTAAGGATCTAAAATCACTCAACAAGCATGGCATAACCAAGGATGCCTTGATTGATCTAGTGTCAAGGCTAAGAGGTGGAGAAAATGGTTGGTGTACATATTCTTCCTCCAAACCAAAATTTTTGGAGGATACCCTTAAGCCAAGGCCAACATAGGTGATTCCCAAAGAGATCAAAGGGACAACCTTCACTATGAATAAGGAGAAACACATTCTAGCTATAAAAGTGGACTATATTTAATCTAAGTGCTCTTACATTTATTATTCCATGCATGTCATTATCTACTTATTTAATGGGTTATGGCCTACGACATATATTCTCTAGTATTGGGTGCTTCAAACATGCTCCGCAAACATCGATCTATTTTTTTATTGAATTTGTTTTTATGGTGTATTTTAAATACATAAAGGATTATAAAAATTTATTTGATGAATTACCTTGTTTTTGGGTCCATGTTGGGCACCTTTTTGGAACTTAGTTTTCTCATTCTAACCCCTCTCTCTATGCCAACAACAATCACTCCAATTTAGGTAAGAATCCCAAATTTTCCCCTTCATCGTCTTCATTTGAACATCTTGGCTAATGTGGGAAATTTCCTTGGTTGTTTTATTAAAGTAGAAATTAAAAGGCTTCAGAAGGGTATTTTCACCTTTTCTCGAATATGTGTTGAAATCAATCTTAACAAAGGCTTTCTAGGAAAAATGATCCTCGAGTGCAATGACATTATCTATTTGCAGTGAATGGACTATGAAAAAATAGCATTTTGCAGTAGGAAATTTCAACAAGAAGTTCATCTCAAGAATGGTTGTCCCTTTGTTGAAGGACAATTTCCTCTGTCAGATTCCAAAAATAAGTCACAAGCATCGCAAGATAAAAATGTTCCAAAAGAGGCTAAGAATTCTTCATATCACAAGATATAAAATATGTAGCAACAAAAGTATTATGCAACTAAAATTAGTCCTTCATCCTCAATTCAACCACATTCAGGGACATCTCATCGTGCAAAAATCAAAATCCATCACTTAGATGGAAAAGCACCAAATAAAAATATGGTTTTGGCTTCGTCACCGAGTGGCCACAAGTGCTTCCATGAATCAGGTGACACAAATAGTGATAGTGAAACAACTAAAGCAGTAGAACCTCTTAGTTTGGAATTTGACCAATGAAGTGAAATTATTGTCTCCTCTACATTTTCCCTTGGTAACTCCTTGCAATTGATTGATGTATGGAAGAAAAAAGGTTTAAAGGACCCTTGATAAAATCTAAAATCAGTCGTGGGTTCTTTTATAGTAAAGTAGCAAAAGCATTGACATTGCCAATCATAGGTTAGTTTAATGTGAATTTTGGCCAGCAAAACAACATGTTTCTTGTATTGAACTTTATTGGTAGTCCATGGAATGGACTACGCCAAATTATACTTAAACATATAATGGATTGATAAAAATTCAATACAATTTTTTAATTAAAAAAATGATATAAATCTATAATTTTAGATAGTAAATTGATTTCATATAAATTTTTGAAAAAAAAAATTTCTTTAAAAATAAATAAATTGAATTATACGAAATATTGGTTATTTTGAAAAAAATCATTTCTACAAAAGTTAAGTAATGTTTTTTAAAATTATGTTTGAAAAAATATTGATGGTTTAAACTACCATATAACGTTAACTAAACCAAAGATTTGGAAAATAAATAAATAAACTCCTTAAGGATTAAAGAATCAATTTAGAAATTTTATTTTATGATGAAATAAAAAAACATATCTTTATTGATACTATAAATGAATAATATAAGGAAAATGATTTATGATGATGTTGATTATTATTATTAAATTCCACTAATACCAAACGTGCTCCGCAAACATCGATCTATTTTTTTATTGAATTTTTTTTAATGGTGTATTTTAAATAAATAAAGGATTATCAAATTTATTTGATGAATTACCTTGTTTTTGGGTCCATGTTGGGCACCTTTTTTGAACTTGGTTATCTCATTCTAACCCCTCTCTCTATGCCAACAACAATCACTCCAATTTAGGTAAGAATCCAAAATTTTCCCCTTCATCGATTTCATTTGAACATCTTGGCTAATGTGGGAAATTTCCTTAGTTGTTTTATTAAAGTAGACATAAAAAGGCTTCCGAAGGGCATTGTCACCTTTTCTCGAATATGTGTTGAAATCAATCTTAACAAAGGCTTTCTAGGAAAGATGATCCTCGAGTGCAATGACACTATCTATTTGCAGTCAATGGACTATGAGAACATAGCATTTTGTACTAGGAAATTTCAACAAGAAGTTCATCTCAAGAATGGTTGTCCCTTTGTAGAAGGAAAATCTCCTCCTTCAAATTTCAAAAATAAGTCACAAGCATCGCAAGATCAAAATGCTCCAAAAGAGGCTAAGAATTCTTCATATCACAAGATATAAAATATGTAGCAACAAAAGTATTATACAACTAAAATGAGTCCTTCATTCTTAATTCAACCACATTCAGGGACATCTCATCGTGCAAAAGTCAAAATCCATCACTTATATGGAAAAGCACCAAATAAAATTATGGTTTTGGCTTCGTCACCGAGTGGCCACAAGTGCTTCCATGAATCAGGTGACACAAATAGTGATAGTGAAACAACTAAAGCAGTAGAACCTCTTAGTTTGGAATTTGACCAATGAAGTGAAATTATTGTCTCCTCTACATTTTCCCTTGGTAATTCCTTGGAATTGATTGATGTATGGAAGAAAAAAGGATTAAAGGACCCTTGATAAAATCTAAAATCAGTCTGGGTTCTTTTATAGTAAAGTAGTAAAAGCATTGATGTTGCCAATCATAGGTTAGTTTAATGTTAATTTTGGCCAGCAAAACAACATGTTTCTTGTACTGAACTTTATTGGTAGTCCATGGAATTGACTATGTCAAATTATACTTAAACATATAATGGATTGATAAAAATTTAATACAATTTTTTAATTAAAAAAATGATATTAATCTATAATTTTAGATAGTAAATTGATTTCATATAAATTTTTGAAAAAAAGAGTTCTTTAAAAATAAATAAATTGAATTATACGAAATATTGGTTATTTTGAAAAAAATCATTTCTACAAAAGTTAAGTAATGTTTTTTAAAATTATGTTTGAAAAAATGTTGATGGTTTAACTACCATATAACGTTAACTAAACCAAAGATTTGGAAAATAAATAAATAAACTCCTTAAGGATTAAAGAATCAATTTAGAATTTTTATTTTATGATGAAATAAAAAAACATATCTTTATTGATACTATAAAAGAATAAGATAAGGAAAATGATTTATGATGATGTTGATTATTATTATTAAATTCCACTAATACTAATATGGTCTATTGGACCTTAAGGAAGAAATGAATTACTTACGACTCCTTAGCATGTTATTTTTAATGATTAGAAAGAAGAGAAAGAATAATTCCTACAACATTATAGTTTTGTTGACTTAACAAGTCAAGAATGTTTCTAATGAGGTTAATGTCTTGGAAATGAGAATTATGTGGGTAAAAGTTGGGAAATGAAAAAGAACATTTTTTTCATATTCAACCCTCTTAGTATTGAAAAGTTGATTTCAAGCATGTAATACTCCCCACTGACTTGTAAATATATCATTTAACCTCGTATGAATTTACATTTATGGATTATGGGCCCATCCTTAATATTTATTCAATGAGATCGATTTCGTTCTTCACCTTGTCTCGAGGATGAAGCACATTAGATGGTTCCAAACATCGACCAAATCCTATTGATGTGATTAATCCAAAAGAAAATTATCTATGAGATAAGCCAATAATAAGAGATCCACTTTTTGCCATCAAAAAAATTAGATTAAAAATTTTATAAATGAAAATAAATATTCTTCAGATAAACAAGAATTGAGTGAGAAAAAGTTTGGTCAACGAAGAACCAACTAATTAAATTTCACCAATATATCGATAACTATAATCGAGGCAAGGACTAATAACTCACCATAGAATTTACACAAACAGAGTCATGCTCCCATCGAATATACTCCATGGCAAATCCATGACACAATGTACGCCCAACTTATTTCAACACCCTCTACAAATACTATTAAACATTTCTTCAATACCTTTTTCACATTTCTTTAGCGACTTCACAACATGATTACACATCAACCTGAGTGCCCCGTGCCCCGACCATCAACAATAATCAACGCATAAAACAAACAATGAGGATATAGAGCAAACATTCATATAGAAGATAGAGAATATGTCAGAAAATAGCAGGAAATTTAGGTGAAAACAATAGTTATGATTCTAAAATTACACGTGGTCTAATACCACGTTAACTTGCTGCTAGCTTGTTGCATTTGCGTTAGGATAAAACATAGATAGATACATAGGGAGACGATTGGGTTCTTAATATCGCTTTTTATTTTTCTTTTTACAATATTAATATATATTTACATAATCTTAAAATTTAAAATATAAATATAAATTTCATTGAAAAAAATATACTAAATATAAATATATATATATATATATATATATATATATATATATATATATATAAGCATTCAAAAGAGCATCAAAATTTCAAATAAAACTATGTAACCGTAACTGAAACTTCAATATCTTAATAACTAAGGCTTTTGGCTAGTGGATCTTCGAAGCTAAGGGAAAGGCTAAATTACTTTAAACCACATTTTTTTAAAAGATGAAAGATGAGGGAGAAGTGACACCAACACTAAATTAATTATACCTTTTAATAACTTGTTATATATATATATATATATATATATATATATATATATATATAGATATATAAATGAATTTATTAATTATATTTATAGATCACGTAAAAAAAATTTAAATGTAAATTATTTAAATTTATTTTTAATAATAAAAATAATTATTTAAATTAATTATATATATATATATATATATATATATATATATATATATATATATATATAATTTTTTTTTATAAATTTTAAAATTATTTTTTATTATTAAAAATAAATTTAAATAATTTACATTTAATTTTTTAAAAATAATCTATAGATATAATTAATAAATTCATATATAACAAGTTATTAAAAGGTATCAATATTTTGTGATAAATAACTTTTCGAAACAGTTTCAATCATTTCTAATTATTTTTGCATAGTTTATTTTCAAGATTAAATAGCTTTAGAAAATGAGTTGTATTTTTAATCTTAATTTTTTTGACAATAAATTAATACATCTATTGTGTTATGAGATACATTTCACAATCCATAATGAGATATATATATAATTGTTTCTGTGGTAAACATTAAATTGAAACCTATCAATTTTTAAATAAAAATACATTATTGTATGAAGAAAATAATAATGTTCACAACAGTAGAAAATATATTACGAGTTATTCAATGGTATCAATATTTTCTCATAAATATCTTTCCGAAACCACTTTAATCATTTCCAATTTTTTTTATATAATTTATTTAAACATTAAATATCTTTAGAAAATGTGTTGTATTTTTAATCTTAATATTTTAAAAATAGATTGATACATTTAATGTGTTATGAGATACATTTCACAATCCATAATGAGAGATATATGTAATTTTTTCCTTCAATTCTTTATTTTTATTTTTAAATAAAAATATAATATTGTATAAATAAAACAAATAATGTTCACAATAATAGAAAATAAAAATTATTGTACATATTTTGTTAGTATCTATAATTTTTAAATATCAACAATTGTAACGCCCACATAAACTATCGTAATTCACAGTTTTACCATGATTTACAAAAACAGTTGAATCAAGAATCGGTTAAAAAAAATGAATGAATTCTTAAATCAGTTGATGTAAAACAAATTTTTGTATGGGTATTATTTATTTATGAGAGCATGGGAATCTTAGGATGGTTCGGAAGTCTGTGTGGGATTTAATGTATCCAACAGATTGTATGCGTGAAGAATGTGTGTAGAGGAAGAACCTGGATTCCAGTGCACCAGAGGAATGACCCTGTTTGATTTGTTGGAACCCTTCACAATAGACTTCCGTGCGCTTTGTCAATAATGTTGCTTATGGACAATTGTTCCCACCGTTGTCAGTGACATTCTACCCTATCCACGCTCGGAATTATTAAAGAAGAGCTCAGATCAGATATGGAGGGGCAGTCAACTTGTTTTGATATTCCTTAACTCCAATGTGGAGTTCCCCAACGTCGCCTTCAACATTCTATTTTGGTGAAGCCTTTGCTTGTGGCGGACATGCTTATTCGACGACTTCTTTTTGTGCGGTTAGTGTATTTTTAAGTTGCTATGTTCAAGCCGTGGCTCAAATGGGCGTGGCTCAAATGGGTGTATGGTAAGTGATTAAAATATTTGCTAATTGTTACTACATAATCTTTTGTGAGAAGAAATATATAAGAAAAGATTATATATAAATGGTATTAATTCATTTTCTTTGATAAGAGTCGACTTGAATGAGAGTGGACTTCCAAGAAAGGTGATTTTTGGCTTACTTTCCTTATTAAATAGTCTTTCTCTTTGTGAGTTAAAATATATAAGAAAAGATTAAATATAGATGGTGCTAATTCCTTTTCTTTGATAAGAGTCGACTGGAATGAGAATCGACTGCCAAGATAATAGTTTTGGCTAAATTTATTTATTATATAATCTCTTTCTTTGAGAGTTGAAATATATAGTTCACTTCTGAGTTGAAATAAATAGTTCCCTTATTATAGGTAAATATATGAGAAAATAATTCAAAGGAAATAAGTTGAAATTTTCCTTCTTAAGGTGAAAATATGTTTTGATGGACATATTGAGATTAAGGCTTTGGTAACCTTATATGGAGATGTTTGAAATACATGTATATCTAAATAGGCATGTGTCTATTGTGTGAATTTGTTTCATGTATGCTTGGAAAAATATGCATGTTATCATATTCTCTATATATTGTATTTAACGCATATAGATAGGAATTTTTAATTAAAAGATGATTAACCACATGATTTTGTGGTTATTTTCTAAAAAGAATCCTTGTTATATTTTCTTGGAAAGACTCTTACGTCAATATTTTAGAAAGATAATGTTATTAGAGAGGTAGAATGGTAAAAGGGAAACTTATTGGCAGGTTTTTGGAAAAGAATCCATGTTGTCTTTTCTTGGAAAGATTTCTATTATGTTAAAGATTGCTATTTATTTTAAATCTTAGAATTCTAAGAAGGGTAATGTGTTTCCTACAGTAAAGGAAGAGCTATATCTCTTGCATGCACAAAGAGAGAGAGTTATTTCTCTTGCATGCACAAATAATAGCCATTATGTTATAGAGGCGTGTTCTTTGCATGTATAAAGAAATGTTGAGCTATCTTAATATTTAGAAGCATATGTGAACATCTTTATGATATCAAAACTAGTATGTTAGTTTATGTTAGTTCTTTTGGAATAATATCTTGCATATACATGCAACATATGTATTAACTTCTATTGAAAGATAATATACATAGTTGTATATAGAAAGATAGCTTGTAGTATTAAAACTACATTGAATATGATTATTAGTATAATCTTGAAAATGAGACATATATTTATATTCTTAATTGCGTATGTTTACATATGTTTACATGCTCACTAGCATTGAGATTTTCTTTGGGAAGACTCGTGAAGGAGGTTATGTGCTTCATTGGGTAAGCACTCCTTCGGGGAGAGTCTTTTAGAATCGGTATCCATTCGCATACATGGAAGAAACAAATGCTATGATAGCTTGCAGTCCATGCGCTAAAAGTAGTAGCTTAAGGGTTAGCTATTTTGACTAAGTTTATGTAAAACACATGCATAAATATCTTAACTGATGTATCAATTTATTTTAATGAAAGGCTTGGGAGGTGTAGCCATTTTTTTGCAGGAATGTGTGCTTATGCGACAGAAGCATTAGTTATTGTGATGACTTATAACCAGCACATACGAGGTATGGGTCGTTAAAGAGTGAACGACAAGGTACTTTACTTGCTTGTCATGAATATACATGAGGAGATGGAGAAACTACTATAGTATAGATATATGAAATGATTGGTTAATACTTTATGGATCTTGACATTATTTTATGTTGAAAGCAACATAGCAGGAAATGATGGTGACAGGTACAAAGGAATATTATGCTTGTCATGTACAAAGGAAAATTATGCTTGTCCTGGTGGCAGGTAAATGAGTAATGTTCATGCAGATGAGTGTGAGTTGCAGGAAGGTCCAATGTACGATGGTCCATTGTAGGTACATCCATGCCACCAAGATGTGAAGATATGAAGATATCAAGACCAAAGGGTAAATGGTATCATATTTATTGTCATGGCTTTAAGCTAGATATTTGCATATTTTCTTGTAAGATTATATTATCGATGGTTAAGGGATGGTCTCCCTTATAAGCCATTGAGTGATGGGCTGAACACCCTCACGGGTGTTTAATAATAAAATTAAAAGTTCGCTGGTTTTCACCCTACGGGGTTTCCAGGGTATATTGGTGTTCAATAATGTGATTGATTATTGTGTCAAGTTTATGATGTTGATTCTTTTCTTGTTATGATGTTCATAATGGCAATTATGTGATGACTATATGAGTAATGAGATGAATGGATGGTTACATCATATAGTATTAAGTTAATATACTGTAACGGAGGTTTTTAAGAGTTAAGGAGTTTACTATTCTTATTTATAAAATTACACTGTGAACTATTAAACATTCTATGTAATGATGAGTAACTTGTATAAAAAATTTTAACTCCTTACATTTCCTTGTGAAGTTAATGGTGTATGTTACAACAATCTTACTATTATATTGTTTTTTGTGAAGTGAATTATTTATTTTTCATATATATATATATGTATGTATTTTATGAATACTATCAATATTTTGTAATAAAAAAAAATTCTTAACAACTTTCATGATTTTGAGTTTTGTTACATAATATATTTTAAATATTAAAAAACGAGTTGTATTTTAAGTATTATTTTTAAATAAATTAATACATTTATTGTGTTATGACATACGTTTCACGATAGATAATTCATAATGAGATATATGTGTAATTGTTTCCATCATAAACATTGAGTTGAAACTTTTTTTTAAAATAAATATAAAATATTGTATAAAATAAATAAATAATATCCACAATAATAAAAAATAAAAATAATTGTAAATATTTTGTTAATATTTATAAATTTTAAATATCAATAATATTACTATTATGTTATTGGCAAGATTAATTACTGATATTTAAATTATTATAAAAAATATGTAAAAATATTTCACTTTCATTCTCAACTAAAAATAAAATAACAGAAAGAATACTCGATGCTCTAACAACTCCTATCATATATATATATATGGCTATAATCTCATACACATTCTGATAAGACTAACCTGAGGTTCACAAGCGTGTTCTTTCTAATAATTGTAAAATAGATATTCATATCCACTCATTTCATATACTTATTCATTCAGTTGAGGGTTTATAGAATACATCAAATGATATTTTGTTATGCTTCCCTATTGCTACATATACATATATTCTTTTAAAATTAATATGGATATGGTCAACCAATATAGGTTTGCATTAGAGCGTATTATCTAGTGGTGAAATTGTATTGTAAAGTACTTCTATGTCATCACCTTTTATCTAGTCATTTTAATTTTTACCTTTTTCATTTACTGTATAGTGTTATACTTATGATAAGTATATTATCGATATCATTGTTTGGTGCTATTTATTCCAACGCCCATCTTAGTCCATGGTTTTGTTATGTTTATAACGTATCTTTGTGCGCTCTATATCCCGAGCTTTGTTATCTTCCTGATGACAAATACTAAACCCCTGCTAAGGTAGGTGTGAGATGATTTTGATTATAATGCGCCCTTACTCATTTGTACCATTATACGGTTTCCTATTTAATTCTCACTCTAATGGTTCCTGGGCGGTCCCGCCTTGTGAACAGGTTAACCCATCTGGTTGTAAACCTATGCCTTCTTCACGTGGAACCCAGGTGGCCCTGGGTTGTGTTCAACGGTTGGATGAAGGGAGATATGATCGACGACAAAGATCATTACAACGTAACCCTAACTTGTATTCTTTGTGTTCAGTAGAGAATTATGCTACGTTAGTTGTCTTCCGCTCAGCCTGATGGCTTTCTGGCACTGTTCCATTCAAACCCTAGAGAGTTTCCCCTTTTCGTGGCTTACATAGGTTCCGTGTTATCGATTTCGCCCTGGTTTCCCCACAACCGGCATGGTCACTTTCTTACATGTAACCGGCTCTTGCTACTATAACAGCGTAATGATTCATTATTATTTTGATTTTGATATTTAATTGTTTTTCTTGGAGGGTTATTATACATTGTTGAATTTGCTATATTTCTGTCATGAGATGTACAACATATCGCATCTATGGTGCCATTTTTACTACCTTAACGCAACATTCAAAATTGAATTCCTGTCAGGAAATAACCCATCGCTCATATGATTATTATATTCTTGTCATTGTTCTTTATTTACTTATCTTGCTTGGTAGTATCTCTCACGCGCAATAATCGTTCGTCATTTTTTTTCGGGTTTTAGAGAATGACCAAACGGTTAGCCTCCTCTCTGGTGGAAACAAGAACTGCTCTCAAACAATTCTGGTTCGCCACCCATGTGAGAAAATTTTCCTTTATTCAATATATATTTCCCGGTTTTTCCAGTTCCCTTGCTTCCAGGGTTTTACGATATTCCCATGTCTTTTTTTCTTTTATTGCTACTCGTTTTGTGGTAGAGATCCAAGGCGTAAACCACTGGTTATCTAATCCTTGAGTTTAATAGGTAATTTGCGACCAATCCTAGAGGGTTCTTTTGTCCTGTATTTAACAATTTCGACTTGGGAAATTTTCTTGTAATCAAGGCTAATTTTTGGTGTTTTCCCTTGAGTTTCGCAAGTATTCTCCATTCCTATGGCGTTTATTTTGATCATTGTATCTTATAGGAAGTCCTCGAACCTCTAAGACCTAATTATAAAATTATGATGGTTTCCAGGTTCATTACTTGATTTTGGAATTGTCGAAATTAATTACTTTTGATAGGTTCTAGATGAAAAAGACAATGTCATATATGTATTTTGGACACTCACGTGTCAAAAGGAATTATGTTTTTATATTTTACTCGTTGTTTTATTCCTAGTGATTCTAGTTGGTAACCTATTTGAATGGTGAAATGTTGCTTTCGTTGTTTGTTTAATCTTTGGTTGCTTTTCATGTAATGAAAGAGCTCTCGTCATATTTTTTCTATATAGTACCTTTTATTAATGTCGATATAACTATTATTGTTCGTGTACCGTTGTTTTCAACGTTATTGGCACATTAGATCTGTAGTGAAGGTTATGAATTTCATCCATAATCGAACTAGCCATAGCAGTTTATCTTATTACTCGTTATGCTTTCCTAGATAATTAAATGCATTGGAATTCCTTTCACTTAACACTTTTAGTGATCTTATGCATTAAATATAAATAGAATTTGTAGTCTGTAGTGATTCATCAATTATTTTCTTTAGTATTGTTGGAAATACTCCCAATCATCATCATGATTAAAGTGGCAGCAACCTACACCTTCATTGAATTTTTGTTGTAGGGAAGGTTGAGACTGACTCAAATCTGCAGGTTTTGTTACCTCATGTAAAAATAAAAAACAGAGTACTCGAGGCCATGTCTGCATTTAATTTCTTAAACCACCGGCGTTGACTTACAGTTTCTCTAAGCTTCGCATCCCACAAGATTTTTGGTTTACCACTTAATCTTTTTGATGATTGGGACTGACCATACACCTTACAGCATTTGCAAACCTGCCACAAACCTTTGTTATTTCATTTATTCCTTACCTTTTGCATTTCGCACTTAGCACCGCTTAACCGCCCGCATACCATAGCCCACAACTTTGAACCTTTAACTCTTAAGCACTTCAGCAAATTTAAGTTTTTGCCGAAATGATTTGGTGGTACCCGCAACCTAACTTACCGCAATACATTCCGCTTCATACCTTACCTTTTGTATTTCACATTTA
This sequence comes from Pinus albicaulis, assembly GCA_034641835.2. Lineage (NCBI taxonomy): Eukaryota > Viridiplantae > Streptophyta > Pinopsida > Pinales > Pinaceae > Pinus > Pinus albicaulis. The sequence continues at coordinate 1,169,662,265 of CM076580.1, forward strand.
CCTTTTTTACCGCTCACAACTTCGCAAAATTTAAGACTTAACTTTTAAGCTGGCAGAAAGTTCTTTTATTTATTTTGCAATGCGATCGCAAATGGCACATTCCAGGCTCAAGTGGATAGCGCCCACAAGTTAAAAAATTTATGTTGTGATGCGATATGTACCACGTCACATCACAATCTCAACTTTTTAAGGTTTCCCATATCGTGAAAATGTTAAATGTTATAATTGTTGGTATGTGACTTGCGATGGAGGGGCAGATGCGATGTGGTTTCACAGGAAAAACCCATAATATTTTAGGTCCATCATTTCGTGTTTTTGTACATTGTTTTCATGTAGAAACAACATAACAGAGGGAAGGACGATTTGGCTGTTTTACATCCGTTCAACATCAAATTGCATTGAATTGCAGGCTCCGCCAATTTTGTATAAACCAAAAGTAATCTCACATGTTTTCAGTGAAGGAATGAGATGAATATAGAGAAGAGTTGAATAAATTCAAAAATAATTCCTCTCCTGTGTTTCACGCTCTACCTGTATGTGTATGAATTGTTTTATTTCTGCATTGCATTCTCTTTGTTGTCGAGGGAAACACATCCCTCTTTGTTTATTCATGATTTTCAACAAGTATACGTGTTTCACGATATGCTTGTCTGTGTATGAATTGTTTTATTTCCGCATTTCATTCTCAGTGTTGTCAGGGGCAACACATCCCTCTTTGTTTATTCATGACTTTCAACAAGCATACGATGTTTCATGGAATTACATAACTTATGCACTCTATTTTATTTTTAGCATGGTTATTTCATGGATTTTTAATGAACTATGAGTATTATTTTCCTTGTCAGTAATCTCAACTGTAGTGAATTAAGGATCTTTACTTGAATATTCCCTTAAAATAATAAATTATTCACAACAATTGAGATACGACCTTCTTATCTACTCTTTGTTTTTTTAAATTGTTTTTTTTCTAGACAATATATTATGTTTTGCATAGTAATAGAGAGAGTTTCTTATAGTTATTGTGTTGATATTATATCTTTCCTGCGTAATAGAAAATATTTTCTTACAGTTTTGGTATTGACAATCACTACTCTTAACATGTGCTCTAGACTTAGATATTTCTTGTCTTTCTAGTAAGGACCGCATATCAAAGCTTCTTCAAAAGTTTAAATTTTAACTAAATAATAGCACAGCTATTGTTAAGTTCTAATATTATCCCACTTCTCAAATTTTACCTGAACAACTCATAGGTTTTTGAGTTTGTATCAAAACTAGCATATTATCTGGCTTAGCTCAGTATGAGACTCTTTCACCCTTTCTAGTCCATTACTCTAATATAGCTAAAATTTCTCATCATCTCCAACCTCGTGGTTTGTTTTCCTGTTTTCTTATGTACTCATACATGGATAGGTTTTCTTATTTTCTTATGTACTCATACATGGACATACAAATCCCACAAAACCACTTCATAATTGCTGAGTGATTACTATGAATATCAGTTAGTAGTAACTCACTCTACCAATTAATAGTTAGACACATTGGTAATTGAATATCTTAATAGACTCAGACTCTATACAGTGTTAAGTCTATAGCATTAAATAAACAGACTTGTAGTCAACTACCTTAGTATATTTAAATTCTATGCCTTGTTTTAAATCTCTAGCATTAAATATGTACTTAGTGGGTTCTATCATCAAAGTTTATAAGTAAAAATGAATAGATACAAAAACACTTCACTAATAATATCATCATAGAAATTTACTTTGTCTTGATTCCATAAATACAGAACTGAGTAAAATACAATGGAACTTATCCATTAATATCATTGTAGTAAAATTATTTATTCTTAATATTGAAAATCACAGGAATACTTTTAAATAAAATTATAGAATCCAATTCTCAGTGCTTCCATAACTTTCTAAATTAAAAATTCATTGCCCATATTCCATACATTATAAAATCTTTCAAAAATCGGTTAGTCTAATCAAACAAACAAACTTGAGAATATGACGCCTTCTCCTTACCTGTATCACAATGAATCAAAAAAACTTGACAATCTGACACCTTCTCCGGCCAACCTAGAATTGGCCTTGTCAGTTCACCCCCAAGCTGAGATTCAATTGCCAAAGTATCAACAAGTTATAATGATATTTACAATAGTTATTTCATACCTTTCTTCTGTGATGGATGTTTTCTTTAGCGACATCCTTCTTTTGCGTAGGATTTTATACATTAAATTGCCGCTTTTATCTCCTGTGGTGCTTTATGCTTATCTGAGATGATCATTCTTCTTTAGACAAGTGATTTCATGGATATTCTCTCCAATCATTTAAATCTTATCTAGAACATTATCTAGAATATCTACCATGGAAGTGTAATAATAGATAAGAAACTCATTCAAGTTCTTTATTCTCAAGTGTTTTTAATCCCATTTATTTATTAATATATTTCAATACACTTCATGGATTTTTCTACCATTCTTATCATTCCTCTTTAGACAAGCGATTTCATGGATTTTCTCTCAAATCCTTTAAATATTATCTAGAACATTATGTAGAATATGTATCATGGAAGTGTAATCATAGATAAGAAGTTCATATTCAAGTTATTTATTCTCACGTTTTTTAAATCCCATTTATTTATTAATATATTTGAATACACTTCATGGATTTTTCTGCCATTCATAAAATTATAATTTAGTATTAGATAAAATAATAATAATAAAAATTCTGGAGTGGAGAGATATCACATTCTCATGCCCCCTTTTATTTACACCATCCTTGGAGTTTAGTTTTCATTTCCTTCCTCCTGAAACAATGATGGATATTTTTTCTACATCTCATATTTTTTCTCCCATGTATCCTCTTCAGGATTTGCACTTTAAACCTAACGAAAACTTGATTCTAGAGCCAGATCTCTTTCTTGTCTACCATACAAAGAGGTTCTTCCAGGAAGTCTCCTTTGGGTTTAAACTCTAACATTTTCAACTCAATAATGTGAGAACTATCATGCACATATTTCTTAAGTAAAGGCACATGGAAATTATTATGAAATTTAATGTGGCTCGTTATTGCTAATTGATAGGCTGCAGGTTCATTTCTATCCAGAACTTGAAATAGTCCACAAAAACATTGTGCCAGTTTTGGACGGGTCCCCGATTTTAATGTAATTTTACTTGGTTTCACCCTTAAATAAACATGGTCCCAAAATTTGAAGTCCCTATGTACCTTTTTATTGTCTACATAGATTTTTTATCTGTCCTATACAGTTTAATTTTTTGCTGAATCCTACGCACTATTTCCTCCAGTTATTGCAAAGCATCTGGTCCTAGTAGCATTTTATCCTCTATTTGACTCCAACCTAGATGTGTACATCATTTTCTGCCATACAAGGCTTCGAAAGAGCTCATCTGTATAGATGTTTGGTAAATATTTTTGTAGGAAAATTGGGCTAAATGTAGAAAATCCTCTCATTTTCTAGGTTTTTAATGACATACATCCTTAACATATCTTCCAAGGTGTCGTTAATTCTCTCAGTTTGTCCTTCCATTTGAGGATGGTATGTTGTAGTTAAATTTTATTGAGTTTCCATGCCTCTAAACAATTCCTTCCTAATTTGTGAAGTGAACTTGGTATCCCTCCTTGATACTATAAATTTCAATATGTGGAAATATTGGCATTGATGGCAAAGGAGCACAAAGGAGCAGGACCAGACCTATCATTAAGGAAAAGGAGCAGAGAAGTAGCGGAAATAAGCCAAAGAAGAAAATCAGGCAATAATGCAGTAAGAAAACATAAAAGAGAGGGAGAGGAGCAGCAGAGAGGCAGAGGAGCAGCGGAGAGGCAAGGAGCAGCATTAGACCATCAACAAACGCACCGAAGGAGAAAAGGCAACAAAGGAAGAAAAAAGGCAAAGGAAACAAAGGCAACTAAGAAGCAAAGGCAACAACGGAAGTTAAGACAGAAAAGGAGATAAGGTAGCAAAAAAAAAAAGCTAGAATCGTGAACGTGCTGGGCAGAGTTGTGAACATGCAGCAAGCGTGATAATTCCAAGTCGGAGTGAATAACAAACATAAGAAAAAAGGAGTACCATAGATCTTCTACTAATCCCTTGTTAAATCAAATATTGCATTAAGTGCACATCAAAAGGCGATCAGATTATCAAGTAACAGTGAGGATCGAAGGACAATTAGATTTGCAAGCAACAATGAGGATCTAAGGACAATCAGATTTGCAAGAAAAAACGAGGATTGAATGACAATCGGATTTTCAAACAACAAAGAGGATCGAAGATAATCATATTTTCAAGCAGCAACAAGGACCGTAGATCTGGTGTAGATCAACGGTGACAATTACATCGTAACCGTGAAGATATCGCACATTGCAGGGTATAGTGTTTAAGCGCAAGACTTCGCAAGTTAAGTTATTTAACTTGCAATGCGAAGTGGATTGCCAAGGAGACAAGCGTGGACTGTCGGATCCAACCAAGACCAACGACGAAGAAGGAAAGCGCAAATCACGAATTTTAGCATTTAAGAGTTAAGGCCATCACAGGGTAAGTTACTTTGTGTGTGATGCAAAGTGGAGAAGGGACATGTGCTGGCATGACTCAATATCATAGATCACATGAAATAGAGGTTAACCACTAAGTTAAATTGTAAAGTGAGAAAAGTGCGAAGTTGCAGGGAAAGTAAATCTTATAAAGTGAAAATTTCGATTGCCTGCTATTGGTGGAAAGTGTTGTGGGACCCTGTAGTAAAGAAGTTGCTCCTGTATGTAATTGTTTTGGGTTTATGTTTAATCTGTTGTATAAAGAAAACTCTGAATGGGAGTATAATCGGTTAGTACTTGAATCTAAGTGCAGAAAATTATCATTCAGTTGTGGCTATGAGTTAAACGGAAAGGCTGAAAGTGGAAGAAAAGACTCAGGTAACAAAGGAAAGACTAAACACAACAAGGAAAAGCTCGGGTAAGTAAAAGGACCTGACCATGTGCAAAACAATGTTGTACGCAGTTGCGGCAGTGAGTTAAGTGAAAAGTTGAATGTAAGAGAGCGGACTTGGGTAAAGTGACCCAACACTCATGCAGAGGTGTTATGTGGCTACGGCAGTTTGAAAACAAAGACCAAACATGGGCAGAAGGAGACTGAAGTAAGTAACTTGACACAAATCAAATGAGCAAGGAAGAGCATAGAACCCTACAAGTAGGATATGCAATAGGCAGAGGCGGTGTAAAACATAAAGGCATGGGTCAAGTCGGGCTAAGACAGTAATTCTATAGCATAGATGGGAATATAACTGTAGAAACATAAAAGACAAAGGGACAACAAGCAGAAGAGGACAAACACACGTCAAATATAACAAGCTGAAAGGGCTAAGTGAAATATTTAATTGTAACTGTAAATGTATTAATTATTTTATATTGTTTGTTATGCAAATGCAAGTCTCCAAGGTAAAGAAAAACTTCAATTTAATACTGAAATGGGTGTATATATTTTTGTAATATCCTGAATATGTTGAGTGAGGAAATAAGTGCATGGAAGGCAAGAGTCATGCCTGTTCACTTCATACTCCCATATATAATGAAAACAACCATGAAGTGATCTTTATAAATTATGTTATTGTAATATGAAAGAAGTGGTTAGAAAGTGGAATAATGAGAGTGAGAAGATAGAGATGTTGTGCAGATATAGAGCTGATATGAAGCATATTTGAAGGATGGAAGGGCAGCATTGAAGAAGGAGAAAAACAGAGCTGATATTTAGGTAAATCAGCATATGATTTCGTTGTAGTGTGAGGAAGTTGGTGCTTCCATATCAAGTTGTAGCTTGATAAATATCCAATTGTAGCTAGTTGAGGTAGGAGCCTCTTGTGGGTTGTAGCCTGTAGAAATTATATGGGATTTGGAGCTTTTTTGCAAGTTTTAGCTTGCATAATTTGGGGTAGTAGCCTCTCGTAGGTTGGATCCTACATAAAATCAGTTCTGAGAGTGAGTTGGAGCTTGCCGTTGCATCACAACAATAATAAGATGTCGTTTTCTCCCTTTGTGGGTTTCCACTTATACATGTTGTCTATATGCTTGATGATTAAGTGATGATGTGATGTTTTAATCTATTTAATTTCTTATTGTCCACACATTATGTTTGTTGATCCATTATGTATTAACATTATTATGAAATGATGGCTTAAATGAGTTGAATGAAAAAAATTTAAATGTCCATGAATGTATTAAACTGATTCACCCCCCTCTCTAAGTTTAACTAAGGGTTCATCACAGTATCCCATGCAGCCGAACAATACCTTTCATGAATATATTAGCAATTTTATTTGTGCCAAAAGTAGATTGCACTGGTATGAAATGATATTTCTGACTTAAATTATCCAACACCACCATGATAGAGTCATGTTTCCTCTTTGTTCTCAGTAGCCTTGTGATAAAATATAAAGAAATTATTTCCCACTTCCATTCTGGGATAGGTATTGGATTCAGTAACCCAACAGATGTTGATGTTCCATCTTTATGTCTTGGTATTCCAAACACTTGGAAAAATATTTCGTAGCTTATTATTCATACTTGGCTAAAATAAATGTTTCCTCAATGTTGTGATCATATTTTGGTGCCCAGGATGTCATGAATATGGATTCTTATGATATTCATCAAGTATAGTTTTTTTAATGCCAATAAATTGGGAACGTGTAGTCATTTTCTATAAATAAAAAATTTTCATGATTTCCTGCATAGGCAGTAATTTTAATCTATTGTAATTTCTATTGAATTTCTAGATATTTTGCATCACTATTTATGGTCTTCCTAATATGCTCGATAAAATATTGTAATATATGTTGAATTTCTAGATATTTTGCATCACTATTTATGGTCATCTTAATCTTCTCGATAAAATCTGTACGAGTATTGCTAATAGCCACTTCCATTAATTTGTAAGAATCTCTACTCAAAGCATATTCTATTTCATTTTCTTTCCCTTGTATGTGCTATGTGGCAAACTCAAATTTTCTAAAGAATGCCATCCACCTAGTTTGTCTAGCTTTGATATTTGGTTGGCTAAAAATATATTTTAGCCTCATATGATCAGTTACAAGAGTAAATATCTTCCCTAACAAATAATGCCTTCACATATTTAAGCCATGTATGAAAACACCTAACTATAAATCATATACATAATAATTTCTTTCATGTGCTTTCAACTTTCTAGACTCATAAGATATCATTGAATTATCTTGAAATAGAACTCCCCCTAACCTTTCCATACAAGAATAAGTGAAAACTATAAATTATTTCTGCAAGTTTTAGGATGGGACATTTCATGAGTAGATATTTCAACTTCTTAAAATTTTTTATGTTTTAGGTTGAGAGATGTCACGAGTAGATATTCTAGCTTCTTAAAAATTTTCTGACATTTGATAGTACATTCCAATTTTACTCCTTTTTTTTCTGTATATTTTTGATAGGCTATGCTAATTTTGAAAATCCCTCTATAAATCTACGATAACATCCCACAAGTCCAATAAATGATTGCACAATAGTCACATCCTTTGGTATTTTCTAGATAACAATGGATTTAACCTTTTTGGGATCAACTACTAGTCCTTCCTTAGAAATGACCTCACCCAGTATTGTATTATGATTTTTTTAGAACTCACATTCACTTCATTTGACATATAATTTATTTTCCCTTAACATTTTTAGAACCAATTAAAATTTCTACCTTCAATCTCAATCAATGTTGATTGATGTTTTGCTTGTCTATCCTCCAAGGTTGCGCTTATCCTGGGAATATTCCTCGCAATATCATCACTGTGGTGGCTTATTGGACAACTTTAATATTTTGAAAATATCTAGGATTATGTGGAAAATCCCTCAACAAATGAGGATCACCACACCCCATAAAATTCAGTGGTTCATTCTCTTTGCCCCAATTATCTCTTTCAGCATTCAGGTCCATGGGTTTGGACCCCACTTAGGAGTGTGCTCGCTGATTTACATTAACATTACTGAACATTTTCCATTGATGGGCCTTCATGTCAAAATCCTTAAGATATCTAGGTTTATGTCACTTATGTCCAACCATATATTTTTTTTCTATCCTTATTTTTTAAGAATTTAAGGCCCTTTCCCTTTTCTTTAAACTTTCCGTAGCACAACCTGGCCTTCCTTACAACTTCACAAACTGATGAACCTTGGATTTTTATTGTTTAATGTAAGGTACGTACCATAAGAAATTGGTATACTTTTCCAAAAATTCATCCATCATGAGCTATCCTAACCTAAATTCATAGAACTCCTTTGCATGATCATCATACTAACATTCATTTGAATAATGGTTTTTAAAATATTTTCAGAACTCTTATCAATATATTGTATTTTCCTCATGAAAATGAACACTTTTTTCCTCTTCCCACTAGAGAGAAGCCTTCCCTTGTAGTTGAAAAATGGCCAATCTGACCTTCAAGTTTCTCTCACAAGCGTAGACCTAGAATTATTTAGTCATATAAAGTAATCAAGACTCTGCATCCTCTTCCTTGTTCTCATAAAAAATAGAGGGCTTGATCTTCTAGAATTCCCGTTGTAGTTCTGTTTGTTCCTTCTTATTATGTGTTCTCAAATAAGTCCTATGAGACTCCCCTCCACCTTTAGATTGCTCTGAACCAATGTTCCTTTTTTATCCTTTCACTATCTTAGGTTCCACCATTTTATGGCAAGAGTTTTCATTGAACACTCTAATAATTATTTTCTCTTCCTAGGCTTTCCTTTAATAGATGTTCATTGCTGCTCCTCAAATATGACAATTGTTGATGCAATATCAAATTACATCCATGAACTAAGCAATTGTTGGTGTAGTACCATTTCCTAATTTGACATACAAGTCTGCAGCCATAGTGATGAATGGTTCTTCCTCTCACATTTTTTTTGTGATTGTATCCCTATTTTATTTACCATGTAATTTCAAAGAGATCAATTATTAGTTTTTTCTTCACATCATATTTTCAATCGTACAGTTCTATTTTAATTTTTATACTTTTGTGGTGGTTCATTAAGTCCCTAGTGTCTCGGATATGATACCATATGTAATAGCTCCTATCAATTCTTTTTATATGTATGTTTATATGTAATGCACATTCCAATAAGACTAGCATGAGGTTCACAAACATGTTCTTTCTAATAATTGTAAAAGAGATATTCAAATCCACTTTTTTAATATACTTATGCATTCAGCTGAGGGTTTACACAATACATCAAACGATCTTTGGTTATGTTTCCTTGTTCCTACATATACATATATTCTTTTGAAATTAACATGGATATGGTCGACCACTATAGGTTTATATTAGAGTATATTATCTAGTGGTGAAATTGTATTAAAAATTACTTCTATGTCATCACCCTTTATCCAGTCATTTCAATGCTTACCTTTTTCATTTACTATATAGTGTTAAACTTATTATAACTATATTATTGATATAGGTGCTTGGATTTATTTATTCCAATGCTCATGTTAGTCTGAGGTTTTATTATGTTTATAACATGTCCTTGTGCCCCCCATATCCTGAAATTTGTTGTCTCCCCATTGTGAAATATTAAAACCTCTACTAAGATAGGTGTGAGATGATTTTGATTACAATGCACCTGATCTGAATGGAAAATGGCATCTACCCATGATATCCATCCACCCATGGAATTTACCCATGGTATTGTAAATGGCATAGAACCATGGTATTCATCCACTCACGAATTTGACCCATGGTATTGCAAGTTGCATCCACCCATGGTATTTAGCCACCCATGTAATTTACCTATGGTATTGTAACAAAAAGAGGCTATAAGTAACAAGTTAATTTTGGTAAAAGGACAGATTGTCCACCACAATGTAGCTTTTACAATTATTCTTTGTTTTAACAAAAAAAATTCTTTGTGGCTTTATTTATTGTGTGTTCTCTTGTTTTTTTCTTCCATTCTAATCTTGCATATCTTGTTAGATCCATTCCAATTTTTTAGATCTTGGGGGCCTCCCCACAAGATCCGGATCACTGGTATCAAATTGAATTTAAGAATCCATGATAATAATATTTTTAAGAATATTTCAGTTTCAATGTTTTGCAGACATATTGATCAAAGTCTATTCAAGTTTCATGACATCCACAAAGCACTTTCTTGAAAAAAGCAGGAAGAATTTTAATTTTTTTTCATTTTTTGTAGTAATTTTTTGGAGAATAAGTTTGTAGAGAAGATATGAAATTATTGGTGAAAAATTTTTAGAAAAAAATAGCGTTTTTGGATTCCTTGCAAAAAAATAACCAATTTAAAAAAAAAGCAGTCGAATTGGAGTCTGGATGAGGGAGATATCGCTGATTCAAAATCGGCAATGTTGTAGAAATTTTCCTGACGACAACTCGTAGACGAGATGACTCCCATGTCATTTTTTTGCAGATTTTAGTGCGAAATTTTTAGAGAAATGGTTATATTTCTGGCCTGCCCTTGAAAAATCAACCAATTTCAAAAAATAATCGGTCGAATCGGAGTCCAGATGAGGGTGTTATCATTGATTTAAAATAAATTTTTTTTTTTTCAGAAATTTTGTGATGATGGGATAGTTCCAGTGCGAATATGGGAGTCTAGAGTCTCTAGATAGGTATTTCAAATAGATGGGAAAATACAGAATGATTATTCTATTTCCAAAACCAAGTTATAACAAATATTCTGTTTGATATTGACCGAGTTATGCCCATTTTAAATATGGAGCAACATTCAAAGTGGGTTCCCTTTTGAGACGTTCCGTCCCACCCCACTTTAGTAGGCACCTACTTCATATTCAACAGTTTCACCATAGGGGCATTCTACTTGGGTTATTTGGCGACTCGCCCTCCCACCCTAGGATATGTAGGCACCTTCTACTTCATCAACAATCAACATTAAGATTATGGGTCAACGACACAAAATCCTTCTTATCTAAGTCCATTTTCTAGGCCAAACATTGTTAGTATCATAGTTGGTCACAAGCATTACAATGTATCTATATCATTGGATCTTCATTTTTCATGGTTCTGGGTCATCCAAAACCAACTCTTCAACAAAGTCCATTTCCTAGGCCACACACTTTCAATATCTGATCCAGGTGGATATCGGTGGCCACCCACCTATTCCATTTGGATTAGCACCATCAATTCTTGTAGCTCTTCACATTGCAACAAAACTTACTATTTTTAGCAATTTTTTGGGTCCTGAACTTCCGGAGCCGTTTTGAGGCCCTGACCGACATTTTTTGCGAAAACAGAGAGCAACATGGGTCAATCGACCGATGTTGCTTGTTCAAAAGTTGTACTCCTTGGATAGATATTTCTAACGAGCTATTGAGAGTGTCAAACGGAGATCAGATCCCAAAGTTACGCCCCCAGGAAGTTGAACCACCAATTTACCCAAACGGGCACCCATAGTTTTGGCGCCTCATCTCCTACGGTTAGGTTTTTGGACGTTTTGGATTATACATTGTTTCTCAACAATAAATAGGCCCTCAAGCCTCATTTTAACACAGTTCAAAGGTCTATAGCCATCACATCTCTTCTCAGAGATTCGCTACCAGCACCCTAGCTATTTTATTTCCATTATGCTTGTAAGCATATTTCTGTTATTTGATATTAATGAAATGAAGCATTATTTCCGCTGCATCTCTGTATTTATGGTTATATGTTTATTATGTTGCATTCGTTCCTACATAAATCCAGATCAGTGGTATTAGAGTCGGTCTTCTCTTTCTTTGTTTTTCTTTGCATGTCCCCAACGCGATCAGGGTATAAGGAGTTAGGGCTCGATCTGGTTGAACCCTTGCAAGATAAGCCTCGCAGCAAGATAAGCCTCGCAAACCTCAACGACCTCCCATGGCGGAAGAAAAGAAAGACGAGGGAGAAGGAGATTCTATCAAAATACTGCTCGACGATGCCCTCGAGAAACAAAGGAATGCGATGATGGATAACTTTGCTCAAATCCTTCAACAACTGCCCACATATGGCACATCTACATCCAACAGCCACTCTGGAGGTGCCACTCCCTTTAAGGTACAGGTAAACTTTGACTTTCCTATATTTGAAGGAAAATTAGATGCAGACGCCGTAGATAGATGGTCAAATTTCCTGGAAGGGTATTTCTCGGTCCATGACTTCTCTGACTGAGAAAATATTATTTTTTCACTCCTCAAAGCTGGCCCCCATGTCAAATATTGGTGGGAAACCGACCGTGAACAAGAGGGCGAAGGGGAACCCTCTCTATTCTCAGCCACACCCACTTGGAATTCGTTCCGAGATGGCATCAAGGAACAATATTACCCCGTGGTGAGCTATGAGGACAAATACATCCAATGGACCACGCTGCGGCAACAAAAGGATCAAGATGTGCAGGAACTGATGAATCTGTTCCATACCCTACGCACAAAGTTGGGTATTAAAGATTCAGAGAGACATTTGTTGCTCAAGTACCGTGGCTGTCTGCACCAACACATTCAGGAGGAAATGGAGTTCCTCGACATTACATCGCTTGGCACGGCATATCGCTATGCTGCCAACATCGAACAGAAATTTAAGCAGAAGAAGTAAGACTTTAGATCTGCGAATCTGAAAGGTGCCCCCGAACCAAAGAACAAGGGGCAAGGCCAAAGAAATGTGACTCAGAACAACACCACAAATACAAAGAGGGACATAGGGAAGTGGTGTGAATTTCATAACAGCCCCACTCACAACACAAACTAGTGTCGGGCCAAATAGTCTTTGGTGGCCGAACTAAAGGCACCCGAATCAGATGCATTTTCTGATCCTGAGTTAGAACCAGAAAAACCCAATGGCAAAGGGAAGCAGATCATTGATGCGGATGCCAGTGCCATTGTTGCCACCACCAAGATCTAGAGGGAGGGACCAGAGGATCCAGAGGAGGGGGAGCACCTCTTCCAGTCGCAGATGTGGGTGAAGGGTTCTCCGCTGCAATTTCTAGTCGATAGCGAAAGCCAAAAGAACCTCATTTCAGTAGAGGTCGTGAAGTGTATTAGCCTAACGACCATAGCACACCAACAGCCGTATACCATTGGGTGGCTCCACCCAGCGAGAGATCTCCGTATCCGCCAGCAGTGCCACCTTCCATACAGTATCAAGCCATTAACGGACAAGGTATTGTGTGATCTTGCTTCTCTTGATGTAGCTGATGTATTATTGGGCCAACCATACTTGTGGAGGCGACATGGTGTGTATGAGTTTAGGCCTTGTGCTGTTATTATTATTTTGGGAAATAACTTGTACAGGATACCGGACGTAGTACCGCCTCCTGTCATCTCTTTGACTACTGCAAAACAACGCAGCAAGATTGTTTCCCAAACTAGGAAATTCATTTTCCTTACAACTCACTCAAAGGGAAAGAAGAATATTGTGGCCATAACCTCAAAATAGGGCTCCCTTGCATGACTACAGCGAATGGAAAAAGTCATGGAGGAATACGAGGAAGTTTTCCCCTCACTCATAGAGGTTCCTCTACACTGTGAGGACAAGCACTCCATTGATCTAACTCCCAATGCACCACCGCCTGATGTTGCCATACATCCTGCAACTACACATACAAAATCAAAACATGTACTATCTAAGGTTGATAAAGAAACCAAATTTACTAAAAGAATCTAGCATGTCCACCCGCAAGTCCTTGACATATTCAACACATCTAATACTGAGTTCAACAGAATTTGCCTCATCTCATGGATGATCTCAACGCAATGGGGACCATTGCTTCCTAAGGAGGGAGGAATGATCTAGGTGGATATCGGTGGCCACCCATCTATTCCATTTGGACTAGCACCATCAATTCTTGCAGCTCTTCACATTCAGCACAACTTACTATTTTTAGCAGGTTTTCGAGTCCTCCACTCCCAGAGCCATTTTGGGGCCTTACTGATCCAGGTGGATATTGGTGGCCACCCACCTATTCCATTTGAACTCCCACCATCAATTCTTTAAGTTTTCAAGTTGTGACAAAACTTACTATTTTTAGCAGTTTTTTAGGTCCTGAACTTTTGGAGCCGTTTTGAGGCCCTAAACGACGTTTTTTGGGAAAACGGAGAGAAAAATGGGTCCATGGACCAATGTTTCTCATTCAAAAGTTGTACTCCTCGAATAGATATTTCTAACGAGCTATTGAGCGCGTCAAACGAAGATCGGATGCCAAAGTTATGCCCCTAGGAAGTTGAACCACCAATTTACCCAAACGGGTGCCCACAGTTTTGGCGCCTCATCTCCTACGGTTAGGTTTATGGATGTTTTGGATTCTACATTGTTTCTCAACAATAAATAGGCCCTCGAGCCTCATTGTAACACAATTCAGAGGTTTTTATCCATCACATCTCTTCTCAGAGATTCGCTACCAGCACCCTAGCTATTTTATTTCCATTATGCCTGTAAGCATATTTCTGTTATTTGATATTAATGAAATGAAGCATTATTTCTACTGCAACTCTGTATTTATGGTTATATGTTTATTATGTTTCCTTTCTGCATAAATCCAGATCAATATCATAGTTGGTCACAAGCATTACATGGTATCTCCATCCTGAGATCTTCGTTCATCATGGTTATGGGTTAACCACACAAAACTCTTCTATTTAGTGACTCTTCATATTTAACAAAGGCTTCTCGAGAGTGAAATTCATGCAATGAGGACCATTACTTCTTCAGGAGGGAGGAATGATCCGAATGGAAAATGGCATCCACACATGGTATTCATCCACCCATAAACTTTACCCATGGTATTGTAAATGGCATCGACCCATGGTATTCATCCACCCATGGTATTGTAAGTGGCTTCCACCCATAGTACTCATTAACCGATGGTATTTATCCATGGTATTGTAAGTGAGATCCACCATGGTATTTACCCACCCATGTAATTTACCTATGGTATTGTAACAGAAAAAAGGTTATAAGTAATAGGTCAAATTTTGTAAGAGGACAGATTTTCCACCACAATGTAGCTTCTACAGTTATTGTTTTTTTAATAAAATAAATTATTTGTGGTTTTATTTATTTTGTTTTTTTTTTCTTGCATTCTAATTTTACACATCTTTCCAAATACATTTAAATTTTTTAGGTCTTGGAGGCCTCCCCAAGG
This sequence comes from Pinus albicaulis, assembly GCA_034641835.2. Taxonomy (NCBI): domain Eukaryota; kingdom Viridiplantae; phylum Streptophyta; class Pinopsida; order Pinales; family Pinaceae; genus Pinus; species Pinus albicaulis. The sequence goes on from CM076580.1 coordinate 1,169,677,411, forward strand.
TCCGAATCAGCACCCTTACTCATTTATACCATTATACAATTTTCTATTTAATTCTCACTATAACGATTCTTAGGCGGTACCGCATTGGAAACAGTTTAACCCATATGGTTGTGACACCTATGCCTTCCTCATATGGAGCGTAGGTAGCCGTTGGGTTGTGTTCAATGGTTGGATGAAGGGGATAGGATCAACGTCAAAAAATATGATTACAACATAACCCTAATTTTTATCCTTCGTGTTTAGTGGACCATTATGCTACGTTTGTCATCTTCCTATGCACCTGATGGATTCTTGGTTCTGTTCCATTTGAACCTGGTATAGTTTCCCCTTTTTCTGGCTTACTGAGGTTCTGTGTTATCATTTTGGCCCCGGTTCCCTCACAATTGGCATGGCCACTTGCATGCAGGTTACCAAATTTTTCTACTATAACAGCGTAACTATTCATTACTGTTTTCATTTTGATATTTAAGGGTTTTTTGGGTTATTAGACATTGATGAATTTAATGTTTTTCTCTCGTGAGAGGTGAAACATATTGCATTTGTGGTGCCATTTTTCTTAGCTTAATACAGCATTCATAATTTCATTATTGTTAGGTAATAACTACTCACTCGTATGTATATTATAGTATGGTCAATATTTTTATTTAATTAGTTGGTTTGGTAGAATCTCTCACATGCCATAATCGTTCCTCATTTTTGTTGAGGGTCTTTAGAGAATGACCAAAGGGTTAGCCTCCTCTGTGGTGGAAAAAATGATTACTTCTCTCAAACGATTATGTTTCATCACCAAGGTGCACAAAGTTTTCTTTATTCAATATATCTCTCTAGGTTTTCCTCATTCCCTTCTTTCCTAGGTTTTACCATATTCCCATATTTTTTTTCTTTTATTGTTACTCATTCTATGAAGATATCTAAGACTTAAACCATTGGTTATCTACCCCTTGAGTTTAATAGGTAATTTGTGACCTCTATCGTAGGTTTCTTTTTTCCTATATTTAAAAACTTCGATTTGAGAAATTTTATGGTAATCAGGACTAATTTTTCATGTTTTCCCTTTCATTTTGAAAGTATGCTTTATTCCTCTGGCATTTAATTTGATCTTTGGATCTGATCAGATGCCCTAGAACCTATGAGACCTAATTATACAATTACGGTGGTTTCTAGGTTGGTTACTTCCTTTCTGTTTGAATTTTTGAACCTAATGACTTCTGTCATGTTCTTGATGTAAAAGATAACGTCAGGACGTATTGTGGACACTCGGTTGTCAAAAGGAATTATGTTTTTATATTTTACTCATTTTATTCCTAGCGATTCCGGCTGGTAACCTATTTGAATGGTGAAATTTCACTTTCGTTGTTTTTTTAATATTTGGTTTCTTTTCATGTAGTGAAAGACCTCTGGTCATATTTTCCCTACACAAGACATTTTATTGATGTCGATAAAACTATTATTGTTATTGTATCGTTGCTTTCAACATCTCTAGTTATTGACACATTAGATATGTAATGAAGGTTATGAACTTTATCAGTAATCGAACTGCCCATAGTTATTTCGCTTATTACTAGTTATGCTTTGATAGATAATAACTGAATGAATTGGAATTCCTTTCACGTAACACTTGTATCGATCGTATGAATTTAATATTGATATAATTTGTAGTATTTAGTGATTCATGATTTCATTGCTTTTGTATATGGTGCTTGGCGAATTTACGTATCTGTTGAACTCCATTTTATTTTTAACTTTTTTTATTTCAGGGATATCTAATGAACTATGATTATTATTTTCCCTATTAGTAATCTCGAGTCTAGCAAATTAAGCATCACTATTTGGGTCTTCCCTTAAAATAGTAAATTCTTCATAATATTGGAGATAAGACCTTAGTATTTTCTCTCTGTTTCTTTGTTAATCTATTTTTTTGTTTGTGTAGACAATATATTACGTCTTGCCGGTGTAATAAAGAGTGCTTCTTACAATTTAAATGTTGAGATTTAACCTTGCCTGTGTTAAGGAAAATATTTTCTTACAGATCATCATTGACTATCACTACTCTCATCACGTGCTCGAGACTTATCTATTTATTTTATTTCCAGTAAGAATCGCATATCCCATCCCCATATTGAGTTAAAATTTTAACTAACGAATAAGATAACTAATGTTAGGTTCTAATATTATCCCACTTCTAAAATTTTACCTGACCGACTCATAGGTTTCCGAGTCTTTATCAAAACCAATGTATTATTTGTCTTCGCTAAGTATGTGATTGTTTCACACTACATAGTCCTTTACTCTAATTGAAAGAAACAGAAGACTCCAACGAAGGAGCTCTCATACCATGACAGAAAAACATGAGACTTCAAGAATAGCCTGTTCATTTGTATTACACGAAATAGATATTTATACAAAGAGAAGAACTTTCTCGAGGTTCATTGTCAGTGGAGATAGCTTCTTTAGGAAGCTAAGGTATCTCTCCAGAAAAATCTAGATGACTCCTACTCAAATCTAGATGACTCCTTGCATTAACTGTTGTCAGCAAAGTAGGTTGAAATTGTTGTACATCCAACACAGATACACTAAATACACTATGAAACAATACATAAGACACAAACATACATCTCTTAATTGACATGCCTACTGGTCTAAGTCTCAGCTAAGCTTACAACAGTACATGAGAACAAGGCTTTAATTTTTGTCTTATTTTTAAATGGTCCATACTTGTTTATTTTCAGACATAGTTTCATCTTCAGCTTTCTTTTTAAGTGGTGAATTTTCTCCTTTCTTGATTGCAGAATAACATTCTTTCCATTCACCATTGGTGTAGGTTCTTGGAACTTGTCCTTTGCAATTTCTTCAAGTTTTATTTCTTTTTCCCTAGTGTCAATCTCTGCACACTCTTCTTCAAATAGGCTCTTAAATTTCTTCACTTCATCAACTATTATTGAGTCTTCATCAGTTGCTATTGAGTCCTTTATAGCTTCATATTTCATAGTTGGTTGATTCATGTTTTCAACCTCTTTAATCAACTCTGTTGTTGTATCATCCTGCATTTGATTTGTGCATGGAGATAGGCATATCTTGTCACCAAACAACTCATCAATGAGTTGCTTTTCATGTATCAAACATAACCATTCTTCATGAGATACATAATTCTCATCATATTTGACTTCACAAGTTTTTACCTCATAGGGAGTTTCCTAACTATCACATGTTACTCTATTCTCAGCTAGAGACATACTTTCAGTGTTGATCCCAGTTATGATGCTTTCAACACAATCACTATTTATAACAACAATTTCATCAATTTCATCGTTCTGACTCCACTTCATGCTATACTTCATTTCAAGAATATGCCAAAACATTTTTGGATCAAATACTTCACCAAATTCATTTAAAATAATTGACAAGATGTTTTCATCTATAGCTGATATAATGAGAAACAAGGCTATTGCACATCTACTCTTATTTTCAGAATTCATATCAGTTTCTTGGGCAAATTTCCATAAATCTACTAAACCTAGTTACCTAATAATCCTTCCATTTTAATAGCCCAAAGTTCAAATTTTTTACCTAAGAATGATGGCAGCACTGGCATTAATCTTTTCAGTATTATACCAGCTTCTGTAAAATCTTCTGGCTGATCTATATTCATATCTTCAGTGAGCATAAATTATGTGGTTGGAAATATTTCAGATTCTGCCACTATCCTCTCATTGTTTCTCCTTTGTTGTTTTAGTCTTCTTTGTCGACCCATGCTTTCAGTCAGCTCCAAGTCAGCTCCAAGTCCACGTTCTTCCCCAAGCCAAAGTCAGCTCCAGGGTAGTAGCAGCAATTAAAGTAAGCACAGTTTTCTTCACACAATTCTGCAACAACTCACACACATATAAACACTGCAACAAAAAAACCCAAAATGGATATCAGTAAAACACAGATATATTAACAGCACATAGAACTTTTAGTTCTCAGATTTGTCCAACCCCACGCAGAGGTTATTTCAAATCTCTCGCTCTAACAAAGACTCTCGGTCTTCACACGCAGCACACATCACACTGCAATAGAATTTCCTCCAATGCATGCCAGTCTTCACACCAAAAATTCGAGCCCCACTGTGGGTGCCACACTTTTTGCACTTCACAAACAGTGACTTTCACACTTCTTTCACCGAGCCCTGACTACTCCTCAAGCAACACCAGCAATCTACGCCTCGTCCAAGTTCCAACACACGTCTTCATGCGACTTCGTCCTGGACTCTACGCACCATGCAACAGATTAATTTTTAAATACACAACAAACTCAAAAAACTAAGGAACAACTTTTTAATAGCTCTTCACACACTGAGCCCACTGTTGAATTCAGCTTAGTGGCCTACAACTAAAAAAATCTTAGAACTACTAGAAAGTTGGGCCTTTTCCAACGGAAACTAAACAAGGATTCAACGGTTGCACAAAATCACAGTGCAAATTCAACATGCTCACAAATCCAGTGGGCTCTAACACTCTACGACACCACCCAACTTGGGCTTCACACGACACCTTTGACACACAAATATTACTCCACTCTGCTACAAGTAGCAACGCTCAAACTCTCAGCTTACACTCAATTCGGCCACAAAATGATGCACCAAATCTCATGCACCATGAGAAATTTAGAACAAATTGACAACCCCTAGAAATCACACGTGGCATCCTTTCCAGAAAACAGGGCTCAAATCCTAGAAGAGCGTTGTCCAGATGAAGGGATAGATAAAGGTATCTACGAGTCCAGAATGGCTTCAAACAACTTTTACTCTAGGCAATCAATTGGCTCCGACTTATCTTCTGCTGGTCCGTTGTTGGCCGAAGAATACATAAAATACATCCACGCCGGGCATATTAGCTCAAATCTTCAATTCTACTTGGTGACTGAGTCTCCCTTAAGGTGGGCTTCAAACGGTCCAGCCCACGACATCCATACACCACAACTTGGGTTAATTATATCACAAATGCATATAAACATAGACAATTGAAATATAAACCAAAATCTATAAATCTCCCAAGACATTATACCATAGTTCTCTTTAAATTTTAAATATGACGTGACAAATTACAAACGGCAACATTACAAAAGTCTGCTTAATAAAGAGAAATTCTAGTGATTTTCTATAATATACTAATCGATATGCTCAGCCTTGTATGGATAACAATCTAGCCAATAGAAAGTCTTACACGGAATTCCAGCATGAGAATGCACTCAAGTTGTCGATTTCCTCCGCCACAAGGAACGCCTCACCACAATACTTGCCTCTGCTCAACGCTACTCCTCCATGCCTCTTAAAAGCTTCTTTAGCGTGCTCCAACAACACTACACCTTCATAAATCTGGGTCCTCTCACATCAATCACGCCTTTTTCGCCTTAATCTCCCTACTGAGCCGCACTACTCAGGGTCACAAGTATCTCCATACTCGTGGAACACAACGCATTAGACATTACTCCGGCGAGTACACCAACAAATTTATAATTGCAGCACCAATTACAACTAAAATCTCTCACGCACGGTGAGAACCAATCTCTTCCTTGGGCAATTTCCCACACTATCTGCACACGAATTTTCTATGCTGGCTGCAAGTTCACAGCAGCTGTCCCTCTCACCGTCGAGTAGCTCACAGACTCCAGCACAAGGAGCAACAACTCTTCCAAAAGCCACACAGGCTACCTTGCACACCTTTCTTATGAATGGGCTCCTCAACAAATTTCAATACTGCATATACTAACAGCAATTTCTGCACTTCTTCAAACAATGTGATCTTAGAACCACTGAAAATAAGCTCACTACGCCAGCTCCTCACACCACACGGCTCCCAACTCCAGCACGACTTCACAAAACACTGAGCACACAGGATGGCTACTCTGACACACTTGGCTACACCACTAAGCACGAGCACATAGCTCCCTCACAGAGCACTTAGCTCTCACTGAGCAAACAGCTCTCTCACAACACAAATGACTGCAGGCACTCACCCCTGCAAACACCAAGCCGAAACCATTGACTCTGATACCATGAAAGAAACAAAAAAACTCCAACGAAGGAGCTCTGATACCATGACAGAAAAACATGAGACTCCAAGAATAGCTTGTTCATTTGCATTACAGGAAAAAAATATTTATACAAAGAGAAGAACCTTCTCGAGATTCATTGTCGGTGGAGATAGCTTCTTTAGGAAGCTAAGCTATCTCTACAGAAAAATCTAAACGACTCCTACTCAAATCTAGATGACTCCTTGCATTAACTGCTATCAACAAAGTAGGTTGAAATCACTGTACATCCAACACTAATATAGCTAAAATTTCTCACCATTTCATATCTAGTTGTTTTTTTTCCGTTTTCTTATGTACCCATACATGGAAATACAAATCCCTTGGAACGACCTCATAATTTCTAAGTGATTTATATGAATATCAGTTAGTAGTAACTCACTCTACCAATTAATAGTTGGACACGTTGGTATCTTAATAGATTCAAACTCTACAAGGTGTGAAGTATATAGCATTAACTAAACACGCTAGTAGTCAGCTATCTTCGTAGATTTAAATTCTATGCCTTCTTAAATCTGTAGCATTAAATTAGTACTTACTCGATTCCCTCGTCATAATTTATAAGTAAAATAAATATATACAATAACACTTCACTACGAATATTATTACAGAAATTTACTTTTCCTCGATTCCATAAAGACAAAACTGAACAAAATACAACGGAACTTATCCGCAAATATCATTGTAGTGAAATTATTTGTTTTTAATATTGAAAGTCACAGGAATACTTCTAACCAAACTTATAGAATCCAATTCTCAGTGCTCCCATAACTTACATATTTAAATTAAAAGTAATTACCGATATTCGATACATAATAAAAATCTATCAAACAACAGACAATCTAACCATATCATGGTGAATCAAACACACTTGAGAATTTTATACCTTCTCCACCCAACCTATAACTACTCTCGTGAGTTCACCCCCGTGCTAAGATTCAATTGTCAAATTATGAACAACAATATGTATTTCATACCTTTCTTCCATGATGGATGTTTTTTTTAGCGATGTCCTGCATTTGCTTAGGATTTTTTCATTAAAAGTCCGCTTTTATCTCGTGTGACATTTTCTGCTTATCCGAATTTAACATTTTTCTTCAGCCAAGAAATTTAATTCATTTTCTCTCACATCTTTTATATCTTATCTAGAATGTTATCTAGAATATTTATCAGGGAAGTGTGATCATAGATAAGAATTTCATCTTCAAGTGCTTTATTCTCAAGTGCTTTCAGTCCAATTTATTTATTAATAAAAAAATATCTATTTACATACTTATTTCGGTACACTATTCAACAGCTAAAAGATAGAACAGTTTATAAATTATTTATTTTACAATTTATTATAAATATATAATAATTTGAAATTTATTTTGTAAATGTAAACGGATTTTATTTTGTGTTTTTCCTTGGAATAAAAAGATATTAATAAATATAGATTAGTTTTACTTTCACATTTTCAATTTATTAATGTAAAAGTGTGTATTTTTCATTCTATATTTTCAATATTAAAAAATGGGAAAAAAAGAAATATAATTGAAAACAATTTATATTTTAAAATAATAAATGATTGAAAAAATTATTTCATATGGATTTTAAAATAATAAAATGTTCACATGAAAACTTATTATTTTAAATATAAAGAAGAAGAAATCAATTAATTAATCATAAATATTATAGCGAATGAATCTGAATTAAATCAATTACCATATAATAAAATAAAATTATATTTTATACACATTTTAAATAGTGAATAAAGGTTATTTCATAAGGTGATTTCATAATTCATTGAGAGAATTGAGTTGGTTATTTAAATATAAATTTAGAAATATAATAAAATCTTATAAATAAATTATGATAGTATATTAAAATATTATTTTAATTTTAAATTTCAAAATTAAAAGTATAACAATATTTTTAAAATAAATATTTGTTTTTTAATTATGTTTTTAATATTATTCTTTTAAAATCTTAAATAAATTTTGTATTCAATGAAAATGAAACACACCAATAAAGTAAATGAATTTATTTACTGTTAATCATTTCCTTTACAAGATAAGATGTTGAAATAGGATGAATCAGATGATGAAATAACACTTAGCAAATTATTATTTTTTATTTTTTATTTTTATAAGATGAGAAAAGTTAAAAAACTCCTAGAAATTACTTAACAAATTCTAAAGAAATTCTAGACAATTATGAAAGTTAATCTTTCTTTCTTTCCTTGAGGGGTTATTACTCCTCCTTTTAGAAAAGAGATCACCAAAAGGAGGAGGAAAACCAAGAGGGAAAAGAGGAGGAGGACAGGACTTTTTACATGTTGGCAGGATGCTACCTGCATAGTATTCTTGAGCTCGATAGAAGCAAGTGGAAACTATGTTGCAGACTAGATTCTATCGGTCTTAGGGAGGGGAAACCTTGATTTTTGTAGACTGATCTAGTTAAGGATAATTGCCAATATAACTAGTCTAAGAATTTTAGAGCTCCCATAGCGGTATCTAAACCGGCCGAATCTATCTCAAATAAGTAGTTCTTGAACTTTGTGGGTAGAGTTGGAATGAATTTAGGATAATTATATCATAAGTATAACAACAAAGTGAAAATTTTTATTGACATAATGTAAACATATAGGTATGTTTGTTTGTTTAAAGGAAAAAATATGAATAATTATGAATAGAACTGTGAAAATATTGTCTGATACTAGTTGTAATTATTTCATAGTGGGGTCAAAGATCTACTATTATTTTATATACAATAAAAATGAGAATAATCTATGGTTTCGGTGAATGGGATAACATTTGATTGAGAGGGTTCGTTGCCCTGTCCATATAATTTTAACGGTAGTGGAAAAGAACTTCTTTGGAAAAAATTACACGGAATAGGAACATTGTAAACTAAAAACAATGAAAACTTTATTGTAAACTAAAAAAAATGATAAATTTGTAAAAAGTTAACAATATTTCAATTACAGTTAAGCCTGAGTTGATCTCCCATTCGAAAATATGGAATTCAGTGGGAACCTTCTGTGGGTCAGAGTGAAATGTGTTACATCGCATGGGTAGAGGTCCTAGAGCTGGGAACCTAGCCCCTGTCGGTTGTTCTATTGGTAAAGGGAAAAAGTAACTGAAAACACAAATACAATTCAATACCATAACCATTATTGTAGAAAATTACAACCATAAATGAATATAGTAACTACTATTAGAGGGAATGCAATAATAAAAAAACACTGAATAGTTATTTCAGAAGTTGTGAATATAATCAAATCCCTTAATAGCCATTGCAGAAAATTGTAATCACGACCAAACACCAAACACTATATAAAATTTTCATATAATAACACACATCACCAGGTTACGGTGAGTTCAAAACCCTTCAAAATAAATAGTGCAATATTAAACAACCTATATAAAAGTAGAAAAAACCAGGAAGGCCTATAGCACAAAAGAGTATTAAGTGACGCATATTTAAAGTTTTTGCGAAGTCTTTCATGAAGAAAATATAATCATCAGAAGAAACCGAGAGTCCATAAAGCCACAACATTTATATATTAAAAATATCAATAGATAATTCATAAACCTTCAGGGTAAAATCCAAACTATATGAAAAAGGAGTAACGCTAACAATGACTGATCCAAAAAGCTATAAACCCTAAGGAAGTGATACCACTTCTCTCCTAACTAATACATGACTATTACAACCCTTATTTCTCGCTTAAATATAAGAACTTTGTGCGTGACAGACAACGAAATATGTCCTCTAAGAAATAATTCCATAAAAAGAGTAGAAATTTCACCTAGAAGGATGGAGGAAAACTCTGTTGTAAGCATGACAAACCTCACAAGGAGATAAAGGAGAATTGATAGCTGAATGAGGAATTTAATTTACCCGCAACAACCATAATTATGAGAGGGTCAGTTTAAATATAAGAAAAAAAACACTGACACAATTAAATAAGAATTTATTGACTATAGGGAGGGTTTCGCTCTTGTATTACCTAGGTTAGGTAGAAATTTTGGAAGAAAACCACTTTTGTACAAACCTACAAAGCAAAACACCAGATTAAATAGAGTTGTCCTAGAAACCAAGGAAGAGTGGAATTGCAACTTACTTATGGAGAGTGGGGTGGGATTTCAGTAATTACCTAGAGTGGAGGAGCCAATTCCACTGAAATAGCAATTCATACCGCGTCTTGCCAAAACCCTCACAAGAACTATATGTAAGGTCAGTTCCGGTTATAAAAACACTCATATCATTTGGAACACTGATTATAGCTTAGAAACAGAAAGAGAAAATATAGATCAGTGGAGAATAGAAATAATCCTAACTGTGACGGATTTGTAGACAAGACAAACAACTAGAGCATGACCCAATGAGTGTCCGAGTGGGGAACTGAGCCAGGTACTGTCCCTGAGAACTTTGGGTAGCTTTTACAACATTCGATTAGGTGCTAAAAAGAGATGGCCTAGATCAAGATATTTGTCCAAGGGCACAGCCTGAGAAAGTCAAATTTGAGAAACTTCCATACCAGCTTCAGGAATGAGAATTGGCATAAGTCATCAGGTTGTATGAAAAATAAATATGAAGTATGATCCACATATTAGTAATAATACCTTATCCAAATAAGTTATGTTGATAAAAATTCATATCCTATGATTGTGTATTGTAAAACTCTAAAGGTGTTACGAAGTTAATTTTTTATCAAAGTAAATTATTATGTAATGGGGAATTTTACAATTGGTATCATAGCCTAGGTTATGACACTCCCCAATTTGGGAAAGAGTTGTAATAAAAAAACCATTCATTTGCACAAAGAGATAAAATGAGAAGATGATATTGAAGCATTCCACCAAAAAGACACCCTCACTCAGAGAAAGATCTAGAAATGCGGCTTAACATGGAACACGACCCTCACAACACCAATGAATTATTGTTTGAAAATATACAATAATTACGAGTTGAAATGATAAACTTGTGAGTTGATAATGAAATATTAAGGCTGGGACAAGAGCAAATTTTGAAGAGTCCCTCTGATAGGAAGAATCATAGAATTTTGAACCCCGGTCGAGAAGATTAAAATATGGCTGAGACACAACGATTGAGGAGACACAACCCAAAGCATAAATGGGGAACAATGGACCATGATGAGGAGTCTGAAACAATCTCATGTGGAAGAGAAACCAAAAGGTAGATGGTTGAGTTGTAGGGGGAGTTTAAGAAGATTAAATCCTTAGCATTTGATGGGGAAGAAGAATCCTAGCTAATCAATATGAATAAATATTTTCATATCTATGATTACAATGATAATTTAAAAGCTAGGCTAGAAATTTACCAATCACAAGGGAAAGCCACATTGTGGTGGAAGTAGATTAAAATGGTACAAAGTATTGACGAACAAGAGCTAACCTAGTAAAATATTTAGACACATTTCAAGGAAAAGTACTTAACAAAATGATTTTGCTATGAGAAATCTAAGGAGTTTAATGATTTAAGGTTGGGGCAATAGACAATGGATAAATTTGTAGCTAAATTCACTTGACCCTTAAGGTATGTACCCCATATTTGAGAAGAAAAAGCTAAGGTACAATGGTTCGTTACAATTCTACCAGTGTATATGAAAGAGAGGTTGGATTTCCATAACCAAATAACCATGGATGAGACCATTTGAAAACCCCGAATCCGCTATCACCAAATGGAGAAGAAAGGAGAAGGGTGCAAGGTCTAGCCCAAAAAAAATGGATTTTTTTTCCAAAACAACAAGAATATTAGACCAGCAGGGTTCAATACCATGCATCGAAAATATTTCAATGTATATGGATGGTGGAACCAGTCGAAGAGATAACAACTGTGACCTGACAAGCTGAAGCGTCCAACAAACCATAGTCTGGTAAATTCCAGAAGTCGATGTTACAGTGATGGGACTGTGGGGAGCTCAATTATTACAAGAATTTTCCCCACCGTGCTAGAACTAAAACAACTACCAATGTCTAACAAGCTTCCATTGTAGGGGAACTAGAGAGAAGTATGGTGTGAATTAATGTTGCATTGGAAGACCACAAAGCGGAATATCAACCTGCCATGGTGGAATTGGAAGGTACCTTGGATAGCAATTTTGTTTCTATTTTAGAAGATAAAGAACCAAGATTAAGTTATATCTATCCAAAAATATTTGATTTGTGTCATTTAGAGAGGATTTAGTTTAAGAATTTTTTATTAGTTCAGGAAGCCACCAATGTAAAAGGGAAGTTGACTGACAAGGTGGAAGACTTCCCCATTGAGATGGGATGGAAAAGGACCAAGCTAAACATGAATATATTACCCTTAGGATCCTATAATGTCCTCATCAAAATGGATTTGTTGGAGAAAAACTAATCCCTAATGAATTTCCAATAGAAAATCATTATTTTCCTCACTGATGAGGGAATACGAAGGAAAATTCGGGGGATCATAAGAGTTGTTAAACTATGAATGATTACTACTAATCAAATGCATAATTTTATTCAGAAGGGTTGTCAGATATATGTGCTACAACTAGGATAGATGAACTATAAAGGTAATACAACCACCTTGGAAGAGATAGTAGTTGTGCAGGAAGTTTTGGATGTTTCTCCTCAAAACATTTGAGGATTAACACCAAAAAGGGAAATTGAATTTATGATGGAGCTACTACCAGGAGAAACTACAGTGACCAAAACCATTACTAAATCAGTGTACCTAAATTGATTGAACTTAAAATTCAACTTGAGGAGATGTTGGACAAAGGATACATCCATAGAAGTGTATAAATTTTGGGATCTCTAGTATTATTTATAATAAAAAAGTATGGCACCTTGCGGTTATGCATTGATTATCGACAATTGAATAAGGTAATGATAAAAGGTGAAACAATATTTTCCAAAATCGAATTAAGGTCAGGTTATCACCAAATCAGGATCAAAGATCAAGACATTTGTAAGACATCATTTAAGACTTGGTACAATCATTATGAATTTTTATTGTTTCCCTTTGGGGTTACTAACACCCCAAAATATTTTATGAGCTTAATGAACGATATCTTCCACCCCTATTTGGACAAATTTGTTTTGATTTTCATTAACGACATCCTTATATATTGAATAAGTGTGAAGGAACATAAGGAACATGTGAATGTGGTATTACAAACTTTAAGATAAAACCATCTCTATGCTAATTTTATAAAGTGTGATTCTCAATAGGATCCTATTCAATATTTGGGCCATGTAATCTCACATGAGGATATAACAGTCGACCGAGAAAATATTAAATATATTATGGAATGATATGTCACCAATAATATGATGGACATTTGATCCTTTACTGGGTTGGCTAGATATTATCGTCATTTTATAAAGGGGTTCTCAAGAATATCCTACTCGATGACCTTGTTGCAAAAGAAAGGAAAAGTGTTTAAATGCGCATAAAAATGCAATCACAGTGATCTTGTTGCAAAAGAAAGGAAAAGTGTTTAAATGCACAGAAAAATGCGATCATAGTTTTGAACATCTAAAATAGTTGTTAAAATATCCCTTGCGCTAAAGATAACATATCTAGAAAAAAAAAAATTATGATTTTCATTGATGCATGTAAAGAAGGTGTTGGGGGAGTATTAATGCAAGAAGGCAAGGTAATCACATATAAATCATGTAAGTTAAAGGATCATGAAAAAAATTATTCTTCGTATGATATAGAATTAACCACAATTGTCCATGCCTTAAAAATGTGGCAACATTATTTGTTGGGTAAGATATTGTAGTTTGACTCATAGAAGTTGGACTAGATATTTGAAGCAACCTTATTTAAATGCTCGCCAATTGAGGTGGTCATATTTTTTTAGCGAGTTTGAATTTGAAATAAGGCACTTGAAAGGAAAGGAGAATCTGGTGGTTGATGCATTAAGTCAAAAGGTACATTTTATATATGAGGTATTTTGAAAACAGGTGGAACTTAAAATTTCTAATAAGATTAAGGAAATTGCATTAAAAGACCCAGAATACTAGTTTTTGTCGAAACAAACCAAGAAGTCCATGGATTTTGGAAATTTTTTTTAATATTATATAAATCATGATAATTTGTTGAATTTTAGAGGAAGGATGTATATACCCAAGCAGCTAGCCTTTAACTAGTTTTTATTAGATGAATTCCATCGAAATCCCTACAAAGCCTATCATAGATATGAGAAACTATAAGCTGTTATTCAAAAGGATTATTTTTGGCTGGTCATGGGGAACGAAATTATTGAATATTCAACCAATTGTTTAGAATGCCACCAGGTTAAGGTTTAGCAACAACATATTTTCTGTCTCCTACATCCTCTCCCCATCTCTGAGTGGAAATGGACTACAATTACCTTGAATTTTATCACAAGATTTGCTAAGAAAAAAATGGTTCCATTAGGATAGTAGTGGATAAATTAATTAAGACAACCCATTTTGTTCCAGTGAAATCCCCTTATAAAACTGTATAAATTGTAGAAATATTTATGAAAGAGATTTTTCGATTGCATGAGATGCCTAGACTGGTAATTTCAGACATGGATGTTAAGTTTAACCCTGCCTTTTGGAAAACCCTTTTTATTGCGCTAGTTACTCAGATCCAGTTCACTACAACTTACCACCCACAAACAGATGTGAAGACTGATAGATTGAACTAGGTAATTGAAGATATGTTAAGAATATATGCAATTAAAAAACCCACAAGTGGGAGGAGTACCTTCACCTATTGGAATATTCCTATAATAATAGATATCATGAGTCCCTAAAAATGAGCCATTATGAAGTATTGTATGGAAATGGATGTAGGAAACCTATGAATTGGAGCAACCATGAGGATAAATTGATCTTAGGGCATGACATGTTAGCACACATGGAAAAAATGGTTAAAAGAGTATGATGAAATTTAAAAAGTTCCTAGGATCGAAAAACAACATACATATATAAGAAACAAACATATAAATAATTTCAGGTAGGGGAGCATGTTTATGTGCAAATTAAATACAATAAATTCTCTCTAAGGTGGGGTGGTTGTGCTAAATTAACACCTCGGTATTGTCTAGCTTTCCAAATATTAGAAAGAGTGGGACTTTTAGTGTATCAACTTGCATTACCAGGTCACATACATGTTCATAATGTGTTTCATGTTTCATTACTAAAGAAATATATTTATGATCGAAGGAATGTAATCAATTGGTAGCATGTATAGGTAAGAGTACAAGGATAAAAAAATATAGCATGTCATTATTTCCTCTGAGAGAATATTGTACATTAAATTAACTAGAAAAACGATAGTATACTTGTGTCATGTGATAGGTTGAACTAGACAAATAATTCATGGTAGAGCCCCTGTGCACTCTCGATCAGAGAGAAATAATGTTAGATAGGTGAGTTATCCACCAGGTTAAGTGTAGTGGATGAACTTTAGCCCAAAAAGGCCAACTGGGAGGATGAATGTTTCATGCAACAAGCATACTCAAACTTGTTCCATCGATCATACATGAATAACGAGGACAATGTTTTTGTTAATGGGGAATAGATTTCACACCCCCAGTCATGTAAATAATTTTATTTATTGTTATTCATTTCCTTTACAATATAATATGTTGGAATAGGATGACTAAGATGATGAAATAACAATTATCATATTTATTAAGTTTTTTTTTTTTAAGATGAGACAAGTTTAGGAACTTTTGGAAAGACCCAAACAAATTCTAAATAAATTCTAGACAATTATGGTAGTTAGTCTATATTCCTTTCCTTGAGGGGTTCTTATTATTCCTTTTTCAAAAATAGATCACCAGAAGAAGGAGGAGCCCTGAGAGGGAATGGAAGAAGAGGATACACTTGTACAAAATGTTCTACAGGTTGGAATGACATTGTGAGTATAGTATTTTTGAGTTGGATAGCAGCCAATTGAAACTTTGTTGTAGACTAGAGTATGTGGGTCTTAGCGTGGGGAAACCTTCATTCCTGTAGACCTATGTAGTCAAGGATCATTTCCTATATAACTGGTTTGAGAATTTTAGAGCTTGGGGATAGAATTGGACATAATTTTAATTCTGATTGGTCGCGAGGAAGAGGTTTTTCTATAGGAGTATCTGAAAAAATCCAATAAATCTTAGATAAGTAGGAGAAGAAGTTTTATGTGCATATGCATCAGGTGAGTTCTTGCCTCACCATAAAAATTATTTCACGACTGAAAAAGAGACTCTCGCCATTTTTAATGGTATTCAAAATTTCGAGCTATATCTAGCCCTGACTAAATTTTTGATAAGAACAGATTCCATGAATTTTAAATATTTCTTATCAGCCAATATTTCAAAGCAACTCGCAAGAGGAAGATTATTGGCATGGCATATATGGTTCCAGATGTATGATTTTGATGTAGAATGGGTTCTTGGTATTTCTAATTATTTAGAAGATTCCTTGACCAGAGACATGAACAAAGCTCACACCCATAAAAGAACCAGTCTATTTTCTCTTCCAAGTAAATCGGCTAAAGATGATAATTTTGAAACCTTTATCAAAATATTTCAAATTCTTGAACTAGTTCTTAATGATTTAGTTGGAGAAATAAAAAAGATTGTTGGGTTGAGAGTACGAAGAAACCAATTGATACACCGATGTCAAGCATGGCAGACCAAAAATGTAGGTGTTTTACTGGGTTTGGATGAAGAACTCGTAAAGGTATATACTTTGCCTAACATGAAAGTAAAGCTCTACTTCAAAACACTTGATGATTGTTAGTCAAGACAATACACAGATGATATGATCAAAGTTTTAACAACTTTGAATTATTATCAGCTTATTGGTGGAATAGATTTTTCCTTTTCTATTTAAACCTTTGCTAAAATGTTGGATTTAGATGAGATCAACATGAATGAGAAGGTTGAAATATTTTTAACATCTTTAAGAATTCCAGATCTCTTTGAAGAACTAGAAGCAGCATTCCTTCAAAGAAATGATGAAAATTTTGTAAGTACAGATTCATTTCCTCAATATGAACTGTTTGAACCTTTTTCCGATTGGGAAATCAAAGATGGTTGTTGCAGAAAGAAGCCCCAGGTAAGAGCCTCTCAATGTGTAGAAAGAACACTGCATTTTTTAAGAACTTTTTCAGCACCATGGGATTATCAGAGCATAGAATTTATAAATCCCATAGTTCCAAATCCTTTTGCTCAAATTTATGGTCCAGAAAGGATTGATGAATATGTGTTAGCAGATAATGCTAAAGAAGTGAAAAATATTTCTCTATGGCTCAAAGAATTTTATAAACTTAAATTACCTGATAAATTGTCCATGATTAGAACTTTAGAAGGATTTCATGGAAGGAAGAAAGTAATCAAACTATTGATTAATCAAAAATCATTGATTACTATTAGTGTCATGAAAGGAAATTGGACTGATGATGCACTCTGCCTAATAAGTCTCTTACTATCTACCAAAGTATGCTCATCCATGCTTTTTGAATTAGGTTGGCAGTAGAAAGAGGATGTTAATCATAATTGTAAGCTTTGGGTTCATTGTGCTATTGAACGATCCATTAGTATGTTCCAAATTTTCAAATGGGAATTGCTAGATGGAGTAGAGATGCCAGTTCAATCAGTGCCAGATTTCCGTAAAAGCAAGAAAGATTCTTTCCTTGACATAGAGATAAACCCTATGGCTTATTTTAACAAGTGGAAAAAATCGGATGATAAATATCTCTTTCCACAAAATAATCTCTATGTAACGACAGATACTATCAAATTTGATATAGGACAATCTTCACGGGCCTTACGAAAAGGAGAATCTTCTACAGTCTCCACTAAAGGAAAAGAAGCTACAGAGAAAGGAAAAGAGAAGGTATCCGATGAAAAATAAACCATATTTGTGGATTTGTACCAAGATGCTGAAGAGCAACAGGACCACGCACGGGAATCAGAATATTTGGAATGGTTACATCAATCTTCGGCTAATCAAAAGCCTCCTTCAACCTCATCTGAAATCAGTGAACCCGACCATGATGATGACTATGACAGTGACCGAGAACCAAAAGGTCCTTGATAGGGCACCTTTAATTTTAATTATTGTACTCGATAATATTGAGCAGACACCGTCTGGGCCAGTAATGCCTGACAAGGAGCCTCAATACTTCTCATATTCTATATAATTGTGTGTGTATTTGTGTGAATCATCGAGTGTAAGTGTGCAATTGAGTGTTTGTGTTTCTTTGAGTGTTTGTCTGAAAGAGTGTTTGTATTCATGCTCTAAGAGATCAAAGACAATATGGCTCTACTCTGAAGCATAACCTGGTATGTAACATTTTATTTGAATTAATACTGAAGCCTGTTGGGCTGCCTGTCTGAGGACAGTTAATTCCAAGATCACTATAAGTCAAGATTTTAAAGCGAGTTGAAGACTGGAGGAGTCGTGTGAGTTCTCATATTTCTCGTGCCCTTGGTGGAGAGTGTGAGGAAGCTCTACAAAATTTTCAGTTATTCAAGTAAGTTACTGAGTCCATCATCTTATTTGGTATCAGAGCCCTGTTTACGATTCTGTTATGGCAAATTTATTACGCTCTTTCTCATCTATAGATCGTAAAATTATTAATGAAGTCGCCTCTCATTCTGTCGAATCTGAAGATCCAAATGAAACTCATGAGTCAGTAGAAAATCCTAAAAATTGGAATCGGTCGTCGCTTCATGCGACCGATGTCTATAAACTTCCTTTATCATATGTTTTCAAGAAAAAATCTTTTTTGAAAGAAGTATAAGTTACCATTAATATTTCTGGTCCGTCTGTCCAAATAGTAGCTCTGAATCTATTTTCTGAGGATGACAGTAAGAAATTCAGATAGTATGCTAAAGATAAGAGGTATAATTATCTTCATTTTGGTGGTACCCGTATTGGTCTTGTACCTCTCTTTCATCATGGTTTAAACACTCCTTGTATAGCAGAAGTTTTTAATACCCGACACCAGAGTTATGACCATGCCCGAATAGGAACTATTATGGGTAATATATCTACAGGCTGTCAATATGGCACTATCTTTCCTAATTATTCTATAAGCCGGACTGATGTCCATTTGAAAGAATGTTGGAAATTGATGGTTGGAGTTCAAGGTCTCCAAATGGCAGAAGACAGTGATTATCTTTCTATGTTGTCTAAACTTCTTTTCAGTTAACTAACACTGCTCATCCAAAATTAAAACAACCTGTCTTAAAAGATTGTGTAATTGTTGGTCTTTCCAATGCCCAAGTTGAAGGTGTTCTTTATGACCCTACTGAATTACCCCAGAATTGGTATTTTCAATATAAATCTATTGTTGATGACAAGAAGCCAGAGTCCAAATTGAAGCGCATTTCTATCTCTGATGGTCGAGTAAAACTTATTCCTCCAAAGCCAGAGATTCCTAGACCTCTTGTCAAACCACGTCACTATGTTGTCCCTGTATCTACTACTAAAGCCTCTTCCTCATGAAGAGTTGATATGTCTCCTATTGAAGAAGTATTTTCCTCTGAACCTGTTTTAGCTTCTAATGAATTGTACATACCAGAGTCTAAACCATTCCTTGCTGTAAATAAAATGCACCATATGTCTCATGTTCCTTTTCCTCCTATTGAAGAATGGCAATATGCCAATCGTCATTTTGTAAAAGGTGGGAAATGGCCTCCCAAGACAAGATTTTGCACCACCTCGTCCATGTCTAAACATCCAACCACCTGAGCTGATTGTGCTCCTCTGATCAAGCATAATGCCACCAATGCTAATCAATTATATCAGACCTACCAGATAGGTAATTATCTTACTACTTGGTGTGCACATGCAGAGGATGTTCTAGATGATCTTGGCTCTCAGACTGAGCTAATTCTCCAAAACCTTAAGCTTCTCCAAGATTAACAACAAGACGAAAAACAAAGACGAGAAGCAAAAGAGAAAAAGAAGAAAGAAAGGAAACGTAGAGAAAATAAAGCTCCCACATTCTCTATTTCCATGGATACTCCTAAATATTGGGATGATGATGAAAAACAAGAAGAAAGTGGAGCAGAATCTAGTGCTCAAGCTTCTGAAAGAAAAAAATATGAAAGAAAACTAGAGCCAATTCAGCCTTTAAACTTTCAGAAACCAAAGAGTGAAATAACTACTCTAGAAAATGCTGCCTCCAAGTTTCCATCTTTTATTTTACCTTCTCTTCAAAAAGCTCATGTATTTAGAGAAATTCCAAAATATCCACAAGTAGAAGAAGATTTGTTTGCTACCAATTCCACTGGCTATGTTATGGATTTAGATAAATCATCAAATCCAGCTGAATCCATAGGAGTATGGATTGGTGCCCTTTATTAGATGCAAGTTGTTTCTAAGTTAGATAATGTTTCTATTTTTCCCTTGCTGAAAAACGCATGGTTAGCATTATCTATGACTGGTGGATGGGACCACCAGAAGAAGAAATAATGAATTGTGTTTCCTCAGGCCTAGCCACTTTAGAACTGCTACTCAAAACTCAGTTTTTTCCAGAACCGGTAGATGAGAAAAAACAGATCGTCACAGACTTGGCACGAATGAAACTTAAAGATATTAAGTTCTTAGATTAGTTTGGTAATGACAACATGGCAAAAGTTTATAAAGCCAATTTGAAAAATGATTCTACACAAAAAATTTCATTTCTGTCTAAACTGCCATGTAATTTGAGTGATCTAATTACGAAGGATCTAGAAGTCCAAGGAAAGAAGATTGAAAAAACTTACTGGATAGATATTTTATTTAGATGTCAAGAAAAAGTCAAATATCTCTTCTGGCAAAAGAAATCCCAAGAGTTTTCTCCAGGTCTTGATGTTTGTCATTATGTCCTACCATGGACTCCATTCAAGAAGCGAAAATCTAAAAGGTATGGAAATTTCAAGCCTAAAAGAGTAGCTAACCCCTGAAGTCCTTTTCATAAATTTAAATATTTGAAAAAACATAGGCAACCACAAGAGGACAATGCATGTTTCATCTGCAAGCAAGATGGTCACTTTGCTTGCAAATATCCCAAGAGTTCATCCAATAAGTTAAAAGCTTGCATTGAGATTGATGATTTTGTGGATAATTGGTCAATTGTTGATTTTCAGGATGAAGTATCATATGTCTATATTTTAACTGATGCTTCCCTTTCAGATACTGAATCAGTTCTAGAAACCTGTAAAAAATGAATAGATGCTATGATGAAACTGAATGCTATAATGAATTGCATTACAATGATGAGTTTAGTTCTGATGATTATACTGATGAAACATCTGAATATCTTTCAGATGGTACTGTCTCTGTTGTTCCCTTGCTCTCTATTTCTACCGATATTGGTGTTACGAATTCAGATCCCGTTTTAAATTCCTTGTCTCCATTACCCACTTTGAATTCTTTCTACCCTTATCCGAAGATAGTTTCTCAGTCCTCATCTTTCCTAGCTCCAACATCTATAAATACTGATGAAAGTTGATTTCTCAAAAATATTTTTAAAACTAACAATCTTTTGTACATTCCTGTTGAAGTTCAAGTCAAAGGTGAGTGGATTAATGTCGATGCCTTCATTGACACCGGCGGTTCTAATAATTTAGCTCACCCTTATTTGTTCAAAGGTTTCTGGAAACCTTTGCAGAACATTCTTATTTCTGAGACCATTGGTGGATCGGTCAATCTCACCCACTATGTGGACAATGTTTCTTTAAAAATTGGGGGGAGTATTGTAAAGTTTTCTGCTGTTCAACATTATGATACATCTGCTAGTTTATTTCTTGGAATTCCTTTTATAAATTCTGCATAACCAATGAATATCAGCGAAGATAAAGTTATCTTTAATATCAAGAAAAACACAATTTCAGTCCCAAGATTAACTTTGGCTAATTCCGAAGCCCGAAGAGAGAATAGCCAAAAGAAAGCAGGTACCAGAAGACCTCAAAATGGCTCTAAAAATTGGCAAGAAGTGTTAAAAATCTATGAAGAAAGGAGTCAGAATAAAACTAAGCATAAAGAAAACTAAAATACAGACTGCTCCCCAGCACAAGTTGCTATTTTTGATGAATTGTTAAAAAATTGCTCTGAAAATCCTCAAGCTTTTTGGAGTATAGAGAGTCTCCAACAAGAGATCATCACTCTTCATGACAATGGGGTCAAAGGAAAACTTATACCCTGTACTCCAAGTGATGAAAAGGAAATTAGAAAGCAGATTGAAGAACTTCTGAATCTTCAATTGATTGAACCAAGTAATTCTCACTATTCATGCTCTGCTTTCCTGGTAAGAAATCATTATAAAATAGTCAGAGGTAAAGCCAAAATGGTGATTAATTATAAACCTTTGAATGTTATCACCAAGAGCTTCAATTATCCTTTACCTCACAAGGAAACGATTATGCAGAAGATTCAGCATAGAAAGATCTTCAGTAAATTTGACATGAAGTTTGGTTATTACTAGATCCAAATAAGAGAAGAAGATCATCTTAAGACTACTTTCACTTGTCCCGCAGGATTCTTTCAGTGGAAATTTGTTCCCTTCGGTTTGAAGAATGCGCCTACCTTCTTCCAAAGGCGCATGGATTTTATTTTTGGTAAATATGATTTCATAGTTGTATATATTGATGATATATTAATTCATAGTCAAAATCTTGAAGACCATATGAAGCATTTGTAGATATTTCTCGAAGAAGCCAGAAAGCATGGTATTGTTCTTTCTGAGAAAAAAATGGTCTTTTTTCAAGATAGTATTGATTTTTTGGGAATTCATGTTGTTAATGGAAAAATTCAGATGCAGCCACATGTCCTCACAAAGCTCTCTGAGTTTCCTGATGAGCTTCCCGATACAAAGATGATCCAAATGTTTTTAGGAGTGCTCAATTATGTACATAAATACATTCCTCGCCTCTCTGAGAAGACTTCTCCAATTTGACAACATTTGAATTCTTTTTGGTCACCAGAAGCCACCGCAGTAGTCAGATTCTTAAAAGATGAATTCAAAACTTTGCCCGAACACAAGCCTCCAGGTAACGGATTTTTAATCCTTCAGACTAATGCCTCTGATTCTTTTTGGGCAGCTATTCTTTTTTAACAGAAGGAGGACACAGGAGAAGAAGTTTTATGTGCATATGCATCAGGTGAGTTCTTGCCTCACTAGAAGAATTATTTCACGGCTAAAAAAGAGACTCTCGCCATTACATCAACTCTGTGAGTACAGTTGGAATGAATTTAGAATTAGTATATCACAAGTATAGCAATAGAGTAAGATTTGGTATCAGCATAATGTAAACATGTACTTATTTTTTTTCTTTAAAGGAAATATTGTGAAGAATCATGAACAGAATTGTTAAAAAATGCTCTAATACTTGTTGTAATTAATTTCATTGTGGGGTCAAAGATTTACTGTTATGTTTAGATAAAATAAAAATAAGAATAAACTATGGTTTTTTATTTTAATGAGATAAAATTTGTACAAGAGGGTTTGTTACCCCACGTGTATAATTTTGATTCTAGTGGCCAGGAATTGCATTGCAAAAAAACGAAATTAAACAAGAGTATTGAAAACTGAAAACAATGAAAACTTTATTTAAAACCAAAAACAATGACAACTTTCTAAAAATTTAACTAGATGTGAATTACAGATTAGCCCGAGTTGAGATCCCACTCCAAATACGGAATTCAGTTGTAACCATCTACAGGACATAGTCAAAATTTCTTCACCAAATGGGCAGAGGGTCGAGCTCCTTGAGAAGGGGACCTAGCCCCTAACTGGTATTTGATTGGTAAATGGAAAAAGTAATTGAAAACAAAAACACAATTGAATAAATTATCCATTAATGTGGAAAATGAAAACCATAACTAAATATAGTAGCTATTGTTACAAGAAATGTATTCATCAAGAAACACTGAATAGCTATTTCAAAAGTTGTGAATGGAACCAAATCCCATAACAAAAATTACATAAAATTGTAATCACAAATGAACAAAAAATATTATATAAAAATTTCCTAGAATAACAAATATTACCGAGTTACAATGAACTCATAACCCTTTGAAAGAAGTAGTGCAAGATTAAACAATCTATATAACTGTAGAAATAACTAGTTAGTTTTATTCCATAAAAGAGTATTAAGTGATGTGCATTGTAAATAATTTGGCAAGTCTTTCATGAAGAAAATATAGCTATAATAAGAAACAGAGAGTCCATAAAGACTTAACATTTTTACATGCATAATATCAACAAATAGATCATAACCCTTTAGGGTAAAATCCACTCTATGAAGGAGGAGTAACACCCACAACCCCTGATGAAAAAATATATAAAACCTAAGTCAGTGATACCACACCTCTACTCACTAATACATCACTATTATAACTCGAATTTCCTAGCTCAACCAAATATTTCAACTAAGAAATAATTCCATAAAAAAAGTATAAATTTCACCTCAAAGGATGGAGGAAAATGTCATTGTAAGAATGATAACCCTGAAAGGGAGATAAATGAGAATTTCCAACTCAATAGGGAATCTAATTTACTTGCAATAACCATAAGTATAAGAGGGTCAATTTAAATATAAGAATACGCACACAAAGACAATTAACTAAGAATCTACTGACTGTAGGGAGATATTTTCTCTCATATTACCTGGGTTAAGTGGCCAATTCGGAAGCATACCACTTATGTTCACACCTTGAAAGGAAAAATTCACATTAAACAATTTTTACGTGGCAGCCAAGGGAAAATAAGGGAATTGAAACTTATTTATGGAGAGGAGGGTGGGATTTCAGTAATTACCTAGAGTGGAGGATCCAATTCCACTGAAACAACACTTCATAACCATGTGATGCCGAAATCCTCACAATAACTATGTGGAAGGTCAGTTCCAGGCTATAAAACCTCTCACATCATTTTGAAAAATGACTATAGATTAGATCTAGATAGAGAGAATATATAGAAATGGAGAAGAGAAAGAACCCTAATCTTGGACAAGTTGCAAATAAGACTAGAAACTGGAGCAGGACTGAATGAGCTTCGGAGCAGGGAACTAGGCCGGGTAGTTTCCCCAACCTATTTGGGTAGATTTTAAACTATTTGATGAGGAGGTGAAAAGTGACGTCTTAGATCGAAACATTTATCCCAGGGCACGAATCAACAACACTAAGTTCGAGAAACTTCCATACTAGCTTCGGGAATGGGAATTGGAATAAGCCATAGGGTTCCATGACAAATAAATATGAAGTATGATGTAATAATTCCCTTTCCAAAAAAATTATGTTGATAAAATTCATAACCCAAAAATATATCTACAATAAGTTATGTTTGATAAAATACAGTAACCCAAATTTAATTATTACTACGTATGATTGTGTATTGTAAAACTCAAAAGGTGTTACCAAGTTAATTTTTTGTTTATGAAGGTGAATATTTATGTAGTAGGGCATGCTATAGACAATATATAAATGAAAAAAGGAAGCTAATATGTTATAAAAAAGTGACCAACCCCAATATTTTTAATCAAAAATATCTTTTAGCTTAACTAGTGCTGATAAGAAAATTAACATTGCAAAGATAAAAAATAATTCTCATGAGCTTCGAGGTGAAACTAAATGTTGGTATATTCCTAAAACACTTTGTGACTATAACATGCCTATCCTCCTCAATATAAATTTTAAAGAAATATTATTTTTACTTAATTTAACTAATGTATCACAATTTCTTTACTTTCATTTATTTCCAAGAAAAACTAAGTTATCACACTTAATAAATGTGTCAAAATGAATTTTAATTCAGTAGGAAAGGTTGGGCTTTATTTATCCACCTAAAGTTTTACAAACTATATTTTCATTTGTCGCACTGTTGATTTTATGTTATTTTAATCATTGTTTACGAATAATAGTGGGAATGCCTTGATCTTGTTCAAGTTAACACTTTTCATTTCTTGTGAGTGTATAACTCACTGAATCATGGGCATAAGGTTGGAACACTTCAATTATTTTATATACATAAATTATGAAAACTTGACTCCAACCTTGAGTTAGACACTATATCGATGTTATGAATGTGAATAGGAGTCACCTTTACCTATAATGTAATGTTGCTTAGATTAATATGTTGGTATTTATGCTTATGGTGGAACCTTCCTGATAACCACCTATAATGCATGGGTCAAATCCCTCACTGAGAAATAGTTAGCACAATATCGAAGCTGAGCATAGTTTAGGGTTTGATATGACACTCTGAAGTCACGGGTTTTGATTATGGCTAACGAACTCCCTCCTACCAGCCTCTGGAACCTAGTTTCACCCTCTTGCTTTCCGGTGAGATCTGGAACTTTTATTCATGGTTTTTCTTGAGATTACTCATTGTACCATGAAATTACAACTCCAGTAATTTAACCAATACAAGTAAGGCTACTATGATTGTAATGATTTCCTTCCTCATCAATTAAACACCCTAGATTTTGTGCCTGTGATTATGCATTCATCCTCCTTTGACTATTCGTTTTTTATTTCCTTCTAGTCCCATAATCTAGCATAACTTAGGGTTTATAAGTTCCTAATATGGGTTTATACTTACAGATATTCCTGAGCTAGATATTAGGTTTTCTGTATGGAAAATTCTTCTTTCAATGGAATCTTTGGCATCAATTATTTTTTTTTGGTCAGTATTAAATTATTTTTCTTAAAGATACCCTCAAACATGTGTAAACTTGTGAAGTTGCATTACACTTGTGTGAGAAATGCTCCCGAAAAATTCATCATGTAACTTTTCTAGCCAAATATATATATTTTTTTCGATCGAATTAGTAAAGTTAATTTTGCCAAACTACTATACAAAAGTTCAACCAACCAATTATCCATTTATATTAGCTCCAACTAGTTAACATATTTTTGGCCAAAGCTGGAAAAAATACGCAATAAATGTTTTCGGCTGAACTGTTAATTCGATCAAAAAAGAAATTTGGTCGAAATAAATAATTAATCCAAATTATTAAGTCAGCCAAAAATATATTTATATATATGAAGGCACTGAAGCCACTGTAATATTTTATGGATTTTTATTTTTGTTGTTAATGTTTGCTTGAGAGGCGTGGGTTCATTGTGTCGTGAGTTCGAGAAGTCGGGTTCGTGGCACTGTCCAGTCTATCTTTAGATTTTTTTTTTGTTTTTTTTAATTGGTTTTTTTGCAGGATTGGTGGCATTGCAGTATTTTTTCCGAATTGGTTGAGCCTCATCTCCATTAGAGTATTTATGTCAGCCTTCTCTTCCTCTTATAAGCCTCCTCATCTAAGGAGGAATGCAAGAAATAATTTTTGTTTGTATATGTACGATATTTCAATGCAGTTGAATTGTATGTGTATTTGTATTTTAATTAATATTCATTAAAATTGCTTTGCTAGTTAAAATTTGTTGAAATACTTTTTGGCACTAAACCTATTCGGTCACACTTGGTTGAGACAACACCTCATTTACATTCACCACCTCCATTTGGGATGGATTTCTCCCCATTGACGGTTACCTACTTCAATTGTCCTCATTCTCACTATCATATTAGCCAGTCATTCTACTAACCTCCACCCATATTAATTCATGATCTCCTTGGTTGGATCCTTATTTCCTGGTAGCGACCTCAATTGGCTCTTCTCTCCCCAAATTAAGGGTTTGTCTACCTCACTAACTCAACTCCATTAGTGGTTGTCCCTGCCAACCCTCCTCTCTTACTCCCCAATATTGGTTATCCACTTCACAATTTTTTTTCTAAAAAAGGAAGTTTCATGTTTAATCTTAAATATTTTCATCTTCCATACATTTGTATCACATAAAAAAATTCTTGTTTAATTGAAGCTTCAAAAATTTTCGATAAATTGTACTAACATTATGAACAAAAACCGACCAGACAGTTTCGGTCTTTCACATTGTTTTCTTCCTGATGATGGACAAGTGACACTCTCTTTCAAGGGTAGCCTCCCTTGCCAGAGACAAACTACCCTTCGTTTTCTCTCTTGTGTTTTTTTGATCGGTTACCCTCTTCACTTGTCCTCATCCTTGCTATCACCTGGGGATAAATTTATCTCCTTGGCTTGCTTCGAACCCAGCATGGGTGGAAATTCATCCTAGGTTCCACAGGGCTAAAGGGTAATGTGGATATTTTAGTGACCAGTTGTTGAGAACACATGGTGATCTATATATCCTGTGCCTGGAAATGCCATGTCCTATTATTTTCAATCGACTTATAGGACTCACTATTCTTGTGACAACATAATAAATGAATCTTTTGGTGCCCCTTGTTAATAATAATTTATCTAAGACATCAAAATATTGTGTTCTCTAGTTGAATCTAAAATTTTATTTTCATATTAAATACCAGTAAACAAAAGGGATAAAGTGGTTCCATTTAAAGATATGTGCAACTTAAACGATCAAAATTCCTTTTATTACACTCCATACATGCCTATTTCATTGTACATGTTAATAATATATCGTGTGTTTCCAAATTATCTAGTCATTTGAACTTCCATATAATGTGAATATGATCAAGGCTATACCCTCTATTTGGAACTTATGTATCTAGGCATCACAAGGCTCCTGTGGACAGTCCACTGTTCACATCCCTAGAGAAATTGGGATCTCTATATTGTCAAAGGTTTATGTTAGTTACTATGCTACAAGTGGGATTTCTATGTATAGGAGGG
Organism: Pinus albicaulis; assembly: GCA_034641835.2. Lineage (NCBI taxonomy): Eukaryota > Viridiplantae > Streptophyta > Pinopsida > Pinales > Pinaceae > Pinus > Pinus albicaulis. Next base: position 1,169,706,146 of record CM076580.1, read on the forward strand.
CCCAAATAAAAATAATTTGGTTATTGGGTGGGTCATGTTAGGTATATACGATGCCTACTATGTTTAAAAGAAATATTATGGTTCGTAAACACATACACAAATTCTCTATGTTTCCCCTCTTACTTAAATAATAATAAACTGGGATAGTCCATTGTTAATGATCCAGGTGGATATTGGTGGCCACTCGCCTATTCCACTTGGGGCCCCACCATTGTCCCTTTGAGTTTTTTTTCACAACTTACTATTTTTAGCAGTTTTTCGAGTCCTAAACTTTTGGAGCCATTTTGAGGCCGAAAATGGAGATAGTATACTTAAGTTACGTCCCCGGGAAGTTGAAACACCAATTTACGCAAACGAGAAACATAGTTTTGGCAGTTCATCTCCTAGGGTTACGTTTTGGACGTTTAGAGTTCACCAATATTATTTCTCCATAATAAATAGGCCCTCGAGCCTCATTGTAACATAGTTTAGAGGTCTGTAGCCACCACATCTCTTCTCAGAGATTCTCTACCAGCACCCTAGCTATTTTCTTTCTATCATGTTTGTAAGCATATTTTTGTGATTTGATATTAATGAAATGCAGCCTTATTTCCACTGTATTTATATGCTTATGGTTATTTCTATATGCTATTGCGTTCCTGTATAAATACGGATTAGTGGTATCAAAGCGGTCTACTTTTTCTCGATCCTTCTTTGAATGTCCCCAACGCGGTCGGGGTATAAGGATTTAGGGCTCGATCTGGTGGAACCTTTGCAAGATCAGCTTCGCAAACCCTGAAGGATGCCCATGGGGGACAAAAATAAAGATGAGGGATCAAGAGATCCTATCAAAATATTGCTCAAGGAGGCCCTCGAAAAACAAAGGAACACGATGATGGATAACTTTGCCCAAATCCTTCAACGAGTGCCCACTGACGCCGCATCTACATCCAGTAGCCACTCTAGAGGCGCAACTCCCTTTAAGGTACAAGTAAAATTTGACATTCCCATATTTGAGGGTCAAATAGATGCATATGTCGTAGATATATGGTTGAATCTATTAGAAGGATATTTATCAGTTCATGAATTTTCCGACTGGGAGAAGATTACTTTTGCACTCCTCAAAGCTACCCCGAATGTCAAGGACTGGTGGGAAACCTACTGTGAGAAAAAGGACGAGACAAAACCCACTCTGTTCTCAGTCATACCCACTTGTAATTATTTCTGAGATGCCATCAAGGAACAATACTATCCCGTGGGGAGCTATGAGGACAAGTACATACAATGGACCATGCTACGGCAACAAAGGGATCAAGATGTGCATGAGCTAACAAATTTGTTCCATACCCTGCACACAAAGTTGGGTATGAAAGATTCAAAGAAACATTTGGTGTTGAAGTATCACAGTTGTCTGCACAGATACATTTAGGAGGAAATGGAGTTCCTCGAAATCTCCTCGCTTGGTACAACATATCGGTATGCTACCAAGATTGAGTAGAAATTAAAATAGAAGAAGCGAGACTTTGGATCTACGAATCAAAAGTAAGGGAAAGGTGCCCCCAAACTGCAGAACAAAGGGAAAAGCCAAGGCATGGTGGCCCAAGACAACCTGCCAAAGACACAAGAAAAGAACAACACTGTGAAGCCAAAGAAGGACACGGGAAAGTGGTGTGAGTTTCATAAGAGCTCTACTCACAACACAAGTGAGTGTTGGGCCAAGAAGTCACTAGTGGCCGAGATGAGGGCTTCTGAATCAGATGCATGCTCCGACTCTGAATCAGATGCATGCTCCAACTCTAAATCAGAACCTAAGAAGGGGGATGACAAAGGGAAGAAAATTATTGATGCGAAGCCCAATGCCACTATTGCCACTATGAAGATCCAGAAGGAGGAACCAGAAGATCCAGAGGAGGCAGAGCATCTCTTCCACTCCAAGATGTGGGTAAAGGGTTCCCCGCTACAGTTCATTTTTGACAATGGGAGCCAAAAGATCCTAATTTTAGTAGATGTCGTGAAGCGGTTGGGCTTGCCAACCATAGCACACCCACAACCATACACCATTGGGTGGCTGCACCAAGGACGATATCTTCGTGTCAGCCAGCAGTGTCGCCTTCCCTATAGCATCAAGCCCTTCACGAATGAGGTATTATGTGACATTGCTCCTATTGATGTTTCTGATGTATTATTAGGCCAACCATACTTGTGGGAGTGACATGATGTGTATGAGTCCCCACCTCACACTGTTAATGTTACTTTGGTAAATAAATTGTACAGAATACCAGAGGTACAACCAACTCCCACTATCTCTTTGGTTACTGCAAAACAATGCAGTAAGCTCATTTCCCAAACCAGGAATTTTTTTTTCCTGATGATCCACCCCCAGGGAAAGAATAATATTGTTACCATGACCTCCAGACATGGCTCCTTTGCATGACAACAAAAAATGGACAAGGTTGTGGAGGATTATGGGGACATATTCACCTCTACCACAGGGTTGCCTCTACACTGTCAGGTCAAGCACCCATTGAACTAACCCCAGGTGCATGGCTACCTAATGGACTGATATATAGGCACTCTATTCTAGATAATGATGAAATCAAGAGACAGATTCAGGAGCTACTACAGAAAGGTGACATCCGGCCAAGTTCATCGCCTAGTGGGAGCCCGATCGTTTTGGTACAGAATAAGCATGGGACTTGGAGACTCTGTATTGACTATCGAGTGCTGAACAAGATCACTGTCCATAATAGGTACCCGATCCCACAGATTGATGACCTTCTGGACCAACACAAAGCGGAAAAATATTTCAGCAAGATGGACTTGAAGTATGGGTATCACCAAGTACCAATTGAACCCTCTGATGTGTGGGCGACTACCTTCAAAGCCAAGGAGGGCATTTTCAAATGGCTCGTCATGCCTTTCGGATTGAAAAATGCTCGTGCAACCTTTATGAGGTTGATGGATGACATCTTGCGTCCATTCACCAACTCATTTTTAGCGGTATACTTGGATGACATTATGATCTTCAGCTAGACTTGGGAAGAACACCTCCACCAAATCTGAGAAGTCCTCCAAACACTGCGGTAACACAAGTTGTGTACCATTTTGGAGAAGTGCACTTTTGGCATGAACGAGGTTCAATATCTGGGATACATTATTGATGAAAGGTGGGTGCATGTGGATCTGGCCAAGATCTAAGTCATTCGGGATTGGCCAACCTCGACCACCCTAACAGAGCTTCACATCTTTCTAGGTCTTTCTAATTTCTACTGTAGGTTCGTGTTGGGATTCTCTCATATCACTTGGCCCTTGAGTCAAGTCACCAAGGGAGGAGCGAAAGAAAAATTACGTTGGTCGGAATCTCAACAGAAGGCATTCGTAGAATTGAAACATCACCTCTATTTTTCCCCAGTGCTCACATTAACAAACTTACAACAACCATTTGAGATCAAAATAGATGCATATGACTATGCTATTGGGGTATTTCTTACTCAACAAGGGCATCCAGTGGCATATCACAGTGAAAAATTGTCCGACACAGTTTCAAAGTATCCCACTTATGACAAAGAAATGTATTCCATGGAAGCATTACATTTTTGGGAAGGAGACAATCATCCACACAGACCACTGACATGTGCAGTTCATACAGACACAAGGGACGTTGTAGAACAATCTCCATTAGAATTGGTCCACATATCTATAAATATTTCATTTGAACATCAAGTACAAAAAGGGTAGCACCAATAATGTTGCATACTACCTCAGCCGACCACCGATCGTGGCCGTAACCACTATTCTAAACTTTTGTGGGCATGAGACTTCTGATTGGCTACTTCTCTACAAGAGCGATCCAGAATTCAACTACATATACAAGGCACTCTTGGGGGGTATGCAAGTTCCAAATTTTCACCTCCAAGATACACTATTATGTCACCTGGGACACCTTTGTGTTCCTTCAAGCGAGCGTGCCAAGATGATATCGGAAGTGCACTACAGTCAAGTCGCTGGGCATTTTTGGGTCAAGAAAATAGTGGCAGTACTGTAGAAGTATTTCTATTGGTCTAAACTTTGATAGGAGGACGAGAAGTACATCAGATCATGCACTCCTTGCACCATTGCCAAACCGACCATCAAGAAGCAAGGGCTCTATACTCTGTTACCTACTCGTAGTCGACCTTGGGAATCCATCTCCATGGATTACATGTCATTCCTTCCTTCTACTAAGCATGGAAATGACTATGTTTTCGTGGTCGTTGACAGATTCTCAAAGATGGCCATTATGGCGGCCTCCAAGAAGAATATCACAGCAAGAGCCACTGCTAAACTCTTCCTTGAATGAGTGTGGGTGCACTTTTGGATCCCACAGTCTATCATATCATATTGCGACAGCAAGTTCCTCATTACTTTTTTGTCCAGCCTCTGGTTAATGTTGGACACCAAGCTCACCAAGTCCACAGCTTTCCATCCCCAAACTGATAGCCAGACAGAGGTCGTCAATAGGATGATTATACACATTATGCACATGTACAATTCAAAGCATAAACACACATGGGATGAGAGCCTTCCCTATGTACAACACAATTATAATTGGGCTCTCCATAACTCAACCAGCCACATCCCCTTTCAGGTGGGCTTGGGATTCCAGACGCTATGTCCCATTAACATAGCCATGCCATTTACAGCTACTCAAGCTGATTCAGCTCATGTCCACTCTAAAGCTAACAAAGAAAACAACTTCATCGAGTGCATTCAGCACACCCACCAACAGGTTCATGACATATTCGACAGAGCCAATGCTAAGTTCAAGAAACGACATGATCAACATTGGGTGACACACAACTTCCAGGTGGGCGACAAAGTGTGGCTACATTTGCAGAAGGAGGGCCTCATTGGACCCCACCGCAAGATTTTACGGCTCCGATATGGGCCATACACCATCACCAAGGCTATAGGGAACAATTCCTTGGAGCTGAATATTCCACCATTCCTTGGTCTGCACCTAGTATTCAATGTAGACCACCTTTGTCCCTATTTCCCACCTCTATTGGACACCTATGACATTGTGGAAGAACTCACACTAAAAGAGTTAAACCCAGACTACATGGAACACGCCACCACAAACTGTATCATGGACATGCAAATCAAGAACACTCGCCGACAAAAGATCCAACTATATCGAGTTGTCAAAGCTGGCCACCTCCTACACCAAGGCAAGTGGTTCACCAGGGACCAAGTTCAACAGAAGTTTCCTTATCTCATGGAGGAACTCGACGCAATGGGGACCATTACTTCCTAAGGGGGGAGGAATGATCCAGGTGGATATTGGTGGCCACCCGCCTATTCCACTTGGGGCCCTACCATTGTCTCTTTCAGTTTTTTTTCACAACTTACTATTTTTACCATTTTTTCGAGTCTTGAACTTACGAAGCCATTTTGAGGCCCCAAACGGAGATAATAGGCCGAAGTTACGTCCCTGAGAAGTTGAAACACCAATTTACCCAAAAGGGGCCCATATTTTCGGTGCTTCATCTCCTAGGGTTAGGTTTTGGATGTTTAGAGTTCTCCAATATTGTTTCTCCATAATAAATAGGCCCTCGAGCCTCATTGTAACATAGTTCAGAGGTCTATAGCTGCCACATCTCTTCTCAGAGATTCGATACCAACACCCTAGTTATTTTATTTCTATCATGTTTGTAAGAATATTTCTATTATTTGATATTAATGAAATTAAACATTATTTTCGCTATAATTATATGTTTATGGTTATCTATGTATTCTGTTGCGTTCCTGCATAAATCTGGATAAGCTCACCTCCTTGGATCAGAGGGACCAAAAAGAAAATTTATAATATAGAATGAACAACCTACTATAAGAAGATATTTATTTATTCCCTAATTTTTTTTTTTTTGGAAACCAACAGTCTATACCAATTGCATTTGTTTCTCCCTCACCCAAGTCGAATATGGCGTTGGCTTGTTATTTCTTGTGCTAGTTTGCTGGGAATACCGGCTACCATGAGTATGGAAAAGGAGTAGGAATCAATCCGAGAATCACATTTTCACTTGATGATTATCCTTTTTTAGGAAGAACGTTCACCCAAATTCTTTTTATTACATTCCATACATCAATTTTGTTGCATCATTCCTAGTGCCTTAGTATTCAATTAGAACTCCATAAAATCAAGATAGACATCCATATTCAAAGAATTCTTATTTTATTTGCATTATGTTCTAATAAGAATTTATATTTCCAAGCAATTCAACTACTAAAGGTCAGGATAGACTATAAGCTCAATTCAAAATCCAAATAATTCATCGAGTCCTTTCTTCTCTATTGAAATTGAAAACATATTTTCTCTTTCAATCAACAATGTAAAATGGATTTTTAGAGACTCAATGTTTTGATGGTTTTATAGGATGTAAGGGTGCATCATAAATATCCTCTAGTCATGGTTACTAATACAAAATCTTGAGGAGAAATCTTGGACAAACCTTATGTTGATATTTAATTCTTCTCTATTGAAATGAAATACATATTTTCTCTTTCAATCAACTTTGTAAAATTGATTTTTATAGATTCAATGCTTTGATGGCTTTATAGGATGTAAGGGTGCATCATGAAGATCCTCCAGTCATGGTTATTAATATAAAACCTTGAGGATACATCTTGGAAAAACCCTTTGTTGAGATTTAATATAACCTCCCTGATAATATATTAACGGGAATTGCAAACACATTGTAGAGATTCATATGAATTGAAAAAAAATATATTAAATCCCATATAATGTCCCATCCAACCCCTATCAGGTTTGATTTTTATTTCATCCAATTTTTGTAAAATAAAAACGTGAATTTATGTAGACCGATATGAATTTCCTTGATTAAATATGAAAATATAATTTGATTCATAAAGACATGTAGCTAATTTTCATTACCAATCATCTGGTAGTTGGCATGCTTATAATTGAAGGCATCCCTATCCTGTATATTTTTTTGTGCATAGAATGAGTTAAGCACTTCATGCGCTGAGCATGAAAATTTATGTGTACCTATGTAAATGTGTAATGTTTAATTCTAGTTTGACGAGTGCACCGGGACACATTTAGACCCAAGGAGGGCTCAACAACGCCTTAAGAAATCCTTGGAGTGTTTAAGTATTTGTATGAATAAATCCCCACAGAAGCATTGTTTAACCATGCAAAATGACACATGTCTAAAATAACTTAATAAAATAATATGTGATTTCAGTAATTTAATAAACTAAAAAGAGTAACACAAGTATAGTTGAGAAGAGTCCACAAAAATATGTGAAAAATCCTCCATTCAGGTGAACATCACTTATACTTCAATGCACCTAAAGAATGGATGAGAAACCAATCATTTCGATGTTAGGTTTAATTTTTGCGTTTATAATATTTGGTTACATTGTGTTTTTTTAGTTATTCAAATTATGTATAAATAAATTTAATTATAAAATTTTAGAATACGGGGAACATTACATAGTTTGAATTTTCAATTTATATAATGTTTAAAATAAAATTTAATTTAAAATATGTTTGATATTTTTTTATCAAACATCTATTTGCATGCACTATCGGCGTAAATAATTTGTCACATATGCATTTAAACAAACAATGATGTTATATAGACTTAGTTCCTAATATCAATAAATTTCTAACATCAAAATTTGTAATTTCTTGATGAAACTATAAATCACATGTATATATTCTGAATAACAACATATCAAATGATAATTTCTTGATGAAACTATCAATCACATGTATAAATTCCAAAGGAAAACATAGAAGATGATCCTGAAAGTAGGGTAAATCCTTGTAGCATTCCATTATTCAACCAAAATAGATATTTAATTATTATCATTCTCCCATAACCTAAGGCATTTGCAATAAATAAATATATGAAATTCATTTTATTGAATTTGTTTGAAGAAACTATCAATCACATGCATAAATTACAAAGGAGAACATAGAAGATGATCCTGAAACTAGGCTAAATCCTTGTAGTATTCCACTATTTAGTCACAATAGATTTTTAATTATTATCATGCTCCTATAAACTAAGGCATTTGTAATAAATAAATATATTATTCATAAATCCTTGTAGTATCCCACTATTCAATTACAATATATATTTATTTATTATCATTCTCCCATAAACAAAAGCATTTGAAATTAAAAAATATATTATTCATTTGATTAGATTTATTTTTAGAGGGATAAGAAAACCCATTGAACATGGTTGAAAAATGGAAATTATGCATATAAGTTTCTTTTTATCCCAATCCATGGCAAGCAATGATTACTTATGTGCTATGCAATAATGTGACGAACAAAGTCCTCTAAAGTAAAATGAATGTACCTGGAAAACAACAAACAATGAAGCATATTATATTACATTGATAGAAGTCTTAGGAATAGCTAGGGAATATGAATACAATGGAATTGTAGTTTCCACCAATTCCAAACTTATGTGTAAACAAATGAAAGGCATTTACTAATTTAAAACGTAAAGGTTAAAACAATTCCATGGAAAAGAAAAAAATATTGTTAGACAATTTCAATCATTTAGAATAAGACATTGCGAAAATGTTAAGAGGATGTCTAGTGATCTATCTTATGGGGAAATTTCATTTCAATATTTGTGTATGAAAGATGAATTGGTGTTAAGAACCTCTCCATCGAAATTTGTTAATGGACATTGTAAGATATCTTTGATATGTGTGTGTTTTCTAGTTATAAATGTGTCGTTTTTAATAAACGTGTGTTTTTTCCTATTCTATACTAAGCGTGCCCCCAATATGGAAGCACAACTTGGTGAACTTGACATATTTTAGAAAATTTTGTATTTAATTTTCAAAATGTGTGTGCTTCAAAATTTGCGTTTTAATACCTGAGTATATTTTAAATGAATAATCTACACCAAATGATTTTGAAGAAACCTTGACATAGTTACGTTAATTTTTTGAATTCTTTCAATTAAAAAAAAAAAAATATCAATATTTTTAAATGCATGAGGTAAATTCAAATGATAATTGCTTGATGAAACTATAAATCAGGTAGAACATTGAAGATGATCCTAAAAGTAAGCTAAATCCTTGTAGTATTCCATTATTCAATCAAAATAGATATTTAATTATTACCATTCTCCCATAACCTAAGGAATTTGAAATAAATAAATGTAGTAAATTCATTTTGTAGAATTTGTTTGAAGAAACTATCAATCACATACATAAATTATGAAGGAGAACATAGAAGATGATCCTGAAACTAGGCTAAATCCTTGTAGTATTCCACTATTTAGTCACAATAGATATTTATTTATTATCATTCTCCTATAAAATAAGGCATTTTTAATAATTAAATATATTGTTCATAAATCCTTGCAGTATCACACTATTCAATCACAATAGATATTTACTTATTATCATTCTCCCATAAACAAAGGCATTTAAATAAATAAACATATTATTCATTTTATTGAATTTTGTTTTTAGAGGGATAAGAAAACCCATTAAACATGGTTGAAAAATGGACATTATGCATAGAAGTTTCTTGTTTTCCCAATCCAGGGAAAGTAGTGATTACTTATGTTTTATGCAATAATGTGACGAAAAAATTACTCCAAAGGAAAATGAATGTACCTGGAAACAACAAACAATGAATCATATTATATTATATTGCTTGATGAAACTGTCACTCACATATAAAATTCTGAAGGAGAACATAGAAGATGATCCTAAAAGTAGGCTAAATCCTTGTAGTATTCCATTATTCAATAAAAATAGATATTTAATTATTATCATTCTCTGATAAACTAAGGAATTTGCAATAAATAAATACATTAGATTTATTTTATTTAATTTTTTTGAAGAAACTATCAATCACATGCATAAATTGCGAAGGAGAACGTAGAAGATGATCCTGAAACTAGGCTAGATCCTTGTAGTATTCAACTATTTAGTCACAATAGATATTTATTTATTATCATTATCCCATAAAATAAGGAATTCATAATAAATAAATATATTATTCACAAATCCTTGTAGTATTGCGCTATTCAATCACAATAGATATTTATTTATTATCATTCTCCCATAAACAAAGGCATTTTAAATAAATAAATATATTATTCATTTTATTGAATTTGTTTTTTAGAGGGATAAGAAAACCCATTAAACATGGTTGAAAAATGGACATTATGCATAGAAGTTTATTGTTATCCCAATCTATGACAAGCAGTGATTACTTATGTGTTATGCAATAATGTGACGAACAAAATCCTCCAAACAAAAATTAATGTACCTTGAAAAAAAAAACAAAGAAGCATATTATATTACTTTGATATAAGTCTTAGGAATAGCTAGGGACTATGGATCCAATGGAATTGTAGTTTTCACCAATTCTGAACTTATATGCAACCAAATGAAAGGAGTTTACTAATTTAAAAAGTAAAGGTAAAAACAATTGCATGGAAAAGAAAAAAATATTGTTAGACCATTTCAATCATTTAGCATAAGACATTGCGCAAATGTTAAGAGGATGTCTAGTGATCTATTGTATGGGGAAATGCAATTTCACTATATATTTATGAAACATGAATTGGTGTTAAGAACCTCTCCATCGAAATTTATTAATGGAAATTGTAAGATATCTATGATATGTGTGTGTTTTATAGTTATAAATGTGTCATTTTTAAGAAACATGTGTTTTTTGAAATTCTATACTAAGTGTGCCCCCACTATGTAAGCACAACTTGGTGAACTTGACATATTTTATAGAATTTCACATGCTTCAAAATTTGCGTTTTAAGACTTGAGTATATTTTAAATGAATAATCTACACCAAATTATTTTGAAAAATCCATCAGATAGTTACATTAATTTTCTAAATTATTTCAATCTTTTTAAAAATACATTTCAAGATTTTTAAATGCATGAGGTAAATTCAAGGGTTACAACAACTTTATGAATTCTTGACCTTTTTAAATAACCATTTTAAAAAGATTTATAAATGCACAAGCTAAATTTTTAAAGATCATGTATCTATATATCTTTAGATATCCATTTGATGGATGATGATTTTCCACATTATTCTTCGAGGAGAGCATCAATTGATTCCATGCTTCTGTGAGAGGGGGAGGTCATGGATCAAGGATATTATAAAAAAAATCGGGGGAGGTCCATCATTTGTTACATCCTGCTCGTGGTATATATATATATATATACGTTTATGTGGAAATTTTTAAATGATATTTAAATATAATCATATGTACATACATATGGAATTTATTTTTTATCAATTTAACTTTATTAGTTTATAATAAATTTTATTTTTTTTAGGACCATCTCAAACTAGGTCGAAGAGAGTATCTACTTAGTCTATGAAGGGCCATTGTTCATATGATGGTGGCATTGTATATATATATATGTTTATTTTCATTTACTTAAATGATAAATAGGTAGAATAATATGTATGTATAACATATATATTGAATTTATTTTATATTTTCTTAGAAGCTTCTCTCACTATGTTGTCACGTGAGGGTGGTCAACATTCACCGAGTGGTCAAAAACCTCAATAATATAATGTAATTGGGCATAATGGTGCTCAAACATCTTCGGGTGGTCATAAATCTCAATCAGGTCATCATGATGCTCATTATTTTGGTTATAGATGTGTGTGTGTGTGTGTTAAAGAAAATTTGTACATGTAAACAAATTGTATCTACATATACGTATACATATTTGTCTTACATGTGTATCAATATATTTTCTCACATGTTTTTATATTTATGTAAATTTACATTCATGTATAGGGTGAAAATGTTTCTTGAAATAAACATAGGAGAAGAAGGGAAATTCAAGAAGAAGGCCATACACCAACTACAACCTATACATATGATATTCTTGATGAGCTTCCTTGTGAAGAAAACCTCCAAAAATGTACATTCCAAAGGTGCAAATGTAATTATTCAAAAAGGAGGAAAGATATTATGAGTTTGGATCTCCCTGTAGAGAGTCGACAAAGCTTAGAAATAGTTGTGCACTCTCTAAGCTCATTTCATGATATTTACGTGAAGCTTGGGCAAACCAAGAATTTCTTTATAGATATGATGAGATGTATAATGTAAGTAGTAATGGGTCTCCATAAATGGCTTGAGGTTAGCAAAATGGTTACAAAAGAAAATTAAAAATCTACGTTTAATTTCAAAGAGGGGCAGAAAAGAAAGATGCTCAGGGTGCAATATTTCAAGCACACTGATATAGAAATCCATTTGTATTATAGGTTTCTTGCAGCATATGAAAAGCTGCAATGGAATGACGAGGTTCCAGTTTATTTTTCAAAATTATTTTCTGCATAATTGTTGTTGGGTATGAATCTCGATTATAATGACCTTCCATATGAATATTATGGTATTGGGAGAGGTCGATTCTATGAATGTAAGGGCGCATTAGGTGATACTGAATTTCCTCACCCTACGACACATTTGGTACATCAACCTACTCATCTGGAAACTTTTTGGTAAGATATGGATGCCACTTCTCAAATTGGTAAAGAAGGAAGTGATGTCATTATAGAAGACATCGAGAATGTGTTGATTGAAATTGATGTCGGTATAAATGACGAAGGCCTGTAATTAGACCCTCGGATAACTATATCACAATGCAATACAATTCGACTTTAAAAACAACAATAAATAAATGTGTGTCCACGTAATGGTGCCAGCTCAGTCGTGTGGGTTCCAACTATGCTTTATCTTGCGGTGTCTCTACACGTCAGTAGCTTTTAATGTGGTTGATGTACATCCGACCTTTGGATTCCGCGGCAACCACTTCACATTTATCGCTCCTCCATTCGATTCCTGGTGTATTGATTGTGCTCCAGTTTGTGTGCTCCCTTTCCAGTTTGTAAACTATACTCTGGCATTTTTGTTATTGCTCTGTCGACCGACAATGCAGAGGAAGGGTTTCTTGGCCTGTCATTGGTTTTCTGAGTTTGGCGAAAATGCCTGTGCAAATTTGTGCGTCTCCTCCGGCAAGGTAAGTATTCTCCTATGCGTTCAGTAATGTGTCTTGGTTTTGGTCGTTGGCATCATTCCTGTTACATTCTCCTCTGTCAGTGTCTCACATTCACGACTCCTGTGTGAGGATTTGTTCCTGCGATAACTCTTCAGTTTCTAAGCGCTTTTAACTGTGTGCTTATTGTTCCTCCTTGTGTTTTTCTGGCTAACATCGACTGTCTGTCGATTTCATCTACAGGTGCGACCAATCCAAGCTTTTCCATTCAGCTCTGCGATCAATGGAAACAAACAGGTATTTTTCCTCTTCCAATTTCAAGTTGCGCCGCTTTTCTTCGCGGTCCTAAGCTACTTTGCCCCTTCGTGAGCAAAATTTATGGTTTGATGAAACCCTGGGCTCCCTCTGCCTTACCCAGTTTCTCGGTTAGTTCCTCTTCAATGCTCCACTACAATAATTTTGCAGATACACGCTCTTCTTTTGTTAACTTAACTCCTGTTAACTTGTTTTAACTCATATTGTTTCGGCTCTGTGCAGGTTTCCTCTTCCTATCGAAACCCTGGCTCGTTTTCTCAGAAGACCAAACCCTCTGGTAGGGTCGCCTCCTTTTGCATTCCTGTAGCTGGTTTTATTCTCCGAGTTCTTGTCTACTGGTTCTGTTGTTTCGTTGCCTAGCCCTGATGGCGGCAAGTCTTCCACTGTGATGTAATGTCGATATAAACTAGGTGGTCGTAGGGTTTTGTTTTGCAACTGCGTTGTTTTCAGTTTCAAACCCTAGCTCGGGTTACGCTATACTCGTCCTTCCTGGACTATTTGACTCCTGGTATCTGTAGAATATCTCTTCTTGTTTTTCTCTGATGGTGATGAGTGGTAAATAGCTCTGTATTCTGTTCGGCTGTAAGTCTCTGTTCCGATTTCTTGTACCTGTTAATACATAACACAAGGCAAAAAGAAAGTTTCTTTTTCTTCCTACATGAAATCATACATTTTCTGGGTTTTCAAATCTCATATGAATTGTTTTGATTATCACGCTCACACACGGCTGTTACATATAATTTGAACTGGAAATTCACACAATAATTTCTCAGTACACAAAAGTAGATTATAAGTCCTGGCAAATAAGTAAATACTGGTTGCAATTCTTGTTCTCCACGTTTGTCTTCGTTCTCTGTTTTCTTGAGGGAAGAATCGATCCCCCCCTTATGATTGTACTGCTGTTTAAATACTACAAGTGAAATTCAGTTCTAAGATTCAGTTGAAACTGTCAACCAAATGCACCTAACTTATTTTGCTAGTTCCTCTTTTTTTTTGTAAACAAAAATAAACTACTAGCTAATTAACTAACTACAGAAATAGTTTATTTCCCTAGTCTGATTGTCCTTGTGTAACTGACAGTTAATAAAAATAATTAAAAGAAAAAAAAATAGGTTTCACAACCTGTTCATAACCACGTGTTATTCATCAAGATAGTTAACCATTCTCCGCCTCCTCTGAGCTGGATGCTCCTGCATCAGGCTCCCGGGGTGGCAAAAAGTCATGGCTCCGCTCCATGAGACCCTCGACTGAATAAACCGCTTTCTGTATCTGCGTCGCGTCAAGCCACGAACTGTCCTCAATTGGACAGTTTTTCCACTTGACTAGATATCGCAGATATTCCTTCCTACGTGTGCGCCTGGCTACCTGTGTGTCGAGAATACTCTCGATTTCAAGGGACTGTGCCGTAGGCATCTGTCTCATCCAAGAACTTCCATCGAATTCTGTGTCCCGTGCTGGCCTCGCTGTTGCGTCATCTTCAGGATCAGCCACATAAGGAAATAGATCCACCACGTTAAATATGGGTGAGATACCTATTCCTGGTGGCAACTGCAGTTCATAAGCATTTGCAGAAAACTTGCGAATGATTTTGCAATGGCCAATATTCTTGTATTTCAGCTTATTATATTCCCGTTTTGGGAAACTTTCCTTGTGCAAATGTGCGAGGACTTCGTCCCCAACATTAAACTGAACTTCCCGTCTTCTTGAATAAGCTCACTGCTTGTATTTCTGACTGTTGTCCTGTAGCTTCAGCTTCACCTGCTCATGTAAGTCGCTCACTGCTTGGGCGAAATCTTCCCCATCAGCACTTCGTTTTTCGAGTTTCCCCAAGTCCCGTAGCTCATGCACTCCGCGAGGATGCATGCCATACAAAATCTGGAAGGGACTGTAACCTGTGCTGCGATTCGGTGAATCGTTATATGCGAACTCCGCCTGAGCAAGTACGCGGTCCCACATCCATGAATTTTCGACTATTAAGCTCCGTAGCAGGTTTCCCAAGCTCTTGTTCACCACTTCAGTTTGTCCATCAGTCTGTGGGTGGTAAGCGGAGCTGAACTGCAACTGCATGTCCAACTTCTTCCACAGGGTACGCCAAAAATGTCCGGTGAACTTTACATCCCTGTCGGAAACGATGGACTTCGGTAGACCATGCAATCTAACAATCTCTGTGAAAAATAAGTGTGCTACGTGAGTAGCATCACTGGTTTTCCTGCAAGGTATAAAATGTGCCATTTTTTAAAACCGATCCACCACTACCATCACGGAATCAAGACCCCGCTGTGTCTTAGGCAAACCCAAGACAAAGTCCAAGCTGACTGAGTCCCATGGTCTACTCAGAATGGGCAGTGGCATATAAAGACCTGCATTTTGACTGTGACCCTTCGCTAATTGACACATTTTGCACCTACTCACATACCTCTGTACGTCTCGTCACAACTTTGGCCAAAAATAAAAATGTTCAACTTGTGAAAATGTTTTGTCTATCCCGAAATGTCCGGCTAGACCTCCACTATGCTTCTCCCGAATAATGTTTTCCCACATTGAAAAATCGGGAATACACAACTCTCCTCCCCTTAACAGTAATCCCTCCTGTAGATTGTAATCCAACCACGGACTACTATTCCTCAACAGAGGGTTTTGGCAGGCCTCATAGGTCTCCTTAAATTCTGCATCTGTCTGATACAGATCCTTCAAGTGCTCAAAACCCAGCACCTGCACCGTACTCTCCTGCAAGAGAAAAACTCTTCTGCTTAATGCATCTGCCACCTTATTGGACTTCCCGCTAATATGCTTCAATACAAATGTAAAGCTTTGCATATATTCCACCCACTCTGCATGCTTGTGGTTCAACTTATGCTGCTGCATAACATATTGTAAAGCAGAATTGTCATAAAATAACACAAATTCATTACCTAACAAATAGTGTCTCCAGTGCTTCAAGGCTTGAACAACCGCATAAAATTCCTCGTCGTAAGACGAATACTTCTGCCTGCTGTCATTCAATTTCTCACTGAAATAAGAAACTGGTCTATCCTCCTAACTAAGTACTACCCCAATGGCTGTACCGTTGGCATCACAACGAACTTGAAAAAGTTTGTTGAAATCCGGCAATCTCAAGATCGACCTCTCAGTGATTTTTTTCTTCAGAGTCTGAAAACTGTTTTTTGCCGCTTCAGTCCAGCAAAAAGGTTGATTTGCCTTCTTGATTGTATCCAACATGGGTGCACAGATCTCGCTAAAATTTCTGATAAACTTCCTGTAAAAGCTTGCTAAACCATGAAAACTTCGAACTTCGAATAAGTTCTTTGGAGATGGCCAGCTTACGATTGCTGCAATCTTCTCCGAATCCATTTTCAACTCATTTTCTGCAATCACAAAACCCAGGTAAACTAATTCTTTTTGAAATAAAGTACACTTTTTCAGGTTAATCAGTAGCTTTTTCTGCTGCAAACTTCTCAATACACTTCGAACATGTCGGAAATGTTCCTCCTTCGTTCTACTGAAAATTAGTATATCATCTAAATACACAATCACAAATTTCCCAATAAACTCCTTCAGTACTTCGTTCATTAAGCGCATGAAATTACTGGGAGCGTTGCTCAACCCGAATGGCATCACCAGCCACTCATACAACCCTTCATTTGTCTTGAAAGCTATCTTCCACTCATCCCCTTCTCGGATTCGAATCTGGTGATAGCCACTCTTCAAGTCAATCTTCGAAAAATATGCTGCCCCACTCAAACAATCCATCATGTCATCCATTCTCGGTAGTGGAAACCTATACCGAATCGTAATCTTGTTAATAGCTCTCGAATCTATACACATACGCCATTCGCCACCTTTCTTAGGAGCTAATACCGTTGGAACTGCACAAGGAATCATGCTCTCTCTGATCAGCCATTTATCAAGCAATTCCTGTACCTGATTCTGAATTTCTTCGTGATCTTTCAGGCTCATACGATAAGCTGCCTTATTTGGTAAGCTAGCCCCTGGTATAAAATCAATACAGTGGCTGATACCTCTCTCTGGGGGTAGCTCATCTGGAAGATCATCCACTATGATGTCTCCAAAGTCCTGCAAAATGTCTTGAATCTCCTCAGGTAAATCTGAAATCTTCGTGTGCAGTATTACTGTTCTTGGCCTCCTCACAACAGCAAAGTTCACATCGATGTTTTCAATATGTTTTAAGAACTCTTTTCCTCCCATCAGCAGTGCTTTTACCCCACTGGCTTCTGCTGTACCTTCCTCTTTAATGCGTACAAGTGTGTGC
Organism: Pinus albicaulis; assembly: GCA_034641835.2. Classification (NCBI taxonomy): domain Eukaryota; kingdom Viridiplantae; phylum Streptophyta; class Pinopsida; order Pinales; family Pinaceae; genus Pinus; species Pinus albicaulis. The sequence continues at coordinate 1,169,723,745 of CM076580.1, forward strand.
TTGATCCCATCTTTAAAAAACTTACAACAGTTCGTTTTTCCGTCATGAACTACTTTTCTGTCAAACTGCCAGGGCCTTCCTAGCAGTATATGACAGACATCCATTGGCATAACATCGCAGACAATCTTGTCTTTATACCTTCCTATCTGGAACTCCACCTCGCACTGTTCATCAACTAACAATTGATTTCCTTTCTCCAGCCACGACACTTTGTAGGGAGTGGGATGTTTCAGCTTTTTCAGTCCCAACTTCTCCACCATTTCTATGCCCACCAAATTATCCGTATTTCCACTGTCAATAATCAACTTGCAGCACTTACCCTGTGACTTGCAAACTATCCGGAACAGGGCCTTTCGTTGATCCGGTTTCACCACCTCCTTTGCTGGTTTTAACAGCGCTTTATTCAGCACCAAAGCTTCACCATTTTCTGGTGCATTCTCCACTTCCTGTGGCGGTGTCTCTGCTTCCTCCGGCTGGGCAACATAAGCTCCTCTCCCACCTATTGGTTCACCTTCAGGACATTCATACGATTTGTGCCCCCACTTGTGGCACCGATAGCACTGGACAGTTCCTCTGCCCCGACCATTTCCTCTCCCTCGCTGGGCTGGTCGTCCTCCTCTCCCTCGCTAGTGCTGTTGTTCTTGTCTGTTGTTCCTGCAGATTTGGAACCACTGCCTTCTTCATTGGAACCTGTACCTCTGCCCCTACCAAAGGCCTTTCCCTTTCCTTTGCCAGATCCACCTCCTCTTCTGGCATTCTGTTTTTTGTTTATTTTCTCCTCTGCCTTCAAAGAAAACTGGTATGCTCCATCCAAAGTTCTGGGTGAGAGAATACCAATTTCATCCAGTATTTCCCCTCTCAGCCCATTTACGAACCTTGCTGTCTTCTCTGGGGTATCCTCCATATACCCTGCCCTCAGATTCAACTTGTAAAATTCTTCAGTATACTCCTTAACCGTCATTCCCCTTTGCCTCAAGTTCTGTACCTATCTGTACAGCATAATCTGATAGTCTTTCGGCAGAAATTTCTCTTTCAGCTTTGCCTCCATTCTGGCCCATTTCTTTATAGGCTGTTTGTGTAACCTTTTTCTTTCTGCCTGAACGCTATCCCACCACAAGGACGCATGTCCTTTCAACTTTGTGGCAGCGAACTTCACCAGCTTGTCCTCACTGGTTTCCTCAAATTCGAAGTATTTGTTTACTTCACTCAACCAGTCCAACAACACATCTACCGATAGACTCCGGTCATAAATGGACAGTTCATGTTTTGGCTTATGACAGGATAACAGTACTGACCTTAATAACCTGAATTCAGGTGTCACTCCGAATTCATCCGCTGGTTCTGCAACCTCTTCATCGCTGTCATCCGCGGGGTCTCTTCTTCCCCCAGCTTCTACTGCTGCCAATCTTTCATTCAAAACTCGAATTTCTTCCCTCAGTCCGTCTTCCGCTACTCTGCGGATGTCTCTTCCTCTTCCTCTTCCTCTTCTGCCAACCTCCATTTTTTTTTTCTATCTCCTGCAACCCGCTTTGATACCAAAAATTGACGAAGGCCTGTAATTAGACCCTCGGATAACTATATCACAATGCAATACAATTCGACTTTAAAAACAACAATAAATAAATGTGTGTCCATGCAATGGTGCCAGCTCAGTCGTGTGGGTTCCAACTGTGCTTTAACTTGCGGTCTCTCTACACGTCAACAGCTTTTAATGTGGTAGATGTACATCTGACCTTTGGATTCCGCAGCAACCACTTCACATTTATCGCTCCTCCGTTCGATGCCTGGTGTATTGATTGTGCTCCGGTTTGTGTGCTCCCTTTCCTGTTTGTAAACTATACTCCGGCATTTTTGTTATTGCTCTGTCGACCGACAATGCAGAGGAAGGGTTTCTTGGCCTGTCACTGGTTTTCTGAGTTTAGCGAAAATGCCTGTGCAAATTTGTGCGTCTCCTCCGGCAAGGTAAGTATTCTCCTACGCGTTCAGTAATGTGTCTTGGTTTCGGTCGTTGGCTTCATTCCTGTTACGTTCTCCTCTGTCAGTGTCTCACATTCACGACTCCTATGTGAGGATTTCCTCCTGTGATAACTCTTCAGTTTCTAAGCGCTTTTAACTGTGCGCTCACTGTTCCTCCTTGTGTTTTTCCGGCTAACATCGACTGTCTATCGATTTCATCTACAGGTGCGACCAATCCAAGCTTTTCCACTCGGCTCTGCGATCAATGGAAACAAACAGGTATTTTTCCTCTTCCAATTTCAAGTTGCGCCGCTTTTCTTCGCGGTCCTAACCTACTTTGCCCCTTTGTGAGCAGAAATTATGGTTTGATGAAACCCTAGGCTCCCTCTGCCTTACCCAGTTTCTCGGTGAGTTCCTCTTCAATGCTCCACTCCAATAATTTTGCAGATACACGCTCTTATTTTGTTAACTTAACTCCTGTTAACTTGTTTTAACTCATATTGTTTCGGCTCTGTGCAGGTTTCCTCTTCCTATCGAAACCCTGGCTCGTTTTCTCAAAAGACCAAACCCTCCGGTAGGGTCGCCTCCTTTTGCATTCCTGTAGCTGGTTTTATTCTCCAAGTTCTTGTCTACTGGTTCTGTTGTTTCGTTGCCTAGCCCTGATGGCGGCAAGTCTTCCACTGTGATGTAATGTCGATATAAACTAGGTGTTCATAGGGTTTTGTTTTGCAACTGCGTTGTTTTCAGTTTCAAACCCTAGCTCGGGTTACGCTATATTCGTCCTTCCTGGACTGTTTGACTCCTAGTATCTGTAGAATATCTCTTCTTGTTTTTCTTTGATGGTGATGAGTAGTAAATAGCTCCGTATTCTGTTCGGCTGTAAGTCTCTGTTCCGATTTCTTGTACCTGTTAATACATAACACAAGGCAAAAAGAAAGTTTCTTTTTCTTCCTACATGCAATCATACATTTGCTGGGTTTTCAAATATCATATGAATTGTTTTGATTATCACGCTCACACACGGCTGTTACATATAATTTGAACTGGAAATTCACACAATAATTTCTCAGTACACAAAAGTAGATTATAAGTCCTGGCAGATAAGTAAATACTGGTTGCAATTCTTGTTCTCCACGTTTGTCTTCGTTCTCTGTTTTCTTGAGGGAAGAATCGACCCCCCCTTATGATTGTATTGTTGTTTAAATACTACAAGTGAAATTCAGTTCTAAGATTCAGTTGAAACTATCAACCGAATGCACCTAACTTATTTTGCTAGTTCCTCTTTTTTTTTGTAAACAAAAGTAAACTGCTAGCTAATTAACTAACTACAGAAACAGTTTATTTCCCTAGTCTGATTGTCCTTTTGTAACTGACAGTTAATAAAAATAATTAAAAGAAAAAAACACAGGTTTCACAACCTGTTCATAACCACGTGTTAGTCATCAAGACAGTTAACCATTCTCCGCCTCCTCTGAGCTAGATGCTCCTGCATCAATAAATCAACAAAGAGCACGAGATCACACACGTACTAATTTTGTATATAAAACATATTAGGAGATAGATAATATGAATATTGAGGAGTGTAAAGCATATGCAAAGGGTCTTTCTAATGGTTGAAAATACCCAATTGTTCATGCAGAAGAGGGCGTGGGATCAATATGCTTTAATGGTTAGGGTAGATATTTTAATGTAATGTAATGTAAGTGTTAATGTAGGTTCACACATACTTTCTTATTTTTTACATAATAATCTAACAAAAATATATCATATGTTCACCATTTTTAGTTAAATCATTTCTTGAACAAAAAATTAGATAGTATCACGATCCCATGTTCAGGTTTGATATTTGTGAGATCTTGTTTTTTTTTAAGAGTTCATGTTGATACAATTATTATTGTACTTTTATTATATCAGTATCGTGAGGACATATTTTTTAAAATAAATAATTATTTATATATATAATTAAATGTTAACATATTTTGATTATGTCTAATGTTTTTTACATAGTGCCACCCTCTTCCTCCCTATTAGGAGATGTGTGAAATATTTAATTTTCACAACTATTGAATATTTGACTTATGTTTTGTTATAAATTGAAGTGCAAGTTTCCCTTAAAAATGAGATATATTTATCTTACAATTTTAAAATTTTCGAATTTTAGGTTTGTGGAGACAATAACTTGAAAAAGTCGTGTAACAATTATTTTAATATTGCGAGTTTATGCATTTTTGTGTGAAATTTTAAATTTATAATATATAAATGTACATGTATTGTAGAGGGAATCCAAGTGGGAGAAATGTGGGGGGAACACCATGAGGTATTGCATGGAATTTGAAACTTTAGTCAGTTATAGGGATTGAATCGTTTAGAAAATTTGAAATTTTTGATACTTGATTTTTTTATTATTGAGAGTTTATGCATTTTCATGTGAAATTTTAAAATTTTAATATATATATATATATATATATATATATATATATATATATATATATATATATATATATATATATATATATATATACATGCACATGTATTTTATAGTATATCCATGAGAGCACAATTCATGGATACACGAGAAGGGTAGAATGGAGGGGGAACAACATCAGGTATTCCATGGAATTTGAAGCTTTTTATAATTATGTTTTGATGATTAAATTCTCATTTAATTTTAAAACATTAAAATTTAATTTAAAGGTATATAATCTTATGTATATATGCAATTACACTTGTTATGCATGGCACCCATGATTGAGATGAGAGCACAAGGAGGTTGATATATCATATATTTCAACAATATTCTCTTTAATGCAACCTTTTATTTGATAGTATTTTTATGTTATATTAACTTTTATCATAATATAAATTTTGAACATATTTAAAGTAAAACTATTTATTTTGAATTTACGCATATTTTTATTTGACAATTTTTTATTATATATTTATTTTTATAATGATATAAATATTAGAAATATTTTAAATCTAGAACTCTTTATTGTGATTTAATACATGCTAATTTTGGAGTTTATGTACATTTTTCATGATGCATGGTTTGATGCGTTAAACTTGGCTTTACATTTTGAAGTTTGTGAATATGTAGCAATGAATGTAAATTTGCATCTAGTTGGTGAAATTTAAATGACCATTATTATAATGTTAGTATATGATTCTAAAGTTTTGTTTAAATTTATTTTTTTGTTGGGATATTTCAAATGAATCTCTTAAAATTGAAAATTACAAAACGTGGTACATTTTGCATTTCAATGAATCTTATCATTAGGTGTAGATGTCTAAAACAATCATAAAAATTGTGTTATAAATTATGGTATGTACATTTTTCATTCATGTATAGGAAGGTTACTATGGATGTCGGTTAATAGATAACTTTTAATATAATTTTGTTCATGCACAAACATACTATAGAATTGCATTATAAAGCATGTACTTTTGCATGATGCATGGTTTTATGCTTAAATGTTTTACATATTTAATCTCATGAATATGTACCAATGAAAATAAATTTTGCATTTAAATGGTACATTTGCATGATCATTCTTTTAATGTGAATATATGATTGTTAGGTTTTTTTTTAACTTTTTTGTTAATTTATTTAAAATGAATATAGTAAAATTGCAAATTACAAAACATGGCACATTTTGCATTAGAATGAACCTTGCAATCTCGTATAGATGTCTAAAACAATAATAACTTAAAATTTCATTATAAAATATGTTACATTTACATTTTTCATTCATGTATAGAAAGGATAATATGGATGTCGTTTGATAGTTAAATTTTAATATAGATTTTTTCATTAAAACATACTATAAAATTGCATTACAAAACATAGTACAATTTGCATGATGCATGATTTGATGCTTCAAACTTGGATTTTCATATCTAAGTTCGTAAATATGTAGAAATGAAAGTAACATTTTCATTTAGTTGGTAGATTTTGCATGATCATTGTTATAATGTTAGCAGATGATTCTTAGTTTTTTTTTTTAATTTGTTTTGTCAAATTTATTTAAATTGAATCTATGAAAATTGAAAATTACAAAACATGGCACATTTTTCATTTTAATTAATCTTATATTAGGTGCAGATGTCTGAAATAATCATAAATTAAAATTTCATTATAAAATATGGTATGTATATTTTGCATTGGCGTATAAAAAGGTTACTATGGATGTCAGTTAATAGTTAAATTTTAATATAAATTTGTTCATGCACAAGCATCTATAAAATTGCATTATAAAACATGGTACAATTTGAATGATGCATGGTTTGATGCTTTAAGGTTTTACATATTTAAGTTCATGAATATGTAGCAATGAATGTAAATTTGTATTTATTTGGTACATTATGCATGATCATTATTATAATGTTAGTAGATGAATCTTATGCTTTTTTTAGAAGTTGTTTTGTCAAGTTGTTTAAAATGAATCTAGTAAAATTGTAAATTACAAAACATGGTACATTTTGCATTTGAATGAATCTTATAATTTTGTGTAGATGTATAAAATAATAATAACTTAAAATTGCATTATAAAATATGGTACATATACATTTTTTATTCATGTATAGAATGACTAATATGGATGTCAGTTGATATTTAACTTTTAATATAAATTTGTTCATGCAAAGATACTATAAAATTTATTATAAAACACGGTATAATTTTCATGGTTCTTTTTCCTCTAACATGGGATTTCCACATGAAACTGTTTAAGATAAAAGAATGTATGTATAAAATTCTTGTTCTCCATCCAAATATAATATTAACTTAGCATTAAATCCTCAATACACCTACATATCAGGAATTATACATATACCTTTGTAACTCAATACAAGAATCAATGAGCATGGCTTTGACATGGTCAAATTCTTAAGAATTTAGAACTTAAGAGTGAAAAATAAGAAAGGCTAATGATCTACTTGAACTCTGAGTTCTCAGCGATGAATACAAGGAGAAGAAATTGTTGGGAAGTAAAATTAAACAAATTCTAATGGAATTCCATAATTAATGATCTGTTCATGGTCATCTTTTTACTGTCCAATTTTTAAATTTCAAATTTTTTATTTATTGAACTTCTATCAACTTTATGCGTGATGCACACACCAAGTGACTATATTGACAAGTTATGCCATCAGGTTGATAGTCTTGAAATTAAACATTACTCTTATTTTGATAATTTTCTTGGAAAAAACAACCTTTCAATATAAGGACCCTATTTCATATACAAAATTGTTATCATCATAGTCTTCTAATAACTCCATCTTTCATTCAATGCACCGCATCACATAATACTTGAAATTTTCTATGTTGTTAATGGGCACAAATACAAAAAAAACATCTCATGCATAATAAAACAACTTTAAATTCATATCATAATTAACCTAGAATTAAATTTATCAACATAGACTTGATTTTATTATCTATTTATAGATCTATATTTTAATTATTATCTAGATACTTATACGCAATGATTTTAAACACACACACACACACACACACATATATTCTTTGAAATCAATTTAAATGTTACTTTCTCTAGGAATATTAGAAACTCGATCACCTTCAACTGATACTATAGTCTCCTTAGATTCCATCTCTTCGAAGCTTGCAACTGACATTTTACATACATATTGTTTTCACAAACATAACTTTATTTTGTGTCCTATATACAAAAAAGACAAAAAAATAATATTTTCTTTTATAAAATGGAAACGCATGTTAGTACTCCTTTGTTTTAATTGAATGCAATTTTCAAGTCTCTTTTATTGTTTCAGGTTCATATGTCATTAATCTCTTTACATATTGGAATCTAAAATGCCAAAAAAAACTATATTAAATTCAAACAAGAATTTAAAATTTTTATTTAAAATAAAATTTATATATCAAAGATAATTATTGTGATATTATTTAAACTATATAATTTATAAATGTTTAAAGTTAGAAAATTAATAAAAATGATCATATATTAAAACTATATACAAGTTAATGTGTATCTGTACATACCTATGTACCTCCCTTGATGAGTTACTCTCATGTATTAGGGTATAAATGCACCATTGAACAACTTGTTTAGTTGAGACAAGTCAGTTTGCTGAGTGGCCCATTTGATATCTTCGAAGTGCTCTTTTTATTGATTCCCCTACACCATCATGTTCTCCTTTTCCATGACCAACTCAAACAAATTCCAACAATGTTTAATGTGGGATTTCATATGAGGACGACACAACCAAAAAAATGATCATGAATATTTGAATTAACCTATGCATCCATATGACCATTTCCAATTCTCATTGAATTTTATTCCATGACCTTTCAATGAGCCATAAATCTTATCAAAGAAATGTTGTGCAAAATGCATATCATGTGTATGATCATCGTTGATATAAAAGTGATATAATTTAATAACATATCGATTCTCACGGGTGCTTTCTATATGATCAAAAAAAAGTTTCGCATATCTATATACAATATGGACATGCATAGAGACTTGGCCAGTATGATAATATTCACTTTGTATTTCTTTTTGTGCAACAACTGTGTAATTTTCTGCAAAAGCAACTATTGAAAAAATGGTACCTAATTGAAATTTTTCACGATATTTTTTGAATTGTAGGTCCATCCATTGAGCCTTATGTGAATTATTGGTGTATTTATAAATTTATGTCTTAAAATTCTTCAAAAAATCTATCACTTCAATTTATTATTCTTCTAGATCAATCCTTCTAACACTTTTCCTACTACTTGAACCAATAAATGTATGTATCTATTCATATATCTTCCATTTCACATTTCTTACCACCAACACATTTATTTTGGTAAAATAATTCCTAACTTTCTCTTGCACATATAATTTGGGATATGAAGTCATGGATACTAGAAGGAGGAGGTGATTTTTTTTCAAAAAAAAATACCAAAATTGTGGAAGGTGTCACAATATAATTCAAATTCCACATGATAAAGACAATAACAAGTGTCGCGTATAGTGATAGGTTTAACATACCATGGTTTTTGTTGCACAAAAGTATTGATTGAGACATTAATTTCACAATTCTCTTAAATGAACTTATTGAGAAACTATGTTTAAGTTGTTTCCAAGATATGTTTTGCATGTTCTTCATACTGATTTCTTGTTATTAATCACCGCATAAAATCCTTTCCTTCTGGTGAAACACATGAATTTTTCATCCAATATTCATATATTATTATTTTAAGATATTCTTCAACTTTATATTTGTATGGTTGCCAAAAAATAATAGCCCAACAAGAGATATTATAATTTACATATATCTGTAATTGAAATTTCCTATGCTTTTGCAATGTCTTTTTTGAGGTACCAAATGTTTTTTCCATAGATTTTACCAAATGATTTTCTTTAGTACTTGATGAAACCAATGCCATTTATATTTCTCTATGTGCATCTATGTCACTTTCTTTCTATATATTCCAGTTTATTTTAGAGAATTATTTATATTTTAAATCACATTTTCCTTCACCTTTTTATCTTTTGTTGATTTTCGAATACCCAATAGTGTTGTAGATTATTTTAATTTCTCTGATGTTAAGACACCTTTCAATATTTGAGGTACAACTGTCACATTTTCGTCCTTGAATAACTTGTCAATAATGGGCAAAACATGATATTGTATAACATGGTGAGATTTTTTAACTCCATATGTGTCAGTGTCAAAATTTTCTAACATATCTTCATTGATATTTATTTAGTTTTTACATATCAAAATTAAATGTAAATAGGTATAAATATACACTAAATAATTAAATTAAAAATAGATTTTGAATGAAATTGGAACTAGTAAATATGTATAATTTCAATAATACACGTGACATATACCTACATACCTAATGGCGATTCTAATTCTTCACTGGAATCTCTTTAAACATCGTCAACAATATCATAAATCATTGATTCATTATCTCTTTCACTATCTTTCAACATTTTCAATCTCATCAACAATGTTATGAGGAAAATCTCCCTTTGTTTACATTGCAAAATATTTTTCAAATTAGTTCACCAAATAAAAATTAAATTTCACAATACAATATTAAATTTTCAATATCATTTATAATACTTAAATTTAGATACCTCCTTCAACTTCAAGTTGATATTGATTTCCCCTTTCAATATTTAAGTATTTTTCCTTCTTTATTTTGTAATATTTTCTTGAGTATTCTCTACAGGCCCCAATCTATGCTATTCGATGATATTTTCTCTTATAATTTCAATTTTAAAATACAACAAAAAAACTTATTTTTAAAATTCAAACCAAAAAATCACTTTAAAATTCAACACAAAATACATACTTTAAAAAGTTACTCACTTTAAAAATTAATCCCAGAAGACTTACTTTAAAAAAAAATCACTTCAAAAATTTAACCCAAAAGACTTGCTTTAAAAAACTCACTTTAAAAATTGAACCCAAAAAACATTAAGAAAAACTCACTTTAAAAATTCAGCCCAAAAGACTTTAAAATTTCAGCCCAAAAGACTCACTTTAAAAATTCATCCAAAGGACTTTCTTTAAAAATTCAGCCCAAAAAAATCACTTTAAAAATTTAGTCCAAATGTCTAAAATGTGTGAAAAATGTTTTGGCTCCATTTATTTATACCTTATATCTCTTTTTGGTATTTTCTTAATCCCTTCTTTCAATAATATAGTTGTTATGCATAGGAATTCTAGAGTTTCTAGATCTTCCCAGTTCTTTTAACTCAAGTAAATTCTCTTACAATTAGGGTTATAATTATTTATTTTGCTTCTTCCTATGAGTTTAAATTGATGACTCATTTCTTTCCTTTCTCTCTTTTTGTAGGTAGAAGATTCAACATGCAATGACAATAAAAGTTATGGTGTTTAGGACAATATGGTGTGGTCATCAAACCTGGTTATCACATAAATTTTCTTTTATATATACCTCTATGCCTTTACAACAGAAGGACTTGAATAGCATGGAAACCCTTCGACCTGGGGTTTAACATCCTTCACAAAGAATATTTAGCTTAGAATCAGTTATTTTCTTCACAATGTGTCTATGGTCGCTCATGACCTTTGCCTTACTTTACTTAATTGTGCCCTTTGAGGACTCCTGTGAATATTTTGTTGTATAAATATAATTTTTAAGGTTTCATATTCAAACAATTTTTACTGTACAAGGTTTTTATAAGTATTAAATGGATACAATATATGGAGAAATATGGTCTCCCTGGTTGGCTACATGCACTAATTTTCATTACTTTTATGTTATTCATTGTTCTTAGTTACCTTGTATTATGTTATTGAAATATGCTAGTTTACCCATTATGTATTGTTGTTTATAGTTCATATTTATAAGGGATAGCATGAAACCCTTCTTTTCACAGTACTGAGTTTACATATGTTGGATAGAAAAATTTAGAGTAAAAAAAAACACCAAATATTTTACAATAGTGCTTATATATTGATTTATTTGTTTAGCCTATAGATAACACAGACCTAGCCTAGGGCCTACAACCTCTTGAGACCTAGTACTTAGGGTTCGGATTGTTTCCCTTATAGCTGAAGGACTTAATCTAGTCCATTAGCCTGGGTGACTAACATAGATCGAAATAAAAAAAATATCATATTATATGTTGATTTCATAGCCTGTAAGTTTTCCAGAAAAATGAAATGCTCATAAAAACAAAATTCAAACACATAAAAACAATGTACAAAGTGTTTCTTTCTTGTTTACTTATATGAATAAATGACTTGGTCTTCCACAAAACACAGAGAGGCCAAACATGCTTGACCTAATCAATGAGAATTGTTACCTATACTAGGATTCCTCCTGAGCCAATTTCACATCCATAATAACTATTTATTGATAGATACCCTTCCACATTCACATATTATTCCTCCTGTAACTATCCTTCCCTCCTCAACATTGTGTCCTATCCTTGATGAATGTAGCTCAAAAACAACTTATCTTTCTTTGGCCTCCCCCTACCAGGCTCCAATTTCACCAAGTTTCCCTAGGATTTTCTCCTCTCACCCCCTTTCCTAAGATTTTCCCAAAAATAGTTCAACCTTTCTCTCAGAGAGAGGAATCTATGCACAAAGTTTCCTCTTCCCTCTTCCCTTTTGGTCTTTCCCCAAATATTTTTCTAACTATATGGGTGTAAAATTTTGTCCATCATCTTTCCCCCACCATAATTTACGTAACTATTTAAATGTAGAATTTTATTAATATAAAATTAGGAAAACATTTATTTACATCACACATTCATACCTGACTCTTAACATCAACCCATAGTCTGTAAAGGTAAATTCAAAATAGTTTAAATGAAATATTTACAAGTCACTATGGGGTATTACATCTCCCTCCTCCCCTTCAGAAAAAGATCATCCTCGGTTTTTTTATAGCCCTTGAACAAAATTTCATATGCCTCATGCATGAGAATTTAATCTTCCCATGTAGGCTCTTACATGCTAAATTGTTTCTACTACAGTTTAACTTGGGTGATTACAAGCTTTCATAGCACAGTTTATCTCTTGAATAGTATGCACAAAGGCACAACCATAAACTATCCATCTGACTCGACCTACATCCACAACCATTAATTCAACGATTAGTTTCTAACATTGATCAAATACAAAAATATGTAATCATTACAACTTTGTTATTTACCTAAACATATTTCTAATTAATAATATGCTTACGATCATGCATATATATTTTTAGCAAGGAGACATGAAATAATTTGTGCAAATGTATATGAATAGGTAGATCCATTTGATATGCTACAAATCTAATCCTTGCAAGTACTTGAAAAGGTCGATAGAATCAAAGAGATAACTTTGTGCAGGTTCCATATCTTAAGGTTATTATTTTCAGCTTGACCTTAACATATGCATATTCTACCACCTAAAATTCCTTGTGATTCCATAGTTTATTTCCATATGTTTTCTACTGGTTCGAGGCTGCTTTCAAGCCCCCCCCCCCCCCCGAGACATTTTCCACAAATTTTTCCATTTCCTTCAACATATTAGGTCTCAATCTCAATCTATCCTCAGGGTGAATCTAGTTAAGAGGTGTTTTACACCTTTCACCATACAAAAATTTGAATGAGATCATTCTTAAATAAGCATGATCACTATTATTATAGGAAAATCCTACTTGGTGGAGTTATTCTTCCCACTTGGTAAGTTGCTACAAGACGTACATCTTTAGCATGTCCTCTAATACATGATTTACCCATTATATAAGCTCATCTATTTGTGAATGTTATTAAATACTAAAATACACTTGGGTACGTAATCCTATAAATAAATCTTTCTAGAAATAATAAGAAAATTTTACCTCTCGACTATAAATTATTATCTTAGGTATACCATGCAAGTGAAAATTTTCTTTCATAAATATATCAACAATTTGAAGTGCTTTATAATTCAATTGCATAGGAAAAAAAGTGATATTTTCTTAACTTATTTACCACAACCACTATTGAATTATTCTTCCTCTTTGACCTGTGATAATGTTTAGTGAAATGGTTTCCCATTTGCATTCAGGAATGGATAATGGGTGAATCAAATCACCTGGGTGTTAGTGCTCCAATTTCACCTGCTAGCACTCTATAAGTTTTGTGAACTATTATGTTACTTCCCTCCTCCTGCCTAGCCAAAGTAAAACTTTCTTAAAAAAAATAAAAAAATTGACATATATGGTGGGTAGAATAAGGACTCCTATGATATTCATTTTAAATTAGTTGTTTAATAGATTGCTAGTTAGGAACATAAATATGGTTTTTATAGATTAGAAAATCATTATTGTCAATATCATATCATAGCTACTTTTTATTTTATTTTTTTGTTTAATATTCTAATGAAAAACTAATATTTTGGATCTCATCTGAAAAATCAAATCTCAATAGAATAAAAGAAATTTCATAAACAAATTTCAGCCTTTTTCTTAAGGCATCTTCCACCCAATTTTTCTAGCCCTTTAATTGTTTTATGTCAAATTAAAACTTGCTCAAGAAATGGGGTGTTCTGCTTGTCAAGCATTAAGTGTAGATTTTTTAAATAAATGATTTAAGTTATTGTCATTAGTCATTAGAATAAATTTATTTCCTAATAGGCAGTGTGAACATACATTTAAAGCTTAAACCATTGTTGTTAATTCTAAATCTTAGGTTAAATACCATTGTTTTATCATGCTTCATTTTTAGGGACTGGATACCACTTGAACTTCTTGCATTAACAAGACTATTATTCCTTCCTAGCATGTATATATATAGTCAACACATTATTTCTCAGGGTCTGCAATTCTTAGGATAGGGGTTGTAGTTAACAAAAAATTTAGCTAATCGAAGTTATTTTGACATTCGGGTATAAATTTTAATTTTCTCCTCTTCTTCTAGAAGGAGGTCAGTTGTAGGATACATTATAAAACCTAACTATAAAAAATGGTAGTAACCTACTAGGCCTATAAAGCACCTAATATCTACAACATTATTAGGAAATGAAACTCCATAATTTTCTTTATTTTTTCCTAATCTACTTCTATCTTGTCTTGGGAATGAAATTCCCATATACTAGATTTAAGATTTAAAGAACTCAACTTTACTATGTTTATCATATAATTGTTGCTCTCACAAAGTTTGTAAGACAATTTTCAGATGTCTTTTCTACTCTTCTAGATTTTTGGAATAAATCAATGTATCATCTATAAAAATTAACACGAACTTCTCTAGATATGAGTAAGATATAATGTTCTCATAAATGTGGTTGGGGTTTTAGTAAGAAAAATAGGTCATACCACAAACTCATAATTCTGATCACAAGTACTAAATGCAGTTTTACAAATGCGTCGTCTTTAACTTGTAACTTATGGTATCCTAAACTTAAATAAATTGAGAGAATGAAGTATTTCCCCTAAATCAGTTAAGAAAATCCTCAATTCAAGGTAGTAGGTACTTTTTGTTAATGTTTAATGTATTTAGTTGTTGATATTTAATGCATAACCTTAACGTACGATATTTATTTCTAGCAAAAAATGTAGGAGCTCCCTAGAATGACACACAACAATGAATGTATTTACTGTCAAATAGCTCTTGTCATTCCAATTTTAGCTCTTTTAATTATGATATAGAAATACAATAGGGTGTCTTATATATTCGAGCAAATCCTAGGATTAGTTCAATTTTAAAATCAATATCTCATTTAGGGGGGAAACCAGAGATCTCTTCAGGAAATACATCTGTAAAATCTTGAATAATGAGAAAATTTTCTTCATATACTCTCCTCTATTTTGAGTTAGAGTTTCCCACATAAATTGCATAAATTTGATAACCTTTCTTAATACTTTTCTTCAATTTCGAGGTTGCAATATGTATTAATCCTACTAGTCTCACTATTCCTTTAATCTCATGCTTAAAACATCCCTCATTAATAAAATTAATGGTTTTGTGTTTAGAATTCATAATATACTAGTTTTTTCTAGAAAATCCATCGCAATCAAAATTCCATAAGAACCCAAGGGTAAAATATCTAGATATGCCTCTATTGTTTGTCTTGCTAATTCTAGTGAACATTTTTCAACTTTTTATGTTACTCTCCTTTTGTCTCAAGTGGCCAACTGGACCAACCTTCAAATTAACTTTTTTTAACTTGTAATTGACACAAAATTAACTTGTAATTGAAACAAATCCACTATCTTGGGGATAATATAACTCAAACATGCGCGAGGGTATATTACAATTGACACAACATGGTTTCAAATTTTACCTTCAAACTAGATCATTGGGGATTTTTGCTTGTCCTATCGGTCCTCAAGATTAACATTAATTCTCAAGAAAATTCTTACCACCTGTTGTATGGTAGATTCCTCTAGAACATTTGTTGTGTGTTTTGTAGTTTCATGATAAGGGTAATATATAAGGTAATCTGGTCCTCCACAACCCAAAAACTATATTAAGGGTTTGTGGGCCTTATTGAAACCCATTTTATTTGATAGCTCCCATTGTTTAGATCCACTCTGAGATCGAGTTTTCTATTGAATTCTACTAGAAATTTTACCTCGATACCCTTTGATAAAAATTTTTGGCACAATTACCTTTACACCATTATTCTTTGGAGAATATGTCTACGCCTTATTACTTTACCAAGGTTTATTATTTCCCCCCTTCTATTTCTATGGTTGATGGCAGATCCATGCCTTATGGATAGCTTCATCCACAGACTTAGGGTTATCAAAATCAAAATGTTCATTGATGGTCATCGCCAAGTCACTTATAAAGCATTGTACTTTGTGATTTTCTTCCTATATATAAGGATAATTCCTCAATAAGGAAGTAAAATACAAAAGATACTCGTCCATGGACAACTCACTAAATCTAAGGTCATGAAATTCCTTGGCGTTTTCATCATAATATCATCCCATTAAGTATTTATTTTAAAAATATCATTAAAAATCCTCTAACGGTGTTCCTTGTTAATAAATTCCTCTAATTTCCTTAATTTCCTCCCACCATAAGGTCGTGCACCCTTGGTTTTGATAAATTTCTAGGTGAGTGTTCAAATTGTTTTCATATTCATACACTTGAAAATAATTTTTAATTTTTACTAGCCATTCTTATGCTCCTTCATCGGACTCACCATATAACGTTTTATGTTTGATTTTATTAAATTACCCTTGAAGCTCCATTTTATAAATTTTCATTTGTTTTTTATATTTCTACTAAGAAATATTTTCTGAAGTTTCTTCCCTAGTTTCTCTACCTCCCTTAGATTCACGTGAATGAATTTTCTTGCGAACACTCTCCTCTCTCCACTTATATGAATTTTCTTTTTTTATTTTGTCTGTAGTTTGCGGAAGTCCTTTTATTATGCTTATGTGATAAAATTTTAAGTATCCTCTCTTGATCTCTCAACAATCGGTCATTTCCAGCCCTTAAGATGTCAATTTCTACTCTTAATTGGTGCATTGTTTCTAACAACATTGGAGATGTGGACTAGAATTTCTCATCTAATTCATCCACATTTCAATATTTGGTCCTCAAAAAGGTGCAGAACTTTGTCCTATTGGAAATTATTTCATATTACCATCTCCTCTTTCTTCCATTGTGTGAAAAAAAAAACATAGTTTTGTTAATTTTAATCATACTTTTGAATAGGCTACAATATTGTAACCATGTCTCTCATACCACCGATAAAATTCCTATTCTCCTCAACATAATATATATATATATATATATATATATATATATATATATATATATATATATATATATATATATGGACTTGTCACACTATTCATTTTATATTACATTAATATTTTTTATGAATATGAATGGGAGTTCCTTGCTCTTGTTTATGTTAACATTACATTTTTGATGAGTTCCTAACCGTTTGTAACACATGGTTCGAATCCCACACTAAGAACTATTTGTCACAAGATAAACGATGGTCATAATTTATGGTTTTATCCAATGATGGGAGTTCACGGGTTTTGGTTATGACTAATGACAATCGTCCCACCCTTCCTTTGGCTCCCATTTGCAGCCTCACCTTCCAGTGAGTTCTCTAATTGTTGCTCATTTTTTTCTATAGATTACTGATTGTACCATGGTTTTACAGCTCTAAAAATTCTGCCGAGACAAGTAAGGATACTCTTGTTTTAATGATTTTCTTCCTCATTAATTGAATACACTAAAATTTGTGCAAGTGATTATGCATACTTCCTCATTCAGCTATTTTTTTTTCTTTCCTTCCAAACGTCTATCCTACGATAACTTAGGGTTTACGAGATCCTAATCATTTTTTATATTTACAAGTACTCCCAAGTAAAAGGTTAGGCTTTTATGGAAAATTATTTTTTAAATGGGTAATTTGGCCTCAATACAAAAACTCTAGTGAGTATTAAATTCATTCATTAATTTCTTGGTATCTTATAAATTCCTTCTCTAACTAAGATGATCATTATGTATAAGACTTGTAAAGCTTCTACATGTTTTGAGTTATTTTTCAATAGGTAAATTCCCTTATAGTTATGGTTATCATTCATTATTTTCCTTCTTCCTGTGAGTTTACACTGGTAACTCCTTTTGTTTTTCTTGCTAACATATCGGAGGTGCAAGCTTCAACTTTCAACAAAATTAATAGTTAGTGCCTTTAGGATTATATGGTGTGGTCAAAAAAACATGTTCTCACATCATTTTTCTTTTATATATAGTTCTAGGTCATTACGATTGAAGGAATTTTCTAGTGTGGAAGCCCTTCGACCCATGGTTTAACATCCTTTCAAAACTTTTTTTATTTTAGTAATGTTTGTTTTCTTCATATTGTATCCACGATGGTTCATGAACTTGGCCTTAATTTACTTAATTGTGCCCTTAAATGCCACCTGTGAATATTTTCTATGTAAATATCATTTTTAATGTTTGCAATTCAAATAGTGTTTACTCTATAAGGGTTTGATAATTATTATCTCGATACAATGTATGGATGACTTTGTCTCCTTGGCTAATTGCATGCACTAATTTTAATTACTTTTTTTGTTCTTCTTTGTTCCCCTACATTACGTTATTGGGATCTGATAGTTTACTCATTGTGTATTATTGCATATAGTTCATGTTTCTAAAATATAGCTTGAAAACATTCTTTCATACTCCCAAATATATGTTTGTGATGTAACAAAATTTAGAGTTGAAAAAATCGCCCAATATTATAATCAAGCTACACATTTATTTATATTTTTTCAAGAGTTCTTATATATTTATTTCTTTGTTTAGTCTGTAGATAATCCAGACCTATCGCATGGCATGCAACTTCTTCAAACCTAACGTTCAAGGTTCATGAATGTTTCCTTTCTTTATGAAGGACTTAATATGGACCATTAGCCAAGCCCTCTAACCTAGCACCAAATAAACGACTACCGTCTTAACTATTGGTTCGATATCCCGTGAGTTTTCCAAAAATATTAGAGGTATGTAAAAACCAAATTCAGACAAAAAAAAAAATAATGTACAGTGAATTTCTTTCTTGTTTACTTATCCAAATAAATCATTTTACGTACCAAAAACCATAGTGAGAATAGATATGCTCCACCCAACCAAAGAGAATTAGTACCTCTACTAGAACACCCACACATCCAACTTAACACTCAGAGAAATTATTCCCTATAAAGACCCTTTCTGGTCCACATATGATTTTTTCTCGTAGTGTGCTTCCCTCCTGAACACAACATCCTATCCTTCTGGAAGGTAGCTAAAAAACTACTTATCTTAATTTTCCCTCCTCGTAAGAAGTCCCAATTCCACCAGGTTGCCTCACGCTTTTCCCCTCTCACCCTCTTGGCCAACCTTTTACCAAAAGTAAGATCATTTGTCTGTGGAATATAGGAATCGAAGCAGGAATAAATCTCTACCTCTTGTTCTTTCCTTAACTATATGGATGCCAAATTTTCTCTAGCACCCTCTCCCCACCATAATTTACATATTTTCCAAATGCAACATTTTATTAATATAAAATAGAAAAAAATTTATTTACATCATGAATTCATACTTGATCCTCAACAAACGCCCATAGTCCGTAAAAGTAAATTGACCAGAGGGTAAATTAAATATTTACAAGTCACTCGGGGTATTACAGGGAAAACATGATATGTCACATGTGTGATACTAATATGGTTGAAGACGAAAAATGCTTTCTTTTGAATTGCACAACTTTAACTCACATTCATTCTCATTTCCACAACATTTACCCCATTACCAAAATTATTGAATTTTTATGTCTGCAAAACTATAGTGATCTAGGAACGCTTATTTCAATTCCTTTTAATAATTATAAATAACAGACTAAACAATCATAATTAATTCCTTGATTCCTGAAGATCCAATATACCACACTCTTCTGACTAGACTTTAATCATATTCACCATCATCATAAACAATTGTTATTATCTTATTCATTGACAATATTAATAAATATA
Source organism: Pinus albicaulis (assembly GCA_034641835.2). NCBI lineage: Eukaryota > Viridiplantae > Streptophyta > Pinopsida > Pinales > Pinaceae > Pinus > Pinus albicaulis. The sequence goes on from CM076580.1 coordinate 1,169,743,678, forward strand.
TTCTTTTTTTGTCCTGAAAGAAAATTTCTAAATTTATTACTTATTCCTTAAATAAATAATTTTGATTTTCGAAATGGTTCGTTTAGTTAATCCTATATGTCTTTTAAAACCATCTATCTCTTTTGAAAAGTAATGTTAAAATATATAACTTCAATTTTATAGAAATGTTTTTGAAAAAAATAACCATGCTTTTATATAATTTAATCAATTTATTTATAAATAAAATAAATATTTCATAAATTTATCTAAAATCAATTTACTATCTAAAATTCTATATGGATATCATTTTTTTAATTGAAAAATTGTATTACTTTTTTATCAATGTTTACAATTTTTTTTTACAATTTGTTTTTTTGGAATTCGCCCTACCAAAAACCATAGTGAGAAAAGATATTCTCCACCCAACCAATGAGAATTGGTACCTCTACTAGAACACCCACACATCCAACTTAACACTTAGAACAACTATTCCCTATAAAGACCCTTTCTGGTCCACATATGATTCTTCCTCGTAGTGTGCTTCCCTCCTGAATGCAACATCCTATCCTTGTGGAATGTAGCTAAAAAACTTCTTATCTTAATTTTCCCTCCTCCAAACAAGTCCCAATTCCACCAGGTTGCCTCAAGCTTTTCCCCTCTCACCCTCTTGGCCAAACTTTTACCAAAAGTGATATCATTTGTTTGTGGGAGAAAGTAATCAGACCAGGAATAAATCTCTACTTCTTGTGCTTTCCTTATCTGTATGGGTGCCAAATTTTCTCTAGCACCCTCTCCCCACCATAATTTCCATAATTCCCCAAATGCAGCATTTTATTAATATAAAATTAGAAAAACATTTATTTACATCACAAATTTATACGTGATCCTCAACAAACACCCATAGTCTGTAAAATTAAATTGAAAAAATGGTAAATGAAATATTTAAAATTCACTAGGGGTATTACAAGGAAAAAATAATAAGTCACATGTGCGATACTAATAGAGCTGAAGAAGAAAAACACTTTCTTTTGAATTGCACAAATTTTACTCACATTCATTCTCATTTCCATAACATTTACCCCATTACGAAAATTATTGAGTTTTTATGTCTGCAAAACTATAGTGATCTAGGAACGCTCATTTCAACTCTTTTTAATCATTATAAATAACATACTAAAGACTAACAATTAATTCCTTGATTTCTGAAGGTCCAATATACCACACTGGTCTAACTAGACATTAATCATATTTACCATCATCATAAATAATTGTTATTATCTTATTCATTGACAATAATAATAAGTATATGTTTTTTTATTTAGTCATGAAAGAAAATTTCTAAATTTATTCCTTAAATCTTAAAGAAATGATTTTGATTTCCCAAATGTTTCGTTTAGTTAACCCTATATGTCTTTTAAAACCATCTATATATTTTGATATGTCTTTTAAAACCATCTATATATTTTGAAAAGTAATGTTAAAATATAGTAACTCAATTTTATATAAATGATTTTGATGAAAATAACCATGCTTTTATATACTTTAATCAATTTATTTTTAAATAAAAATAAATATTTCATAAATTTACTAAAATCAATTTACTATCTAAAATTCTATATGGATATCATTTTTTTAATTGAAAATTTGTATTATTTTTTTATCAATTCATTATTTTTTTACGAATTCCTTTTATGGAATGCACCCTACCAGAAACCATAGTGACAAAAAATATGTTCCACCCAACCAATGAGAATTGGTACCTCTACCAAAACACCCACACATCCAACTTAACACCTAAAACAAATTTTCCCTATAAAGACCCTTTGTGGTCCACATATTATTCTTCCTCATAGTGTGCTTCGCTCTTGAAGACAACATCCTATCCTTGTGGAATGTAGCTAAAAAACTATTTATCATGATTTTTCCTCCTATTAAAAAGTCCCAATTCTAGCAGGTTTCCTCAGGCTTTTCCCCTCTCACCCTCCTGGCCAACCTTTTACCAAAAATGAGATCATTTTTCTGCAGGAGAGAGGAATCTAGGCAAGAAAAAATCTCTACTTCTTTCACTTTCCTTAACTTTATGGGTGCCAACTTTTCTCTAGCACCCTCTCCCCACCATAATCTACATACTTGGCCAAATGCAACATTTTATTAATATAAAATTAGAAAAACATTTATTTACATCACAAATTCATACATGATCCTCAACAAATTCCCATAGTCTGTAAAATTAAATTGACAAGAAGGTAAATGAAATATTTACAAGTCACTCGGGGTATTATAGGGAAAACATAATATGTCACATTTGCGATACTAATAGAGTTGAAGATGAAAAACACTTTCTTTTGAATTGCACAACTTTTGCTCACATTTATTCTCATTTCCATAACATTTACCCCATTACCAAAATTATTGAATTTTTATGTCTGCAAAACTATAGTGATATAGAAACGCTTATTTCACCTATTTTTAATCATTATAAATAACATACGAAAGACTCACAATTAATTCCTTGATTCCTCAAGGTCCAATATACCAGACTAGTCTCACTAGACTTTAATCATATTCACCATCATCATAAATAATCGTTTTTATCTTATACATTGACAGTACTAATAAGTATATGCTTTTTTATTTATTCATGAAAGAAAATTTCTAAATTTATTCCTTATTCCTTTAAAAATGATTTTGATTTTCCAAATGTTTCATTTAGTTAATCCTAAATGTCATTTAAAACTATCTATATCTTTTGAAAAGTAATGTTAAAATATAATACTTCAATTTTATATAAATGATTTTGATCAAAATATCCATGTTTTTATATACTTGAATCAATTTATTTTTAAATAAAAATAAATATTTTATAAATTTATCTAAAATCAATTTACTATCTAAAATTCTATATGCATATCATTTTTTTAATTGAAAAATTGTATTACTTTTTTATCAATCCATTATATGTTTACGAACAAGTTGGGTTGGTCAATTCTAAGAGACTACCAATAAAATTCACTATTCACTACAAGAAACATGTTATCCTACTAACCTAAGTTTACATGAAAAATAACCTATGATTGACAGTTCCAATGCTTTTACTACTTTCGAGTAAAAGAAGCCGTGAATGATCCTAGATTTTATCGAGGGTCATTTTTACCTTTTTTCTTCCATAAATCAACCAATTTTAAGGAGTTATCAAGGGAATATGTACAAGAGAAAATAAATTCAGTTCATTTGTCCAATCCAAAACACATAGGTTCTTCTACTTTATTTGTTTCATTATCACCATTTGTGCCATCTTATTCATGGAAGCGTTTGTGGCTACTCATTTACGAAAAGAAACCATAATTGTATCTTTTTCTTTTCCATCCGAGGGATGGATCTTGAATTTTGTATAATGAGATGTACCTGCATGTGGTTGAGTTGAGGCTGAAGGAATCATTTTAGTTGTAGAAAATTTTTGTTGCTACACATTTTATGTCTTATGAGTTGAAGAAGTATTTTTCCCTTTTGGAGAATTTTGATGTTGTCATCCTTATGACGTATTCCTGGAATGTAGAGGATGAGAGAACCCTTCATAAGAGGGACAACCATTTTTTTATATGAATTAGTTGTTGGTAGACCATACAACAAAAATTTGTATTCTTATATTCCATTAACTAAAAATAGATAATGTCATTCCACTCGAGAATGATTTTTCCTAACAACCCTTTATTAAGCTCTATTTCAACACATATTCAAGCAAAGATCACAATACCCTTCTCATGATTTTCTATGTCTACATTAGTAAAATGACTGAGGATGTTTCCCACATTATCGAAGACGTTCGTATGAAGTCAATGAAGGGAAAATTTTTGGATTCTTCCCCAAACTGGAGTGACCGTAGATGGCATATAGAGATGGGTTAAAATGTGCAAACTAGGTTTTGAAATAAAAGTCAAGAAAGGCCCGAAAACCAAGGTTCTTTGTCAAAAACCTTTTAATAATCCTTCATATATTTAAAATACACCATAAACATTAGTTCAAGAAAAAAATATATCTATATTTGTCTACCAAGTTTGAAGCACCCATTACCAAAGGATAAATTTATTGGGCCATAACCCATTAAATCAGTAGATAATGAAATGCATGGAATAATCATTGTAAACATCCTCATATGAAGATAATCCAAATTAATAGGTGGAGTATTTTTCTCATGATCCAAAAAGAAGGTTGTCCCTAAGATCTTTTCGAGAATCACCTGTGTAGGCCTTGGCTTTAGGGTATCCTTTAAATATTTGGGTTGGGAGGAATAATATTTACCCAAACCGTTTTCTCCACCTCCTAACCTTGACAGTAAATGAATCAGGGCATCCCTGGTTATGAAATTCTTGTCGACGGATTTTAGATCTTGAAGCTTCGTACCTCTATTTAAGATTATAATGTTTCCATATGGGATTCGCATCCAATATTGTGTAATGCATGTAATTGATGTGACAATATCTACGGCTTTGACATGCGTGTACAAGGATCCCGCTAAGAGTGGTATCAAAAATATAATGAGTCCTTCAGTTCATTTTTTCTAGACGATCCCTTATTTGAAAAAAAAATCATTTGTTTTACCAGATATTGAGGAAGATTTGGTTGTTGGTTAACTATTTCCAAGAAGGAAATTCCATTATCATATTACAACTCCCTTCTCAAGATATTGACTTTGGCACTATGGATTGGTCCAGTTGGACGAGATCTTGCGGTTGGGGCATTGCCTGCTTTTACCTTGAACTTGGCTATAGGTAGAGAGGAGCCCTTTGTGGAATTAACCCTCAAAAAATTATTAGAGGCCAAACAATGAAGAAGGCCTTCAAAGGGGATATCAGTTTCCCAATCAAATCAGGACACCGCAAGAGGAGTAAATGGTAGACTCAAAGATGGTGGTAGTAGGCAGTGAAAGTAGGGTTACACAAGCCATAACTATTGCAAAGAAAAAACTTAAATGGTAGATATACATAATTACCATAAATCTATAAATTAAGTTATCTATGAAAGATTTATTTATTTAAAATATTAATTTGAAAAAAAATATTATTTTAATTTCAACAAATAATAATTGTTAGCTTTGAGTATTTTATTAGATAGATTACATAAATATTATGGTTTTTTTTTTTTTTTTTCTCTAAAAAAAACTTAATATATACATTGTTTCAATCACTGTATAATTTCACTAATCATGAAAAAATATAATATAATTCTTGGAATTTACCATTATGAAATATTATAAAAGATTACGAGTATCACAACAAAATTATATATATATATATATATATATATACTCCAAAATTAAGTATTTAATTATAATAGTTTAAGAATTTTAATTTGTATAGTAATTGCATAAAAAAATATATATCTTTGTTTAATAACTTGAATGAAAATTTAATAATTATGTATTTAAATGTGAATGATATTACAAAACATGCCAATATCTTTTATTTATTACTCTTATTAAACATTTTATTAATCAACCAAATAGATTAATTAAAAATCATGTGATTAAGATTTAAAAATAGGGCGTTGAACTTTCGATACATATTTTTTCAACATACATTATTAACACATAAAAATGTTGAAGCTAATGAAGCCCACATTTAAAAATTATGAAAGAATGATACATCACGACATTGAAAGGCATGGAAATAGATGGACAATTATGAAACACTTAGTCTGGAAAACTATATCGGAGCCAAAGAAGAAGACCTATCCCCCGGCATGTGACTTCTTCAAACCTAGCATTTAGGGTTCAAGATTGTTGCCTTTTGGCTGAAGGACTTAATTCATCCCATTAGTGTAGGTGACTAAAGTAGCCCAAAATTAACAGCTATTCCCCAACTATGAAATGTACATAAAAACAAACTTCAGACATAGAAACAAAATGTTACAACAGATTTCTTTCTTCTTTACTCATGTCAATAAATAATGTGGATTACCAAAAATCATAGTTAGAATAAATATGCTCAACCCAAGTAATAAGAACTAATACCTCTACTAAAACTCCTTAGGGCCAACTTCACACCCAAAACAACTACTTGTAGACATAGATCCTTCAATATCCACATATGATTCTTCCTGGCAGTTTCCTTCCCTTCTGCACATAGTGTGTTATCTTTGAGGAATGTATATCAATAACTACATAACTTGTTTGGGTCACCTCCTACTAGGTTCCAAGTTCACCAGGTTGGCTTATGCTTTTCCCCTCTAACCCTCTTGGGGAACCTTTTCCCAAAACTAAGATAATCTATCTCTAGGAGAGAGGAATTTGGGTAGGTAATTATCTTTTCCCTTTTCCCTTGTTTTGCTTTCCCTAACTATGTTCTTAATTGTCTACATGTGAAATTTTCTCTAACATCCTTCTCCCCAAATAATTTACATAATTGACCAAATGTCACATTTTATTTATATATAAAAATAAAAGAATTTATTTACATCACACATTCATACATGAACCATAGCATGGGCCCATAGTTCATAAACTTAAATTCACAGGAAGTTAAATGACATATTTACAAGTCATTGGGGGGTATTACATGGACGAAAGAATATGTCACCTTTGCAATACTAAAAGGGTTGAAGATAAAAATTTTTTTTTTTTGATTGCATGGCTTTTACCCACATTCATTCTCATTTCCAAGACATTAACCCCATTACCAACATTTTCCACTTGTTAAGTCAACGAAACTACAGTGATATATGAATGTTTCTTTCCCTTCTTTCTAATCATTATAAATAACAAAGTAAAGAGTTCTAATTAATTCCTTGCTTCCTTAAGGTCCAATAGAACACATTGGTATTGTTGGACTCTAATAATAATCATCATCATTATAAATAATTGTTCTTCTCTTATTCATTTACAATATTAATAATATATGTTTTTTTATTTCGTCATGAAAGAAAATTTCTAACTTGATTCCTTAATCCTTAAATAAATTGTTTTTTTTTTCTAAATGTTTTATTTAGTTAATATTATATGGAATTTTAAACCATCAACATTTTTTTAAAATTAATGTTAAAATATAATACTTAACTTTTGTAGAAATGATTTGGTTCAAAATAACCAATATTTTGTATAATTTAATCAATTTATTTAAATAAATAAATAAATATTTCATAAATTTATCTAAAACCAATTTACTATCTAAAATTATAGATTAACATAATTGTTTTAATTAAAAAAATGTATTACTTTTTTTATTAATCCATTATATGTTTATGGACAACTTGGCTAGGTCAATTTCAAGGGACTATCAATAAAATACAATGTAAGAAACATGTTGTCATGCTAACCTAGATTTACATGAAAACTAACGTACGATTGACAATGCCAATGCTTTTACTACTTTCCTATTAAAGAACCCATGAATTATCGTAGCTTTTATCAAGAGTCCTTTTTTTCCTTTTTCTTACATACATCAATCAATTCCAAGGAGTTACCAAGTGTAGATGTATAGGAGACTATAATTTCACTTCATTGATCCAATTCCAAACTCAGAGGTTCTACTACTTTAGTTGTTTCGCTATCACTATTTATCATTTGTTTCATGGAAGAGTTTGTGGCCACTCATTGACAAAGCCAAAACAAGAATTGTATCTTGTGATTTTTCATCTGGGGGATGGATCATGAAATTTTCGTGATGATATGCCCCTGCATGTGGTTGGGTTGAGGCTCAAGGACTCAGCTTAGTTGTAGAAAACTTTTTTTGCTAAATATTTTATGTTTTGTGACCTGAATAAGTCTTAACCTATTTTAGATAATTTTGATCCTTCCATCCTTGTGACTTATTCCAAGAATATGGAGGATGAGAGAACCCTTAAGAAATGGGACACACATTCTCGAGATGACCTTCTTGTTGATAAATACTACAACAAAATGATATGTTTTCATATCCATCAACTACAAATAGATAATTTCATTGAACTCAAGGATCATTTTTCCTAGAAAACCTTTATTAAGATCAATTTCAAAACATATTCAAGCAAATATCACAATACCCTTCTCAAGACATTTTATGTCTAATTTAATAAAAAAAATAATGAAGTTTCCCAAATTAGCCAAGATTTTAAAATGAAGTTGATGGAGGGGAAAATTATGGATTCTTACCCAAACTTGGCTGATCGTTATTGGCATAGAGAGAGGGGTTAAAATGAGCAAACCAAGTTATGAAAAAATGTTGAACATGGCCCCAAAACTGAGGCACTTCATCAAAAACATTTTTGCAATCCTTCATATATTTAAAATGCACAATAAAAAACCTTTCAGAAATATAATACATATATATTTACGGATCGAGTTTGAATCACCCATTACTATAGCATAGATGTCATAGGCCATAACCCATTAAATTAGTATATAATGTCGTGCATGGAATAATCAATGTAAGTGCCCTTGGATTGAAGATAATCCACCTTAATAGTTGGAATATTTTTCTCCTAACAGACAATGAAGTTTGTCCCTGAGATTTCTTTGGGAATCACTTGTGTGGGCCTTGGCTTGAGGGTATCCTTGAAAATTTTGGGTTGGGAGGAAGAGGATGTACCCCAACATTTTTCTCCACCTCTTATTCTTGACACTAACTGAATCAAGGAATCCTTGGCTATGCCATGCTTGTCGAGTGATTTTAGATTTTCAATTTGCCTACCTCTATTTAAGAGAAAAATGTTTGCATATGGGATTTTCATCCAATATTGTATCATGTATGTGAGTGATCTTAGAAGATCCGTGGCATTGACATGCATGTATAAGATCCATATGAGAGTAGTCACATAAAGACATTGAAACCTTCACATAGTTGTTGTAGGAGAGCCCTTGATTGAAAAAAATTCCTTTGTTTTACTAGGTATTGAGATTTTTTTTTTGTTTTTGGTTAACTGTTGCTAATAAGGAAATTCCATTATCATAGTACGACTCCATTATCAATATCTTGACTTTGGATCGGTCCAATCGGAGGAGATATCATGAGTGGGGTGTTGCTTGCTTCATCCTTGACCTTGGTTATAGGTGGAGAGGATCTCTATGTGGAAGTGAGCCATAAAAAAATTATTGGAGACCCAAAAATTAAGGAGGCCTGCAAGTGGGAGATGAGTTGCACACTCAAAAGCATGTTGTTGAAAATGACACCAAGAAACATTCTAATTTAATTTTCCCTTCAATTAAATTAAAATAAAATTATAACTTCACATCACTTGGTAACTTGTATGAGTTAAATATTTTTTTTTGACTTATTTGGTTCAATTAATTTGAGTTGAGTATTTCACTTTAGTCATGTAGAGTGACTCCTATAAAATAAGAGCCCTCGTTGAGTTTATTTTGAGTTGTAATTAATTAACTATGTTTATCCGAGTTAAAGCCAATTTTTAAATACTTCCAACTATTAGAGGAGCTAGTGAAATGTCAAAGTCTAGAACTTGAACTTGAATCAAATGCAATGATCTATAAGATAACTGATAAATCGGTGATAAATAACTCATGCATGTCATATCAGAGAAATACCAAGTTGAGGTTGGAGTTCAAGGGAAATGTACGATCATTTGTATAATTATAGATTTCAGATTTCTATGGTGTGAGTTTTGAGTTGCTGAATTCAAAATCTCCACGGTGAGCATTTTTGCGTCACTATTGTTCATGTAGTCATAAGAAGGCCCTAGATGTATTGCAAAATTACAGTTGGGAATTTCCCTAACTAATAAGGGCTAATTTCCCAAGGAAACAACACAAAGAAATAGGGATCTAGGCAAGCACAAAAAATTTTAAGCATTGGCCTAGGATTTTTTCTAGGAAACAGTGAGACAAATACATATAGCACAAAGGTTTCTCAAGTCGGATAAAATCATTGTAATATTTTGATATCTTTTGACTAATGCAATATATAGATACATGGGCTTTTAATATGGCCTTTCCCTACAAAATCATGGTGTCATGTGTGATTGAAATTATTTGATGCAGGAGCATCTCGACTTAGCCAACAATGTTATTATATGTTCACATGTTGTGGCTAATTTGAGAGGAATAACATTAACATTAATATTTTATTATTTATTTATTAATGAGAGTAGTTAATTTTTTTGTATTTTATTAATTAATTAGAAATAAAATTAAAAATTGGTTTCTTTCCCTACATTGAAATAGGGCCAAATAAGGATAAGAACTTAAAAATAGGGAGGCATTGGTTTGTTGGAGTAGTTCGAGAAGAAATCTATTCTAAGGAGAACAATTTCACATTAAATTATAAATAATAGGGAAATAGAGAGAAAAAACAAGAGCATAGATAGGAATAGTGATAGTGTGAAGAATGCTAAAAGAGCAAAGGGAAACCAATGTGGATTTGACACAACGAATTTGACACAGTCATTTTATGGTAGTTATGATATCATTCCAAGTATTTATTTGTTGTTCCCTGTTTTTTTTATTTATTTGATTATGCATTACATCTTACATATATGAGTAGACAAGTGCGTTAATTTGCAGGAACATGTGTGTGATGGGAACCAACTCCGATTGGTAAAAACGATCCTGGAAAACCTCAGATTGTGTAGTTTTCGAAATGGAAAGTGGATCATATAGCTTTGAACGTGAGAGCCAAACGCTGGGATGGGAGACAACACAGAGTGGAAAAAATAAATGTGCAGGAAAACTTGGATGGTGAATGCTGAGTTTGACGCAGCATGAAGTGATAGTTGAATGTTGCAAGCCCGAAGGTGAACGCTGAGAACTGCATCGGCTTGAAATAATAATGGTGATGTGCACGCATATTTCCAGAGCCTGTGTAAGTGATGAAAAATTGGAAGAGCACATAAAATTGCGTAGGCTTGAGCCTGTAATGACTTTCAACCAGTATTAACGTTGGATCCTCATGTGAGGAGTTCACTACTTGTTATACGATTAGATGACAATATTGTACAATTCTCACTGTGTACTTTGTATTTTTTTTACTAAACTGGTGGTTCACAATTGTGCATCAAACGACAATAAACTGTTGTTCCATTTACTTATGGGAAAATATAGAGTGTATAAACTCTATCAAAGCATACTGGTCTCTGTTTTGTGTTGAACAAAATTTTCTCACTGCATTAAATTTTTAAAGTGTTCCCTTATTCTGTCTACATCAGGTTTTGGTATCAGAGCTATTTAAGTTTGCTCTTGAAAGTTGCAGAGAATGCCGCCTAGAAGGGGTATTGGAATAGGTTGAGGGAGACCTATAGCAAATCTAGTTCTTCTAGAGGAAATTCGACACCTGTGTACCAGGATGGAGACAATAGAGAGTACTCAGAGGAGGGAAACAGATGATGGGATTTCTAGTGCAGATGAAGAAGAAATCACCGAAGAAGAAATAGAGGAAGAAAGGGAGGTAGCTAAATTTATTAAGATGCTAGCAAATTTGAGTGGTAGACCACAAGTATAATTACCTTTCTATGATGGAAACCTTAATGTAGAAGTACTAATGGATTGGATTAGCTCATTAGATAAATATTTTGACTATGAATAAATTGATGATAAGAAGAAAGTGAAGTTTGCAGCCACGATATTGAAGGGTCATGCATCCATGTGGTGGGATGAACTACAATTTTCCAGAGAAAGAGAAGGGAAACCCAAAATCAGGCAATGGGATAAGATGGTGAGTAAACTAAAAGGTAAGCTCATGCCGAAAGATTATCAATTAAATATTTTTAGACAATTGCAAAACTTAAAGCATAAAGGAATGACTATCAAAGAATATATTGAAGAATTTTATAAGCTGAGTATTAGATAAGGACATGTTGAATATGACATAGAAAAGGTAGCTAAATATATAAATGGTTGGAGATATGAAATATAGGATGAAATTAGCTTATTAAATTATAAGATGATTGAGGATGCCTGTCAAGTAGCTTTGAGGGCAGAGGAGAAAATGTTGCGCAAAAGAAATCAGAGGAATAGAGGCAAGAGTCCGGCAAGAGGAAGAGGAACATTTAAGTTTAGATTTCAACACTCCCAGAATGAAGCAGGAAGTTCAAGTAATAGATCATCACAAAGAGGAGATTCTGGTCAGAGAAGGTTTGTACCTAGAGGTAGAGGCCAAGGAAGAGATATTCAATGCTTTACATGTGGTGAGTGGGGACATGGGTCATGGGATTGTCGTCACAGTAGATCAACAACCCAGTGAAATGTGAATGTTTCTGAAACAAAAGAAGAAATTCCGTAGACTGCAGCTAAAGAGCAGCCACCTGAAGCGGGAGAATCCTTGTTGTTGAAAAGTATGTTTCTTAAAGAAGCCAAGGAAGCTAGAGAACCAACTCAGAGGAAGAATCTGTTTAGAACTATATTTAAGTCGAAAGGTAAATGTTGCAAATTGGTAATTGATAGTGGAATTACTGATAACCTTATTTCTACAGAAATGGTGGAAAAATTGAAGTTAGAAGAAATAGTACACCTTACTCCTTATAAAGTATCATGGCTCCAAAAAGTCCATCAAATTATTGTAACTAAACAATGTAAGGTCGATATCCAGATTGGTACTTACAAGGATGTTATTTTATGTGATGTAATGCCAATGGATGTATGTCACATATTGTTGGGAAGACCTTGGCAGTTTGATCGGAAAGCCATACATGATTGCAGAAGAAACACTTATACTCCCGAGAAATATGGAAACAAGCATACACTGCTACCATTGAAAGCTGAAGCTGATGAGGAAGCACCTGGAAACAACGTTATGTTGATGAGTGGTAAATCCCTGTTGCAAGAAATCGAGAAAGGGGAGGAGATGCATTTTGCTATTGTAGGGAGACCCAAGGTAATTTTAACTTCTACAAATTTAGAATATTTACCTGAAGAAATTCGAAATCTGTTGAATGATTTTGCTAATATTATTTTGGATGAACTCTCAAATGTGTTACCGCCAATCAAGATTATTAGTCACCACATTGATCTAGTCCCTAGAGAAATTTTGCCAAATAAAGCAGCATACAGGTTAACGCCGCAAGAAAATGCCGAAGTTGGAGGACAAGCACAAGAGTTAATGCATAAAGGTTTAATCAGAGAAAGCCTCAGACCATGTGTTGTACCAATAGTACTTAGTCCAAAAAAAGGGGGCAAATGGCGCATGTGCACAGATTCCAGAGCCATAAATAAAATCACCATCAGGTATCGTTTTCCTTTACCATGAATGGATGATTTAGTGGATTGTTTGAGTGGGTCAACATATTTTTCTAAGATAGATTTGAATAGTGGGTATCATGAGATAAGAATTCGAGAAGGGGATGAGTGGAAAACTGCATTCAAAACAAACAGTGGTTTGTATGAATGGTTAGTAATGCCTTTTGGACTTACTAATGCACTCAGTACATTCATGAGATTAATGAATGAGGTTTTGAAGGAATATGCAGGCAAGTTTGTAATTATTTATCTTGATGATATTCTAATTTTCAGTCGAATTAAAGAAGAGCATCTAGAACACCTTAAGTTAGTTCTTAAAACTTTTCAGAAAGAAAAAATGCTAATAAATTTGAAGAAATGTAGTTTTATGAAGGAAGAACTAATTTACTTGGGATTTGTAGTCTCTAAGGAAGGTTTGAAAATGGATCTAGAAAAAATTCAAGCAATCGTAAATTGGCCAACTCCTAGAAGTATATTTGAGGTAAGACGCTTTCATGGTCTTGCAAGTGTCTATAGAAAATTTATTCAAAGCTTTAGCCAGATTTGTGCACCCATTATTTAAATAATCATGGAAACTAATCAGCCATTCAAATGGATAGAAGCAGCAGATCGAAAGTTTAAATTGCTGAAGAAAAAAATTACCGAAAAACCAGTTTTAGCTTTACCAAATTTTGAAAAAGTTTTCCAAGTTGAAACTGATGATATTGGAATTGCGATAGGAGCAGTTTCAAGTCAAGATCAGAAACTAAGAGCATACTTCAACGAAAAACTGAATGAAGCAAAGAAGAAATATTCATCTTAAAAAAAAAAGTTTTACGTTGTTCTAAAGGCTTTAAAAAAATGGAGACATTATTTCCTGCCAAAAGAGTTTATGTTATATTCTGATAATCATGCATTACATTTTATAAACAACCAGCGAAAATTGAATCAGAAAGATGCCAAATGGGTAGAATATTTGCATAGTTTTACTTTTTTAATTAAGCATACGAGTGGTAAATTGAACAAATTTTTTGATTCTTTGAGTAGAGTGAAATTAATTATGCAGGAATTACAAGTTGGTGTTGTAGGATTTGAGGAAATGGTTGACATGTATAAAGATGATGCATAGTTTAAAGAAATTTATGTAGCTGTAAAAAATCCAGCAGTTCATAATAGAAGCCAGTGGTTGGATTATCTTATCCAAGGAGGATTGATATTCAAAAGTAATAAATTATGTATTACGAAATGTTCTATGAGGGAAAATATAATTAAGGAGAAACATAGTGGAGGTCTATCTAGACATTTTGGACAAGAGAAGACCTTTTCTCAGGTAAATACTTTTTATTACTAGCCAAAAATGCAAACTGATGTTAAACGATTCGAGGAAAAATGCAGGATTTGTCAGCATGCTAAAGGGAAAAGTCAAAATATAGGATTGTATGAGCCATTGCCAATACCCGACTGACCATGCGATGTAGTTAGTATGGAATTCATTTTTGGTTTGCCAAAAACTCAAAGGGGAAATGACTCCATTTATTTTGTTCTAGATAGATTTTCTAAAATGGCTCATTTTATTGCATCCAAGAAAAAAAGTGATGCAACACATATTGCTAATATTATTTTTTAGAAGTCGTAATATTACATGGATTTCCTGTAAGTATTGTGTTTGATAGGGATACCAATTTTGTAGGGTTTTTCTGGAGAACTGTATGGAAGAAACTAGGTACCAACCTTAGTTTCAATTCAGCATATCATCCTCAAATGGATGGAAAGACCGAGGTAGTGAATAGAAGTTTGGGAAAAATATTGAGAAGATTGGTGTATAAAAATTCTAAGCAGTGGGATTTAGCCCTTGCTCAGGCCGAGTTTTCTTATAATGATACTCCAAATCGAAGCACTAGTATGAGTCCATTCCATATTTTTTTTGGAATGCATCTAAGAGGTGTGCATGAACACAGAGATCTGGGGAAACAAGATGTAAGAAGTGCAAAGGCTGAAGAGTTTGCAGAACAGATGTAGAAACTACAGGAAGATGTCAAAAACAGATTGCAAGAAAGAAATAGAATATACAGGCAGAGAGTAGATATGAGGAGGTGAGAAAAGGAATTCCAAGTGGGTGACTTAGTCATGGTATATCTAAGAAAAGAAATATTTCTCATTAAAACTTATAACAAATTAAAAATGAAGAATATAGGGCCATGTAACATTATAAGGAAATTTTCTTCAAATGCATATGAAGTTGAATTGCCAACAGGAATTGGAATATCGCCAATATTCAATGTTGTAGATTTGTATCTATACCAAGAACTAGAAGAAGAACCACAAGGGAACCCTACAACAGAAGAAAACCCAACAGTAAATTGAGAAGAGCAGATGCCAAAAATAGGAATGAAGGAAGTCGAAGCCATTTTGGAGAAAAGAGTATCAAAGGGAACCAGGGGACAAACCTATTATCAATATTTAGTCAAATGGAAAAGGAAATCGATGGAAGATTCTAGTTGGATGACTACAACAGAGCTATAGAAGTTTGGAGTAGGTCGTGAAGCATTGAAAAATCAATTTTATTTTTCTTCCTCGAGAGTCTGGTACAGAAGCATCTGGACTTAGCAAGCAATGTGATTATATGTTCACATGTTATGGCTAATTCGAGAGGAATAAACATTAGAATTAATATTTTATTATTTATTTATTTATTTATGAGAGTAGTTAATTGTTTTGTATTTTTTTAATTAATTAGGAATAAAGTTAGAAATTGGTTTCTTTCCCTACATGGAAATACGGCCAAGTAAGGATAAGAACTTAAAAATAGGAAGGCATTGGTTTGTTGGAGTAGTTCGAGAAGAAATCTATTCATGAAGAACAGTTTCACATTGACGTATAAATAATAGGGAAATAGAGAGAAAAAACAAGAGTGTAGAGAGGAGCACTGACAGTGTGAAGAATGCCAAAAGAGAAAAGGGCAACCAATGTAATATTCAACCCATGCAAATTTGGCACAGTCATTTTTATGGTAGTAATGATTTTATTCCAAGAATTCATTTTCTATTCCATGTTTTGTTTATTTATTTGACTCTGCATTACATCTTACATATATGCATAGACAAGTGCATTGATTTGTAGGAACAGGTGTGCAATGGGAACCAAATCCAATTCGTAAAATCGATCCGAGAAAACCTTGTATTGTGTATTCTTTGAAATGGAAAGCGGATCATATAGCTTTGAACGTGAAAGCCAAATGCTAGGATGGGAGACAGCGCAAAGTGGAAAAAAAAAATGTGCAGACAAAAGTGGATGGTGAATGCTAAGTTTGATGCAACATGAAGTGACATTTGAATGTTGCAAGCCCGATGGTGAATGTCGAGAACTGTGTTTGCTTGAAATAGTAATGGTGATGTGCATGCATATTGCCAGAGCCTGTGTAAGTGAGGACGAATTGGAAGAGAACATAAAATTGTGTAGGCTTCAACCTGTAATGACTTTAAACTAGTATTAATGTTGGATCCTCATGTGAGGAGTTCGCTAGTTGTTATACAATTGGATGAGAATACTATACAATTTGCGTTGTGTGCTTTGTATTTTTTTAATTAAACTAGTGGTTCACAATTGTGCATAAAAAAAAAGTAAATTGTTGTTCCATTTCCTTATGGGAAAATATAGAGTGTATAAACTCGATTAAAGCATACAGGTCTCTGTTTTGTGTAGAATGAAATTTTCTCACTGCATTTAATTTTTAAAGTATTCCATTTTTTTCACTGCATCATTATTTCTCCTTTATGCATTATGATTTCATGATCATTTATTGGTTTTCGCAATTGGTCAACTAGATTTAAGTCTATTGTTTAATCAAATTTCAAATATAAGTATAAATATATGTTGATTTTCAACATGGTATTATAGCTAAAATCACTATAGAAGATAATAATATGATTGTGTACTTGTAGGAGGAATAAATTTTGAATATTTCTTCTCCAGAGCTAGTAGCAGGGTGAAGATGGCATTCTATGGTATGAGACTTGACTACACCCTTGAGGATATGATGAATTACATTTCTTGTAGAGACCAGATGCAAGCAGTCTTCAAAGACAACATATTGAAGTTGTTCATTGACAAGGACATCTTGAAGCAAGCTCCAATTGATGCACAAGACCTTGTAGAGTGGAATAAATGAATATCAAAAGCCAGAAAGATTATATTGGAAGGAATTCAAGATCATATCGTCTCGAACATCCATGGAAAGGAAACTGTGTATGCAATGTTGAAGAAATCAAGGGATTTGACTCTGAAAAATAGTGACCATAGGAAGTTGGCATTGAAGGACAGGCTCAGGAAAATAAATATGGACAAGCATGACACAATACCAAACTAATTAATTAATTTTACCCAATCTCTAGATGAGATTTCAAGTGTTGGTCTTACAGTTTCCAAAAATGATCTAGTGAGCATAGAAAATCTAGGCCTTCATAAGAGCTGGAAAAAATACTAGGATTTGGTAAATGGGAAGGAGAATCTATGATAGTGAGAGCGTTTATGGTCTGACTTGGTGAAAGAATAGATTTGGTTTAGCACCATAGATGCATCATCATCGAAGCATGATGATGAGGAGCATTGTGCCTTGGCTAGAAAGGAAACACAAGGGAAATGGAAGTCATCCCATTCCAAATCTGATTCTAGTTAGGTGGGAAAGAAGAAGGACTTATCAAATATTAAATGTTTTCACTCTCAAGAGTTGTGGAACTATTCCATGAAATTTTCGCACAAGAAGGCTAACAAGGAGCCCTAGGGAGGAGCGGCAGGTGAAACACTTGCTTCGAAATTTGAGTTTGATTTCACCCTCATCACATGCATGGATTCATAAGTGATGGGTAGTGTGTGGTACCTGGATAATGGAACATCATCCCATATAACCAAAAATAAAGAGTTATTCAGTGTCTTAGAGGAGAAGGACCTCTATATTCACATCGAGATGGGAGACAATTGAAGGTATTACGCAACTGACATCAGTACTATTATTTTTCAGAGGGAGTCTCGTTCTCCTCTTACTTTGAAATATTTCATCTATGTTCCGATGTTGAAGAAGAATTTGGCTTTAGTTGCTATGCTGGAAGAACGTGGCTACGATGTGCTGTTTAGAAAAGAAAAGGTGTTCCTTCATCACATAGCCACAGGATGAGTGAAGAATATTGGGGTTCCGGTAAAAAACCTCTACAAATTTGATGTAGAATATTTTTTTCTTTGAGAACGAAAGCAGAGAAGGTCCAGATCCAAGATTTCACTAAGTTATGGCATAGAAGCTTGGGCCCTCTACACCACGAATCTTTTAACATCACGTAGAATATTTTATAGGACTTCCCAACGGTGCACTTAAGAAACATGAAACATGCAAATGGCTTACTTGGGGAAGTACACCAAAGCCACCTTTAATTATAAGCACAGTCGAGCACAAGAAATCCTTGAAAGATTTTAATCAAATGTTTGTGGATCATTCTCAATAGCCTCCACTGCCAAGCACAAGTATTATGTGATTTTTGTAGATGGTTTTTCATGTAAGTGTTGGATATTCTTCATGTAAAATAAATACAATACATTCTCAAAATTTTGTGATTTCAAAGAACTTCTTGAAAAGGACACAGGCGGGAAAGTGAAGGCTCTCAGGGGAATTTTTTTTTGAGAATATGTATTGAATTAATTCAAGAATTTTTGTGCATCAGAAGGAATTGAATAAGATTTAATTGCACCCCATAAGCCACAATATAATTGGGTTTCAAAAAGGAAGAAAAAAATAATTTTGGAAGTTGCACGGGCGATGTTACATGATGAGGGCCTACCATTGCACTTTTGGGCGAAACCATGCAACACAATTGTGTATGTGCAGAATAGGAGTCCTCGTTAGATCCTCGTGATGCGTACACCGAAGGAAGCCTTTTTTGGTATGAAGACAGATGTGGCGCACTTTAGAATATTTGGATCATTAGTCTATTGTCATGTTTCAAAGGATGCACAGAAAAATCTAGAACAAACAATTGAGTTAGGCATATTTCTTGGGTACACTGATACAACTCACAAATATTGGGTGTACCTTCCATATCATAGGATGAGAGTGGTTCATAGATATGTGAAATTCGATGAAGGAAAAACCATGTGAGTTTCCCTTGAGTTGATAGATATGTGAAATTCGATGCAGATGAGGGGCTTTTATGTCGAAAGGAAGAACCACAGATTGATGTTGGACAACCACATGGAGAGGAGCATAAAGTAGAAGCACCCACTCATGTAGAGACATATGGATACAAAAGGAAGCACACCAAAGAGGATGACAAGTTTATTCATGATGCTAGAGTGAATGTGGGACCACCCATCACAACACAGACAGAGTGGGTCCCTAGATCGGTACACTGGCTACATGGTTCTTATGGGTGGGAGTTTAAAGATTGAGTCATCTTAATTTGAGGACACAGTGAAACAACCAGTATGGGTTGAAGCCATGGTGGAGGAATATGAATCCATTATGAGGAATAGTGTATGTGTAGTTGTCTCGGTACTATAGGACAAGTCAGTTTTAGGATCTGGGTGGATCTACATGGTGAAAGAAATAGCAGATGGGAGTATGGAGAAACAGGAGGCCATATTTGTGGCTAAGGGGTTCTCTTAGGTGGAGGGAATAAATTACGAGGATATCTTTGCTCCAATAGCAAGGTACTCATCAATTATATCTATTCTTTAACTTTCAATGTAGATGGGATGGAAAATACATCAGATGGATGTAAAGACAACTTTCATCAATAGAGAGATTGAGGAAGAGGTGTGCATAGAGAACTCGCAAGGATTTAAGACCTTTGATAAAGAGTAACATGTGTGTAGACTCGAGTGAGTGCTTTATTGACTGAAATAGCCACCCTGTTCTTGGTACACCAGGATCGACAATTATTTCACCAGGTTGGGCTTCACCAAAAGTGAAGTAGATGTGAACCTTTACCATATTGTGGTTGAAATTAAATTACTGATTATTGTACTATATGTCAATGGTTTAATTCTAATAGATGATGAGAAGTTGGTTAAACCTTACAAAGAATATTTGGGAAGAGAATTCGAAACTAAAGACATGTGTCTCTTGCATTATTTCCTTGGTTTAGAAATTTGGAAAAGAGATGGGGAATTGTTTGTCTCTTAGGAAAAGTATGCAAACGAGATGATGGATGAGTTTCACATGGAGAGAAATATACCCATGGAGACTCATTTAGGAGGGAATTAGAGGAAAGAAGATGCTACTTCACGTGAAGTGGTAGAAGCTACCATTTACAGGAAACTCGTGGGTTAACTTATTTGTTGGGTCAACACATGACCAAGCATGTGTTAGTAAATTAACCAACTTAGTGAAGCAATGGTTAAGCCAACCAAGCTCTATTGGAAAGCAACCGAACATGTGTTCAGATACCTTAGACACACCTCTCAGTTTCATATTTCGTACATGCAAAGAGAGGCAGTGAATTTTCAAGGCTTCATAAATGAAGATTGGGTAGGGAGTCCATCTGAGAGGAAGAGCACATGCCACAGAATCTTCAGTATTTGGTCAACAATAGTTTCCTCATACAAGATAAATAAAATATCACTTACATTTAGTTCAACAAAAGTAGAGTGCAAGGTTGCTAGTCAAGAAACGTTTGAGGCTATTTCAATAAGGAAGATGATTTTTTGGTTGTTTGGTCAATAGATGGATCCTACAGTGATTTACTGTGACAATGAGATTGCATTAAAATCTCAGTTAATATATTTTTTCATGATAGGTCCAAGCATATCAACATCTGGTACCACCATCTAAGAGATTGTGTGGAGAGGGTGTTCATGATGCTAGTGTACATTCCTATAGAGGAACAAGATGTCAACATCTTGATGAAGGAATTGTTAAGAGGAAATTTTGAGTTCCATAGAGGCAAGATCAAGGTATCAGATGATCCCTTTATTGCTGATAGACAATGTTGAAAATGGTACCAAGAAATATTCCAGTTTATTTTCCCCTTGAATTGAATTAGAATAAAATTGTAATTCCACATCACATGACAACTTGTACAAGTTATCTAAGTTAGTTTGACTTAGTTGGTTTAATTAATTTTATTTGAGGGTCTAACTTGAGTCATGTAGAGTGGCTACTACCAAATAGGAGCCCTGGTTAAGTTTATTTTGACTTGTAATTAATTAACTGAGTTTATCTAAGTTAAAGTTAGTTTAACTAGTTCCAATTGTTGGAGGAACTAGTAGGTCAAAGTGTGGAACTTGAACTTGACCCACATGCAGTGATCAATCAAATAACTGATAAATCAACCATAAATAACTCATGTATGATAGATCAAAGAAAAATTGAATTGAGATTGGAGTTCAAGGGAAGTGTACAATCAGTTGCATAATCATCCAAATTGTATCAGTAGTGCATCTAGTCTAAGGAATGCCCTAGATGTATTGTGCAATTCCAATCGGGAATTTCCCTAATTAATAGGGGCTAATTACCCAAGGAAACAAAACAAGGATATAGGGATCCACACAATGGGAAAATTGATTAATTATTGGCGTAGGTTTGTCTAGGAAGCAGTGAGACAATAAGAGATAATGCAGAGGTTTCTTAGGTTGGAGAAAAACATTGTAATAGTCTCATATTTTCTGACTAATTCAATATACAAATAGCAGAGTTTTTAGTTGTGGTTTTCCCTAGGAAATCATTGTGTAATGTGTGATTGAAATTCTTTCTCTTTTATAATTTGTGATTTTGCGGTAGTTTATTGGTTTCCACAATTGGTAGAGTAGATTCAAGTCTATTGTTTTAGGAAAATGCAAATAAGTATTTGAATCTACCTAGATTTTCTACACATGGCACTCTAAGAGAAGGAAGTGGTAGAATCAAAGATGGTGGTGATATACAATGAAAGTAGGGTTATAGAGGCCATAAATATTGCAAAGCAAAAATTTCAAAGGTAAATAGACACAATTACCCTAATTTATAAGTTAAGTTGTATATGGAAAAATTATTTATTTAAAATATAAATTTGAAAAAAAAAATAATTATTGTAATTCAATCTATTAATAATGGTTAGTTTTGAGTAATTTCTTTTTGTCTGATCTCTAAATTAAGTAATATATACATTCGTTCACTTACAATATAATTCTACTAATCATGAAAAAATATAATATAATTATTGGTATTTATAATTATTAAATATTTGTATGACAAGAAAAAATATGACTAGAAAATTAAATTAATAAATTTGGTTGATATTTTTTTATTAGTGTGTTACTATTTATCTTTTTAATATAATCATTTAATTTATATTTAGTAATTTACATACAAATTTCATAAAAAAATAAATATCTTTATTTAATCAATTGTATTGGATAATTTGCATAGCAATTTTATAAAACTTGAGTGGGCATAATTATTAAGATACATTAGGTCTAATGGTTAAGAGCATATGTTCCCTCTTAAGACATTACACGTTCAAAACAAGAAAAATAGAGTATGTATTCTTTGTAGACTTAGCAATCTTATTTGACTAATTAAACATTAACTATAATTAAAAAGCAAATTAATAAACCAAGTAGATTAATTAAACATCAGGTGATTAAGATTTAAAATAGAGTGCTGATTTTTTCTTTAGAGTTACAGGATTGAGAAGTAAAACACGTTGAAGCCAAAGAAGCCTACATTTAAAAATTCTGAAAGAAGGAGACGTCACGGCTTTGAAAAACCCGGACATAGATGAACAATTAGGAACCAGTTTGAAAGGAAGAAGCCAAAGAAGCGCACGTCAAAAAAATCTTAAAGAGGAAAACGTCCACGCCAATGAAAGACCCGGACATAGATGAACTGTAAGGAACCTCTTGGAATGGAAGACTATGCTGGTAGGTTTGTAGGTGGGAGTGTTGACCACGATTCATTATTTTTTATTCACAAATTGGCACCCATTGTGAGAACAGGTAAACGTTTTGACACGTCTGAGCGCACGCGATGACATATGAAATGATACAAATTCTGAAGTTGCAAGGTTGACATTTCTTTCTATAATAAGAAATTTCATATAGTTTGGGTGAATCGGCAGAGTTCATGTTTGAAATTGTAGGTTTTTTTTGTCGGGTCAAATTCTTCATTTGCAGTTGAAAGAATCCATTTGGAAAAAAAATAGTTTATTCTGGGTTTTGGAAATGTAGAAGTAATGGGGGTTGGAGTAATCACTTTATTTATTTTTATGGAATCAGCAATTTTTGTTTGGGGATTTAATTATGAGTTGGGAAGTTTACTAATAGTTATTGGTGTTGGTGTAAACGCAAACTCTTCATGGCATTAGAGTTTGATTTCCCAGAGTTGTGTTTGAGGAGGTCTTGTTTTTCCCCAGTGTTTGGGGATTCTACTTACCAGTTTAAAAATTTACCAATATGATGCTCTCAATACCAACTTTTCAACAAATAGGAGCTTGGGGAATCAAATTTTTCTGATGAACTTATTGGTCTATTATCCAATATATCCGTTATCCCTTAGCCCAAAAAGTTTACCCATATTTACAAGTTTTAAGTTTTGGTGTAACTGCAAACCTCTTCCAATCTTAATTTTAATTGGGTAATTTAGACGATATAAATGAAAATAAACGTAAGTAGATTTATATTTGTGCTTCTTCCTTCAAATCCAATTAAATTCCATTCAAACTGGCTACAAACTTCCTTATCTCTATACGGACCTCAACAATGAGAACGGATTGATTCGATTTTATTTGTATTGTTTTCACGCCTTTTTTTGAGGGAAAACCGCTTGATACAATTCTGCCTCTCTGGTATATTCTCTCCAATTAGAAGTTATATAAAGTCAAAGCTTTTGGTTTGGTTTGGTTTGATTATGGGTATGGAAGGAGATCGATCAGCCTCCGATGTGAGTCAGGAGTCCATCAAAACTAATGTCAGTCAGGGAAAGAAAATGGCTATGGAAGGGAGGTTAGATAGAGTTATAGATATTGATCTGTCTGTTCGGCTGGAGGAAGAAAATGATGGAGGGGATGAACACCCTGTGTCAGATTTCAGGGATCAGATTGAATCGCCCTTGCTGTATAAGATAGAGAAAACCAAGGACGAGGAAACCGAGGCTGCTAAAAATTATAAAGAGATCCATGATAGTTATTATCATGATAAGTTCGCTTCCTTAAGGGTTTCTACACCCATAAGTTCTCCGATAGATGGACAAAGGAAGGTATTTATCATATCTCTTTGTTTTTCCTTCCTAATTGCAGAGATTAACTTGGCCTGGATCATTTTTATTTTAGTTTGAAGCCGAATAATCTTTGGTATAATGTTTTTGAGACCTGTTCACGGTTTTCGAGTCTCAATGAACATCTGCGTTAAAATATAGGATGACCCATTGGGAGGAACCCTAGATGACCTAATGAAAAGGAATTTGAGTTTAAATTCCGCAATCTCGGAAGATGGAATTATAATTTTTTAAGTGGAAATTACAAATATTCAGTACTATTTAGTATTTAGATGCAGATTATACTTCAATGCATTAATAGAAATTGTTTTAAACTTTTTTTTTCTAAAATATCTTTGATACAACTATCTTCTTGTGTAGAGCCCGGCGCTGAAAAGTATAAATATTTTTAGGTTATAAATATTTTTGGTACAGCGATGTTTGTTTACAGCGCAGAGTTGCACTCTCTAAACTTTTCATCTTCACCTATCCTTCAACTTTTGATCTTCACCCATCCTTCAGTGTTTTTATTCAGCCAAGAGGGGTATTGCTTTGGGAGTAGAATAATTTTATTGAGCCTGAGGGGTATTGCTGGGTATTGTTTTGGGAGGGGTATTTTATAGCTCAGTATGTCTGTTATTAAAAAATTTGTTTATTTATGTAAACTTTTTTTAGAATTTGAGGAAAAATGTATTTTTGTTTATTTATGTAAACTTTCTTTTTAGAATTTGTAGATCCGAAATTTGATAAATCTAGACTGATTTACTTGCTCTAGCAAGAACACCTAATTTTCAAATTCTTCTTTCTACCGAAGGAAACATCCGAACGGTTAGTTTCTGGCTGCTCAGATTCGAAACTAATCCATCGTTCCCAGTAACATCACAAATCTCAACTAGAGGACAACGTGTGAATTGTTTACTCTATATGTCAATAGACTTAGCTTCTTCCGATATATAGATTGTATGGGTGACTTATTTATTTCAATGTTTGTGAACAGATTGAAAGTTTGAGGATAGAAATGTGCCGACTCAAAGAGGAGAATGATACTTTGAGAAAGGATTTTGCTCGGATATTCAGCAATTATCATAATCTCAAGATGGATCTGTTCAGAGTTACGCAGCAAAAGCAGGAAGACAACGCCCAACTGAGGCACCAGGTGAGTTTGACAAATACTGAGCATGAACAATTAAGATCGATGCATCGTGCATCGGATAGATAGATAGGATACACAGATTTTAAATTCCGTAGAATCTGCGTTTCGGTGCTTACTTCAATAGATAAACTCTGTTGAAGGAGATGACAATTGTTGTTCCATTGTAATTCAGGATTTGCAATGCCATGAAGATGAATCCCAACTAGTGGCGCTCTCTCTCTGGACAAATCCGTCAGCTAAAGGGAGCAATGAAGTAACCACGTCATCTGCAGAAAGTGGAAAATTGAGGCTCAATGAAAACGAAGGAAGACCTATGGATTGGGGACCAGTAAAGAATCTGAAGGGCTTAAACCTAACATTAGATTTAAATGTCGAAGAAACAAGGCCAGACTCTGTTGACGGGACCCTCTCGCCGAGTCAAACTAATAGTACTCCGACAAGATCGGGATGCGGTTTAATAAAGACGGAGACCGTGCAAGGTCAGGCATGCGCCCTTAGTCCCGAAAACAATTCTCTGGTTAAGGATGAAAGTATGATTGCACGAGAAGGTCCATCTCGGACAGCAAACAAAACAATTAAGACTGCGCATGACACAAGCAAGAACGAAGAAACTGCACCCCCTGTGATGAAAGCCAGAGTATCTGTGAGGGCTAGATGCGAAACACAAACAGTAAGTAGCTTACCTCAGAATTCCAATGAAATTTTTTTATAGTGTGGCAAATGCCAGCAATGGTGAACCATATCTAACCAGGAGAACATAATGAAATAAATGCGCTTATTCTACAGTTTACCAGGAATGTGTAAGTTTATTCATCAGTATCTGTCTTTCAAAATAAAAAGATAAAATTATGTTAGAAATAGAAAAATAATATTCACTATAATATAAAAAATATGAATATGTTATAAAGTAATTAAAACAAAATAAAAATAAAAAATAAAAATTATGTTGTAAATAGAAAAATAATATTGACTATAATTAAAAAATATAAATATGTTATAAAGTAATTAAAACTAAAAAAAGTGTAAATAAAATATTTATATTTTATATTTTTAAAAAATATTTCAACTAAAGATTTAGATAAATTATTTAAAAAATTATCTTAACTAATTTATATTTATATCAACTTTATATATATAATATTATATTTTACACTCTGAAAAAATTTACATGTAAAATTCTTTTATCACTCTAAATTAATGTTACAATTTAAGATAAATCTATATTAATAAATAAAATAACCATAATATATTTTAAATAGATATTTAAAAAAAAAAAAACATGCTTTCATTACTAAAAAGATCAAGTACGTCGACATTTTGATTGTTAGTGTGAATCTAAATCTTCCAGCATTGTTCTCTCCTATCACCTCCCTTTCCCCACTTAACCTATCAAGCTCCCAAAAATTTCTACTCCTGTTACATCAACATGTTTCCATTCATTACATTTCACAAAATATGACAAAATATCCAGCATTTAAAATATCAAGCATTCAAACAAATACATCCTGCTTTTATAATTCTATATTTCTAATTGTTTTTTCCAGTTCTGTTTGTTCTCAAAAAAACCTGAATACCATGTTGCAAATGCATTACTCCCAATTTCTGATCAACATCTCAATATGTTTCAAATGAATTTTGAGAGCATTGCGTAATAATTTACATTTGACGTTTCAGATGAACGACGGCTGTCGATGGAGGAAGTATGGTCAAAAAATAGCCAAGGGAAATCCCTGCCCTAGAGCATATTATCGCTGCACAGTCTCCCAAGGATGTCCGGTCCGGAAGCAGGTCAGTATGATTTGATTAACCTGTTACAAAAACTCATATCAAATGGTTATCTAAAAACAGAAAGAACGACGTTTAAGAATTTGGAGCAGAACATTGGGATTGATAGTATGCATAGAAACAGTTTCGATTTTCTTGTCTCGGCCCGTAGACCTAAAATCTAAAATCTTTCGAAAGTACTTATTCTATTCTATAACGTTGTGATTAACCTAATAAATTTTGTTTAAATCTTGTATACCTTGCTATGTGCAGGTACAAAGATGTTCTGAAGACATGTCTATATTGATCACCACATACGAAGGGACACACAATCACCCTCTTTCAATTGCTGCAACTGCCATGGCTTCCATTACTTCTGCAGCAGCATCAATGCTTACTTCTGGTTCTACCTTAAGCCTAGAAGCCATGAATGCCAACTCATACTTTCTTGGGGCCGGGAATAAAAGAATTGGCCAATTCGTTGCCCCTAGTCCTAACATGACCACTTCTGCCAGTTCACTTCCTTCAATCACGTTGGACCTTACAAATAATCCTTATCCACAATCAAGCCTTCGCTTCGGCAGATCAGCAGGACCCTCATTTCGATATCCATTGGCCGGGTCCGGATTGCTTTCTCATAACAGCTCAATAATGGCTTCCGACCATATGTTAACACCACCCTCAGGGTCAAATATTTGGAGTAGTAATAGTGTCTACTACACCCAACCTCATGCATACACCATGTCTTCTCCTCTTGGCGCAAAGTATGATATGGCTAGCCAGCAGTTCCAACAAGGACCAACAATAGTCGATCCTTCAAGAGCGATTCAAGGGGCTTTATCAAGATATTCCACTCAGACATTGATTCAAAACATGATTGCAGAGGCTGCTGCAAAGTGCAAAAATTCACAACGATCACAGCATTCTTTAGCTGATACTGTCGGTGCTGCGACTGCTGCAATTACATCGGATCCCAACTTCACAGCTGCACTTTCAAATGCTATCACCTCCATTATCAGCAATGGAAATTCTCAATCTCAGTCAGAAGCAACCAATAGAGCATTAATATCGACCGATGGTGATCAGCTCTTACTTTCCAGAAAATGGAAAGAATCAATGCTTGCCTTGTATTCAGCTGACCATGCTGGAAGTGCAACCCCTCATTAGGCTTGTCAACCCAACGTCCCTTTTTCTGCTTCCTCGGTCCCTTCCTCGACTAAAAAGTGGTCTACAACTTATGGGGACAATCAAAACCTCTCAGGGCCATCGAAGAGTAGTACTTGATACGATCCATAAGAAGATGAGTCATCACCAAAAGCTGCTTACTATCCTCTATGGCATTAACCATATCAAAGAAAGCTCTGCTTACTACATGAATGGACTTAACGACACAATCCAGCTAGCTGACAAACGCATCAGTTGATTGCTTTGATTTCCTTGGATTTCTCTGTACATTTGTAATTTAGCTCTCAATTCCGCGGCCCTGATTATATGTGTATTAACTCATCTGATGGAACATATAAAAGATTATATGTGGATTGAAATTGTGTAATTTATGTTGTCAACTGTAAAGATTTTGGAATGATTGAGGGTCTTTAGCACCTTGCATCAAATGCAGGCATGTTCTATGAAGTCCACGCACACGCACAAGAACTGGTCATATCATTCCTGAGAGAGAGCCTAGAAATGTTAGATTAAAAAATATGAACGACTCTGAACAATCAAAACATGGTCATGTCATTTACTGAGGGTGAACGACTATGAACAATCAAAAAATTGGATTACGAGGGGATAGAAGAGCTACAATATTTTGATAGACTATAAAAAAAAATGAGGAGCAACTATGAACAATCAAAAAATTGGATTACGAGATAGAAGAGCTACAATATTTTGATACACTATGGAGAACACATAACAAGGAAGCCCACAATAAAAAATGAAGAGTACAAATTCTATTTTTGTATTACACTCCGCAAGATTTACTGATTTTGTGAGAGGTTACAATCATTTGTTTATAAAAATATGGATTTCAAATTCAAATGTCCTTTTTTCAACAACTGCTGTATCGATTGGTACTTTAGATCAATGTGCTTGGTTAATGAATAGAGTGTTGGATTTTTCGCAAAATGAATAGCATTTTGACTATCAAAATACGACACAAATTAATTTTTTTATTACTATCTCCCCAACGAATCACTATCCTAAACATTTCTTCGCAAGCCTTTCTTCTAGCTATGCATTCTCTTGTAGTTGTAAAGAGAGATACTCTTTTTGTATACTCGATACCAAGGACAATATTACACCTGCAAATGTGTACAAATAACTAGTGGTGGAGTTTCAAGTCTCCACATATCCATGGATATCTCCATCTATAAATCCTTCAAGCACAATATAATTATTTTCCAAACATAAATAATAATGTATAATACCTTTGAGATGCCTCAAAATCCATTTTATTGCTTGGTAAAATTGTTTTCTGAGAATAGAAAGGTGTATTCCCACTTGATGTGCAATATTTTATTTACGTACATATCCCTGAAGTTGCAAACTTCTCAAGTATAAGGAAGTCTACTCCTTTCTTCTTTCTTCTTGTCTATCACAATGACATAAATTAGAACTTAGCTTGAAGTGGGCTACAAGAGGGATTAAAAAATTCGTGTTAAACTTGTCAAGCACCTTCTTAACACATTTCTCGTATGATGGCCATAACTTTTGTTTTTTCTATCATGAATTATTCATTCCCAATTTCTATTTTGTTGAACCCAAATTCTTCATCGCAAATTGGTTGCCCAAATATATTTTTAACATGTTAATCATTATGATCCTATCATATCCAACAATGAGTAAGTCATCTACATATAGTAGTATTATAATGTACTTTGCATGGTCATACATCTTTATATACACATAATCATAATTTGCTAGTCTTTTAAAACCATTCATCAACATGAATTAATCAAATTTATTATAACACTTGCAAGGTGCTTGTTTGAACCCGTAAAGGTTCTTCCTCGATCTGCAGAAATAGATTCTCTTTACTATTTACTTTGAATCCTTCAGATTGCACGATATAATCTCGTTCTCAAATTCGCCACAAAGGAAGCTGAGAATATTTCATTAAAATCAGTACCTCCTTTTTGGGAAAACCCCTTCACTACTGGTATTTCCTTGTACCCCTTCGATCCTTCATGCCCATTTTTGATTTTGTATACCCATTGTGCTATAGGGCCCATCTTCCATTTGGAAGAATCATAAGCTATGAGGTTTGATTTTCTAATTGGGAGTCCATTTCTTCCCACATAGCCACCTTCCATTCTTCGCTATGATGATATTTACAAGCTTCCTAAAAATGGTTAGGCTCTCCTTCATTAGTGAGAAAAATATAGTTTGAAGGATGATACCTCTGTGAGGTCTGATGAGGCCTAGTAGATTTTCAAACCAAATGTGATGGATTTATTTTCATTTCGACATCTTGCAATGCTTGTTTCGGTTGGAACTCCTCCAATGACTATTGCAGTTGGAACTCTTGCAATTATATTTCATCTTGATGTTCATCATGCTCATTTTATTGTAGCAATGGAACATTTTATTGTTGTTCTGTCAGCCTCTCAACAACCTTGTTTACTTCCATTTTTCCTATTTATACCTCTTAATCATTTATAATTTATTAAATATGAAATCTTTTCTTCGATCAATTTTATTTTTAAGTGGATCTGGTAGTCTGTAACCAAATTCATGATGAACATATTCTAGAAAATTGGATTCCATGGATTTATCATCTAGCCTAGTTCTTTTCACTTTGGGAATATGAAAAAATGCCTCCCATCCAAAACAATTGAGGTGAGAATATTTTACCTTATTTCCAGTCCATACCTCTTCAAGGATGCCACAATTCAAGGCTCTAGAAGGCGATTGACTTATGATATAATAGGTTATTCTTGCAATTTTTTCCCAAAAGTTATTTTCCAACCCATAATTTGACAACATACTCCTAAACGTGTTCATGATAATGCATTTCAACCTTTATGCAACACCATTATGTTGAAGAGTACCAGGAAAAATATTCTCATGCTTTATACAAGACCTATTAAAATAATCCTTAGAGGAACTTTTGTACTATTATCTACCATTATCCATTCTAAAGTATTTTAATAATTTTTTAGCTCCCCTTTCAACAAAATCATGGAACTTTTGGAATATTTGAAATACTTCTCCTTTAATTTTCATCGAGTAGCTCAAAACTTTATTGCATGCATTATCTATAAATGCAACAAAGTATGAGGCTCCTCCTAGTGACTTATTATTGACATGTTTGAATACATCAAAATCTACTAATTCCAGTATATTTTTTTGTCGTTCATGGTCATTTCATAGAAATGAAACCCTTCATTATATACCATATATACAATTCTCAGAGAATTCAAGACCATAGGATTTCAAACCTGGAATCAAATTGTTAATGATGAGTATTTTTAGACTCTTATCGCTCATGTGGACTAAGCACCTATGTCATAAATATCTTGATTTCCCTTCTTTTCCAACAACAAGAACATCTAAGTTTTATTTATTTTCCCTCAATGTATACATTTTTCCTGTATTTGATCCTTTTTTCCATGACCAATGCTCCTTTATTGATATTCTAGCCACTTTTTCCAAAGCTTGTGGTGTTGCATTCATCATCAATTTATCCCATGGAGATTAGCCTCACGCACATAAATGATTTTTTTCAAGATGTATTCTACCATAATCACTAGTCTCATATGCAATGAAATTATCTTAGAGTTATGTGATGAGATGCCCCTGAATCAAAGACCCAATCAATGCTAAAACTCATAATTCCTTTTTCATGTGTCCTAGGTTCCCATAATGAAAGCATGTTATTCTTTGTTTCTTTGATTTATCTCTTATTCTTGGCCTAATACACCCTTAATGACTTTGATGAACCTTCGTGCCATGATATGTAAAGGTTAAAGTTTATCCTCCCTTCACTTTAGCCATAACATTGTTACATAGATATTCATTCATTAATTGACCACTAACTTCATCCAAATTCAAGGTCCCTGTAGGTGTGGAAGTGCTAATAGGTACTATGAAATTATCCCATATATCTAACATAGAGACCAATAATAGGATGGCTCTGATCTCATCATCCAAAATAATTTTGACACAGGCAAGCAGAATTAGAATTGTAATTATATTAATCTTTTTCAAATGTTATGCCATTGAAACATGTTCCTTCATCTTGAGATTGTGCAACATATTCTTCAAGAAATCTTCGTTCAATGTTGTGCTTGTCTCATATATATCATGCAATTTTTTTGGTACACCTTCTGCATTCTTCTCTCCAATGATATCAAAATATATGTTCTTTCCTAGACACTTTCGAATTGTGACGATTAGCTTTCCGTCCAATGTATTCTATTCTTCCTCCAACATCAATGAGGGATGTTTCCTTACTACATCCTTTGGAAGATACCAATCCTTTAAAATAATTATTTCCTCCATTTGTGTGTTGCATAGTAAAATATTAGCCTCGTTTAATTTCTCCATATAACTTAATATCATTATCTCCATGCTTCTAACTCTCCCAAGAATAACCTCGGACACACCAAAGACCAAAAGGAAAAACATGACACTTTAATACTAGTTTTTAGATGAAAAAATAATGAACGACTATAGACAATACAATAATTCGATTTAGAACACACAAAAATAAAAGAGCTACAATATTCAGATAAACTATAGGGAGAACACACAACAAGGAAGCCCACAACAAAAAATGAAACAACACATATAAAACTTCTTCACAACCCTTACTCACTTCGTGAGAAAAACTTACAATAACTTTCTTATATGTGCATGTCTTCACTAGAGCTTTCATCTCTGTATTTTTCTATACTATCTTATGGTTTTAACTACATCTCTAACAAACTACATCTCTAACAAAATTGGGCAATGGAAACATCCATATTTTTCTAGAGAAAAATATGTCTTGTATGTGAGTTTCTAAAATTTGTTTATGCTTTATTTGGGAGATGTCATGGTCATAACACCTCATGGATACACTCATTCATTGTCTTCCAACACTCAATGGAAACTTTGAAATCGTTTATTTATTTGATGCCTCAACAAGATGGGAAATATGTTAATATTCATGTTTTAAACTCTCCTAAACTATTATCAAATTTCATTAAAAAAAATTGATAATATGGTATACAAAAAATAAGTTGTCTTCAATGCAACATTTTTAAGTATCTAGTGGATTTTTTTGACTTGAATCCGAAGAAGCATTTGAGGTAAATCTTGATCTGTACAAAGTTTTATAGAAATTATATCGAAAAAAATCCACCAAAAATAACATTTAAAAAAATATAATTAATAGTAACTAACATATATATATATATATAAACTATGTATAAATTTATAATTATACATTATATATTATATTTTTTATAATTTTTTATTTTATTTTAAAAATTGAATATTATAACCCATTTTCACACCTTCAATATTTTTAATTGACACTTCAGTTTTAACCGAACCAATTTTTTTTTTTTAAATCAAATTCTTTACATTTTTTTTAAATCATATTCTTTTCTAAGTTAATTGTGATAGTGATGATTTTAAATCCGAATGTTATCTATATTATATTTTGCAAGATATTCTACGCAATTAAAATATTTAATAGAACTAAATAAAAATTCAGTCATTGGAATCTCTTATGATCATTGATGGAAAAAGTTATTTCAAAGAGTAAATATGTGGGGCCTAACGTTCTAGCATGACGAAATGAAGTCTGAATTGAATATTTCTTCAATTGTAAGAGAATAGTGGTGTAATTTAAAGTAAATCCAATCATTAACATATTTAATGCATAGTTAATAACTACAGCGAAATTTTCAATGGATATGTAATAATAGTATAATGAAAATTTGATATAATTTCGGTGTATTATAAGAATACAAAACAAGTAATATGTAATTGCTAACAGAATGGGATGGCGATGCTCAACGTAACAGATATAATGAAAAAATTAAGAGTTAAAATATTATAATTATATATATGAAAATATAATTTTTACATTAAGTTATAATCTAAAAACTATACTATATTAAAAAATAAACTAAATAAAATATATAAACTAAATTGAAATTATATGAGATTTTAGGAAGACCGAATTATGAAAAATATGATGAAATATGGAATTTTATATCTTAAAAATTTATCTTTCAAAAATGAAAAATCTTTATATTGAGAATAAATAAATTTTATATTTTATTAATTTTATATTTTATATTAAATTGAAAGAAAGTATTGAGGTTTTAATCATGCATATTTAATTACTACAAAGATGCTTAATAAAATAGAAAAATGCAAAAAAAAACATATATTTTAATATGTATGGAAACAAAAATCTGAATTTATGTATATATATAAAGTAAATAATAATACAATGGTATTTATTTAACTAAAACTAAAAATTAATGGGTTAAGCTGCCATGCACAACAAA
Source organism: Pinus albicaulis (assembly GCA_034641835.2). Lineage (NCBI taxonomy): Eukaryota > Viridiplantae > Streptophyta > Pinopsida > Pinales > Pinaceae > Pinus > Pinus albicaulis. The sequence goes on from CM076580.1 coordinate 1,169,778,435, forward strand.
ATTGCTAAATAAAAAAACATGTGCTAAAAAATATAAAAATAGATGCAGAATGTTTCTCAATATTTTTTTGGGTCTAGGGGTGTTTCTCTTAAATCTCCATCAAAGTAGGATTTCATCCCTAGGAACTATCTAAACTTGAGGCTTCTCCCCCACTCCCTTGCAATCCCCATGTTACATTTGGCACAAACGAATAATGGATGAAAGGAGTCTCCCAAATATTATAACATGAACACACCATTATCCACCTTGTTGTTTTCTTTTCATATAATGGGTCGCACGAGTACACTATTGGATGGTGTTTTCATTGATTTCAACCCCTTGAGTTTACTAGGTTTGACTTAGACTAAAAACACCATTCATTGATGTCCAAATGTAATGAGCACTTATAAGTAATTGTTTGAATTACATTAATTTGGTATCTCCATTTTTGGATGGTTGAAAACCCCGATCCTAGGGTTTGGGTTCCCTAGAATAATGACATAGCCTGACTTTGTCGAGGGTTTTTGCAGTGGAAAATTATTAATTTTATCTTGGAAATACACGTCATCAGATTCTCCTCATCGTGATGTCTCTAGTGGTATGTGGAATTCCCTGAGAAGCCTCTTGGTTTGAGAGATATTCACATTTGAAAGTGAGGACCATAGTCAATGGGTCGAAACCCCATAAGGTGGTGATTTGGTAGCCTCACCTTAGTCAATTAAAAATTTCATAAGATTATGCGCCTTAGAATAAATAGTTTCCCATATGGAAAATTAATCTTAGAGTCGCTAACATTAAATATAATGGGTTTCCTACACATTAAAATATACAATGGGCTTCCTAAACATTAACAATGAGTTTCTAACGCTTAACTCCAAAAACAAATTATTCATGGTTTATGTTAAATATAAATAATATTTAATTTTTCTCCAATAAATTACTCCAAAGAATATCTTTTATGAAGCCTCTCCTAGGCTAAGAATTAGAATATAAAGCAACACCTATCCCACCTCTCAAAACATAAACTCAATGAACTAACATATGAACTTACATCGAACATTTATGTCTTTTGAGGCAAGGGAAGGGTTCAAACTTCCTGAGGCAAGGACGAGCGAAAGTATAGAAGGTAATTCCTTTTGTTTTGGTTATTTTTCTACCTTCATTTGAATAAATCCTCCTCTTGTAGCACTCAAACTATTCTCATCTTTGAAATATAGTCCCCAAGGTATGTAAAACAGGTTATGGTGTGGCCTTAATTTTTTGTGGGTAGAGCGACAACTGTTAGGGCTAGATTTTGGAAATTACATGGATGGTTTGGGTAAATCCCTACACCTTAGGACATATCTAGTTCATGTTATTAATTATTGGTCTCTCTTGGAGTTAACTTCGCACAAGAACATTCTATTTTTGTACTTGTGGTAATAGATTGATAAGGTACACACATGTGGCGAAAATACGAGTACGAGCATTGTAATTCCTTATGTTTATTTTTCATTTTATGATTGGAACTTGGACATATTTGGTATTTCTCTAGCAAACCTAGAATTGGGCCCTCCTAATATTATGTGTTTCCTCTTCAAAATCTTATTTCAAAAGTGAAAAGTTAGGAATTTCGACTTTTGCAATTTACCCTAAGTCTCTACGTATGAGGACTTCAAAGTTATGATCATTATGGCTAGTCTCAAGTCTTTGATAGTTAGGATTAGGGCCTAGTTCTAAATTCTACCTTTAGTTTTTTGTGAGGCATGTTTAGTTTAAGGTTTAGGTCTGCTTAGGTCTTGTTTCTAAGTATGTCTTTTGGAACTATTACATCTAGCTTCCATGTGACATTTTTATGTTGCAAATAATTAAATCTTCAATGATCCTTTTCTTTTCAATATATGGAAATTTTTCATGCCGCAATTTCATTATGTGTAAGCTGAATAACTTGAAGAACCAAAGGCAGTAACACAATCTCTAACTTTGAATTTTATTTTATGTATTTTTTTGAAACCCTAGTACTGTATGCGCAATCCAATTTTGCAGCATATCCTCGACAATGATCAATGTATGGATGTGAAATGAACTTGAGCATGCAAAGGAGTGATTTTATGACTGCAATCAGAGCATCTGACCTGAAAAAATCGCTAGTGATTACATTTGATATGTCAAATGTTAAAAAAATAGACTCCCTAATCATATGGATTTTAAAATCAAATGTATGTATCGTAAGAAGACCATATTTCAAACCGTAGTTGATGAAGGGGCTTCCACATGTGTCATGTTTATGTCACATTGTAAAGCGATCGGGTTTCCTGAAGCAGTCCCATCTCTTAGTCTTTTAACTGCATTTGATGGTCATTCTCATGGTCCTGATGGGTTTATGCATGGAATCCATATTTGTGTAGGGGTTAATGTTGTTAATGTGGAAGTAGATATATTCGATAGTAATCTCAATTATAATCTCTTGGTAGGTCGAAATTTGGTTTATGAGATGGATGCCATAATCTCATCTTTGTTTGGCATCCTACCTTTTCCTCATGAAGGGATAATTTCTACAATAAATGAGTTAGCCTATTTTCCCAATTACCCAAACGCATTTTATGACGCCATTTTCCCCTTGGTGAAAGATACCAAGCAACCTATTGATAATTTAGGAGTTTGAATGTATTCTTCAATAATGGGTAATTTTAATCTTCCACCTCCTGTTTCTTATATCAATTCCGTTCATCCTCAAGGGTGGTCCCTTGATAGTGTTATTTTAAAAATAATTATTTTTGTATCCTAGGCCCTTTCCCCCTCCTACATCCACATGAGGAGAAGGTAAAGTGGATGTAATGTCTTATCCTATATCTGCAGCAGAAATTGCATATCAATCTATCATTAATTCTGTAGATTCTAATTCTATTCTTGTTTTATTAGGGGATGTGGATGGTGATGTGGCACCGGTATAGAAAATTGATTCTACTTAGGCTATCGATTGCCTTAATATATTTTTACCATATGAAAAGACAATTCTAGAAACAATGACTGGTGTAGAGAGATCATTGGATGATTTGCATCATCGGTCCTATTTTCTCTCTGAATTGCGTAAGGTCGAACCAACTTTGTCTAGTCTATATTCTCATGGAAGTGGTCACAAAATTTTAAATCCTTTCCAGATAGTACATATTTTTTCTAGAGGTATTATGGCTAATATCTCGAGAGCTATTCCGGTGAACATTTCCAAGAATACCAACTTTATTAAAAATATCTTCATCGGATTTGATTTTGCCCCTTATGAGATTAAAATCTATACCAATCTCTTTAAATATTTTAGAGATATACTCACGTGGTCTTATGATGAAATTTATAGGATTGATCCTAGTATAGTCCAACATGAGATCAAGAGTTATGAAAATGCATTGCCTATGCATCAAAATACTAGGTTAGTAAACCATAGGAATTTTGTGGCTATCAAGGAATAAGTAGAGAATTCCCTTAAAGATTGTTTCAACTACCCTATTCCTTTAACATAATGGGTTTCAAATTCAGTCCATGAGCGAAAAAAATAAGGAAAAATATAGGTATGCATTGATTTTATGGATTTAAATAAAGCATGTTCAAAATAAAATTTCCCCACTCCACTTATAGATCACATTATTAATGAGTGTGATAGAAATTAATTGTTTTCCTTCATGGGTAGGTTTTTTGGGTATAATCAAATCACAATTGGTCCTGAATATTAACATAAGACAATGTTATTTTCCCCTAGGGTACGTTTGCATATAGGAAAATTCCTTTTTGCCTTAAAAATGTTGGAGCTATCTTTCCGCGGGCTATTTCATACACTTTCCATGACATCAAAATCGAAGATTATTTGGATGATTTAAATTCTCACTCCTGTAAGAGAATGGAACATCTAAAGCATCTTTGTATAGTTTTTGAGAGATGTCATTATTGTAAAATATGGTTGAATCCTAATAAGAGAATTTTCACTCTTACATATTTTTAGTTGTTTGGTTTCATCATTTCTAATGAAGGGATTTAGGTAGATCCTTTCAATTTTTAGGAAATAATTTAGTTGCCTCCCCCATCTAGTACTTGTTAATTTCAAAGTATCCAAGGAAAAGCCAATTTTTTAGGGTGTTTTATCATGAACTACGATGATATTGCAAAAGGTTTTATGTGTTTACTTAATAAATGATTTCCATTTATTTGGAATGAATTCTCTCAATTCTTGCTTGATTATTTCAAAAAATCATTAACATTTTCTCCCCTTTCGAGTCCACCCGATTATAGCAGAGATTTCGTTTTATACCTTGCGGAGAAAGAATGAACCAGTGGTATGGGTCTAGTTCAAGAAAATGATGTCCTTATATAACATGTGATTTATTATCTATGTCATGGATTAGTTGGTCCTGAACTATGGTATTCTCACATTGATAAATATGATTTGACAATAGTTCATGTTGTTCAATGACTCTATCATTAAATTTTGTTGAGAAAAACCTTTGTAGTAGTTGATGTCGATCCATTTCAAATTTTGATTAGTAGGTGAGTGATTTGGGGGAAATATAATAAAATCATTTTTATTTTACAAGAGTTTGATCTGAAATCCATGTCAGCCAAATCAAAGAATTATTTGTTTTTCACAGAATTAATTTTGGAATTTCATTGTGAAGGAGATGATACTTATGAATAACCATTTACAAATGAACATATTTTTCTTATCTCCTCACAAGACACTTGGTATGGATATATCATTGTATATATTGAGACATTGAAGTTTCCTCAATATATTTCTAAGGACACACCTCAAAAAGTACGTATCCTTGCTAAGAGCTATATGATCATTAGTGATAATTTATATCATTGGGGGGTTGATTCAATTCTTAGAAATTGGTTGACCTTAGAAGAATTTGAGTCAATTTTCAATGAATTCCACAATGGGGCTTGTGGAGGTGATTTTCTTAGGCTTGAAACAACTCAGAAAATCTTGGGTACATGGTATTTTTGGTCTTGTAGTTTCAAATATTTTATTGAAGCAATAAAATATTCCATCGTTGTCAAATATATACACGAAAAATGCGTGATCATCCAACTCTGCTTTTTCAAGTCATCAATATTGATCCATTTACTAAGTGGGGAATTGGTTTTAAAACTTGTAACGTGGCTTCGACTAAGGGGCAGAAGTAAATTATCATAATAGAAGACTAATTTACAAATTGGGTCAAAGCTATGCCCAGTTTTAATAATGATGGTGAATCAACAACATTTTTCCTTTTCAATCAATTTATCTCTCATTTTGGTATACCTAAAGAGATTGTCACTCAGCATGGAAGTCACTTTGATAATAATATGATATCTGAGTTGGATTTGAAATTTGGATTTCAGTAGGAGCATTCCTCTCCTTATTATCCTCAAGCTAATGGATAGGTTTAAGCCGTTAATAAATCCCTTAAGACTACCTCCAAAGGATGATTAATCAAGCGAAGTCCAACTGACACATCATGATTTTTCCTATGTTATGGGAATACCGAATGTCTGTTAAGACTACCATGGGGTTCACTCCTTTTTAGTTATTTTATGGTTTGGAATCAATATTTCCTATATAATGTAACATTCCATCTCTTAAGTTGGCACTCCAAATTCTTCTAGACATCTAAAGTCTTGAAGAGAAACTTGTTCAATTGGAAAATATTGATGAGCAGCACCAGGATGATTCGATAATGAATGAGGCCAATAATAAAAGAGTCAAACCTCAATACGATAAGTGTGTGTGTCCTAGGGTTTTCTCTCAAAGTGACCTTATCTTGGTCTATGACCAAGACAAGGAAACCTTTGGGTTAGTAAAATTCAAACCCATGTGGTATGGTCCTTTCACTTTCAAAGGGTGTTGAATAAGGGTTCTTATGAGTTGATTGATTTTTAACGGAATATGTTGTCGGAGCACAGAAATGGGTTTTATCTCAACAAGTATTATGCCTGGACTCTTCCCTAACATTTCCTGTTATTTTTAAATATCGTACATAGTTTTAGTTTATTTCTATGAGTTTCATATTTACAATGGTGTTTTTTATATGCTTTGGTATGTTTCAATGGGTGATTCAGTGTACTTACAATTCGTAGATGGTGCTAGTAGAGATACCCATAATCTAACTTTCGTTGCATGGGTAATTCATTATCCATATCGTCAGTTGTTGGTTCCAAGAGGCATGTGTATTGGTCCTTCCTCTAATAAAATGGTAGAATAGAATGTCGTATTATTTTATTTCCCAAGTAATATCATATGGTATTGAATCATTTTTAGTGTACTTGGACTCAGAACTTCTGGTGTCTTATTTATATAATATTTATCATGTGAGGGATCCTTCATTACATCGTCAATTTATGATAGTGAGATTATTAAAAGAATTATTTAATTTTATTGCTTTCATTCACTTTGAACGATAAAAAAATGTATTTGTTGATTCTATAGGTAAGGAATCATTAGATTCACATATCAATCATTAATCACATTAAATAAAAAACATCAAATAATCATATGTATATGTAATAAAGTCATCCTGAAATCTCTGTATATGAAGATAGATAAGTGTCAAAATATTAGAAAATGTGGACAAAACTCCTACAAAATTAGGGCTCAAGGACAATCATGTCCATATAAAACATATCTATCTATCTAAAATAAAATTCTAATGGCCCTGCCCTCAATTATCATCCTCGCAAAAGATGATAAAATTCACCACTCATCAGATGAGTTGCACCCAATATCGTGGTACTCTAATCCCTCGTCTTTGTATAGCCTTAGTAATATCCTCTACTCTTTCCATGGTAACTTTGTGAGTCAAAATATCAAGTTCCTATGTACTTCTCTGAGGACCCTCTTGAACTCACTTGTCTTAGATGACCCTCAGGTATAACTAGTCCCACATTTACATCATGATCATTTAATATTGTTAGGATTTTTATTTCACTAAAAAAAAACCTTTAAATTTCTTGAGATTATACTTAAAAACTATTAAGGAAATAAAATATGTTAAAAAAATAAAACCTTACCAATGTTGAGATTCAACAAGATGATGAGCTTAGTGGAAAGAGTCGCCTTCACTAAGTGCACCCACATACTATTTTTGGTGCAAGTCTATTTTTAGACTATGTCTATTTTTAGACATGATGATCATATTTCAGAAGTTCCAGGATGCTATTTGTGGTTGGTTGATAAATTTGGAAATATAGATGAAATTCTATTTTTGGAATATTGGGTGAAGTCTATTTATAGATCGCTGATCTAAAAATAGATGCATGTCGATTATTATTATCTCTTAATAATAATCAGACACTAAACATCAACTTATTCTCTTGGAGCAGTTTGTTTCAGTGCACAAATGTTGCACATCAGTGTACTAAGGGAATTATGAGATTCCTAAGGGTTTGCTGAGCTAATGCATGGAGGACTCAGTTAGAACTGAAGTGGAAAAGTTATGACACAGTTGGAAGAAGTATTTATGGAGTTGTATTTAGTTTAAGTCGGTTAGACTCAGTTGAGCTATTTGTATCTAGTCTAACTGAATGATACACTAGTGAGAGTGGAGTGAATTAATTCACAAATAATAACTCATTAATCAACTAAACAATACAACAATTAACTACAGTGCATGGCAGTTTCAGTGGAGACCCAGTGGAGAGATAGGTGAAAGGGAAATATAGACAATCTGTTGTGACTATAGTGATGCATTGATTTCATCACACACACATTGGAGTTTCCAATGAGGATTGCGAAGTCAAGGAAAGAGTAATTCGAATTAATTTTTTAGTAGGGATTGCGCAATGGAGGCAGGCTAGCAGGAGGAAAAGATCGGTGCATGGATTTGCAAAATTGGCCCTGATTAGTGTATGATGATTGTACTGTACTGAGAGCTTGATAAGCTTTGTATGAGGATTTTCATATGATTCCATGATACATAATATACAGTTGGGGTTTTCAGCTTCAGGCTTTCCGGGTTAAAAACTGTGTTATGTGCGATTGATTATTTTTGTTTATGCTTCACATGTGTGTGCAATTAATTTTTCTGCAAAATATTAACAAGTGAAATTGATTAGTATTTTGCATACAGTTAAATAGTGTGAGGTCAGGTGAATCAAGGACATATGCATGCTTAGTGCATATAATTTCTACATGGTATCAGAGCATTGTAGATTGAAGATTGCAATTGTGAAGTGAGTTTGTTCTGGTGGACAATTCGAATTTGCTACAGAAGATTCTTGGTGCAAAAATTGAGTATACATTGAAATGTATTACAATGGGTTGCGATTGGAGTATGCCCTTGATGGGAGCTCGAATTACATACCATGGAAGGACAGGACGGAGGTAGTGCTAGAGGATAATGGACTGAAGGAGTTCATTAATAGCGATGTTCCTAAGCCTGGATCTAGCGATGCTGCAATACTTGACGCATGGCAAAAGAAGACAGCAAAGACGAGGAGAATTTGTTGGAAGGTGTGAAGGACCACATTGTGTCTAGCCTTCATAGGAAATCCAATTCGTTATTAATGTGCAAGGCTTTCACAGACTTGGTCCAAAGCAGAAGTGACCAGAAGAAGTTGGCGCTTAAAGACAAGCTCAGAAAAATAAAAATGGAGAAGGGCGACAGTATTCCAAAATCCTCATGAAGTTTGTCAACTTCAAGGATTAAATGGGAAGTGTGGGGGTTATTTCTGATGAAGAATACTTGGTGAGCTTGGCTCTCCTTGGGCTTCCGAAGAGTTGGCATAGCTACGAAGACTCTGTTAATGGATGGGAGAAACTGTTGAGATGGGAGTGACTTTGGTCAGATCTTGTGCAGGAGGAGATAAGGTGGGGTACCAAGGATGGATCTTAATCGAAGAATGAAGATGAAGAGAATTTCACTTTTGCTACCAAACCAAGGAAAGGGAAGGGGAAGAAACATCCTTCATAATACAATGGTAAAGGAAAGAAGCTGGATTTTTCCAAAGCGAAGTGTTTTCACTGTCATGAACATGGACATTTCGCCATTAACTACCCACAGAAGAAGAAGAACAAGAAGGATGTTGGACCTGCAGCTATAGAGGCCTTAGCCTTGCAATTTGAACTTGATTTCTCCTTGATCACTTGCTTGGTTTCAAGCTATATGGGATCAGTGTGGTATCTTGATAGTGGTGCATCTTTCCATATGACGGGAGATAAAGAGTTGTTTAGTGACTTGGAGGAGAAGGACCTCCAGATGCATATAGAGATGGGCGAAAATGGTCGGTACAGTGCAACTGGCATTGGGACCATTACCTTTGAGAGGGAGTCTGGCAATCCATTCTTTTTGAAGAATTTTATGCATGTTCCAGGTCTGAAGAAGAACTTGGTCTCGGTCGCAATGTTGGAAGACAAATGTTATGATGTTGTTTTCAGTGAGGGAAAAGCCTTCCTTCGACATAAAACAATAGGTCAAACCAAGAAGATATGGGTTCAAATTAGGAATCTCTATAAGCTGGAGGTATTTGGCTGCGCTACATTGGTGGGAAAAGGAGAAGAAGTGGTGAGTTGGGATGAGGGTGAAATATGGCACAAGATATTGGGCCATCTTCACCATGGCGCTTTGAATATTTTGCAGCAAATTTCTACTGGACTTCCCAAGGGTACTCTTGTGCTAGTGCAAGGGATGTACTATGGGTAGGTTTGTGAAGACCACCTTTCATGAGAAGGATAACCGTGCTTCGGTGATCCTGGAGAGAATTCACACAGACATGTGTGGACCTTTCTTGGTTGCTTGAAAAACAAAAAAGAGGTATTATGTTATATTTGTTGATGACTATTCTCGTAGATGCTAGATCTTCTTCATGTAGAAGAAGAGTGAAACGTTCTCAAAGTTCCATGAGTTCAAGGCATTGGTGGAGAAGGAGTCAGGGAAGCAAGTGAAAGCTCTACAAAGAAATAATGGTGGTGAATACATCTTGGGTGAATTCAAAGACTTCTGTAGCAAAGAAGGAATTTGAAGAGAACTCATAGAGCCTCATAACCCACAGCAGAATGGGATCGCGGAGAGAAATAATAGAACGATCAGGGGTGATGCACTAGTGATGTTGCATGACCAGGGCTTACTAATGCACTTGTGGGCAGAAGCATGCAACAATGCATTTTATGTGCAAAACCATTGTCCTCATAGAGTACTTGGCATGATTACACCCGAAGAATATTTTACTGGTAAGAAGCCTGATATTTCTCATTTGAAGATTTTTGGCTCACCTGTTTACATTCATGTAACAAAGGATGCCAGGAAAAAGCTGGAGTCGTCTGCAAAAGTTGGGATATTTGCGGGGTACACAGAAACAACCCATAATTATCGTGTGTATTTTTCAGATAGTCGGATGACCGTTGTGCGATGGGATATAAAATTCAATGAGGTGAAAGCCATGAAGTTGTCACTTGAGAGGGAGCCAGACTTGCATGCAGAGGAGGAACTTCTTGTTCCTAAAGATGAGCCTCTAGATGTGGATCAGCCACAGGAGGAGAGTCATGGAGTGGAGGAGTCCACTCATGCAGAACCAAACATCAGACAAGGAAGAATGCGTACCACATAAGCTAAGAGACTGAAGCTTGATGCTGCATAGAATGTAGGAATCCCTACATCATAATGTAGACAGAGACAGTCACCTCACCGATTTACTAGATACATGGCTCTTATGATCAAGTGTATCGCGACAGAGCCATCTTCTTTTGAAGAAGTAGTGCAGGAGCCCAGATGGGTAGATGCCATGGTGGAGGAGTATGACTCCATTGTTAGAAACAGTGCTTAGGATATTTTTCCAAAGCCGGTGGGAAAATTAGTTGTAGGATCAAGATGGATCTAAAAGGTAAAGAAATTTGTTGATGGAAGCGTCGAGAATTATAAGGAAAGATTTGTTGCCCGAGGCTTCTCATAGATTGAGGGGATTGACTATGAAGAAGCCTTTGCACTTGTCACACAGTATTCTTCCATATTGACCATCCTTGCTCTTCAGCACAGATGGGTTGGTACATTCATTAGATGGATGTGAAGAATGGGTTCCTTAATGGGATCATTGAGGAAGAGGTGTACTTTGAGGAGCCTAAAGGATTTAAGATCTTTAGCAGCGAGTCGCATGTGTGCAGACTCAAAAGAGCACTGTATGGGCTGAAACAGGCACCACGTGATTGGTACACTCAGATCGACAGCTATTTCGCTAGACTTGGCTTCACCAAGAGTGAGGTGGATGCAAAACTGTACCAGATTGTGGTTGAGGGTAAGATTTTAATCATTGTACTTTATGTTGATGATTTAATACTAACAGATGATGACCAGTTGATACACTCATGCAAGGCGGATCTTGCAAAGGAGTTTGAGATGAAGGACTTGGGCCTCCTTCATCATTTCCTTGGATTGGAAATATGGCAAAGGGAAGGTGAACTGTTCGTGTCTCAAGGAAAGTATGCCCTGGAGAAACTAGAGAAGTTTCACATGCAAGGCTGCAAGCCTATCGACACTCCTCTTATAGGTAATTGGAAGAAAGAGGATGCTACATCGGCAGAGGTAGTGGATGCCACTGTTTATCGACAATTTGTGGGTTCGCTCATGTATTTAGTTAATACAAGACTGGACATATGCTATGCAGTGAACCAGCTTTCACAAGCGATGGTTAAGCCTACCAAGATATTTGGAAGGTACGCAAGCATGTCCTAAGATATCTCAGGGGCACATCTGGGTATAGTTTATGATACAAACAGACAGATGATTTGAATTTTCATGGCTTCACAGATGCAGATTGGGCAGGAAGCCCAACAGATAGAAAGAGCACATTAAGAGGTATTTTCAGTATCAGATCTATGACAGTTTCTTGGTATAGCAGGAAACAAAGATCTATGGCACTCAGTTCAACGGAAGTGGGATACATGGAAGCAAGCCAAGCTGCATGTGAGCCTATCTGGATGAGGAAGATTCTGGTTGGTTTATTTGGTTCACATTTAGACCCCACAGTGATACATTGTGATAATCAGAGTCGCATTAAACTCTCAGTTAATCTTGTGTTTCATGACAGATATAAAAATATTTATATTCGGTATCATCATATCATAGATTGTGTGCAATGGAAGATCATGTTGCTTCAGTACATTCCTATGGATGATCAGGATACAGATATTCTGACAAAGGCATTCACTAGGAGAAAATTAGAATACCATAGAGGAAGGATCCATGTAAAAGATAATCCCTATCTTGTTGAGAGTGAGTGTTGAGATTCAAAAAGATGATGAGATTAGTGAAAAGAGTCTCCTTCACTAAGTGGGCCCACAGGCTATTTTTGGCGCAAGTCTATCTTTAGACTGTGTCTATTTTTAGACATGATGATCATATTTCAAAAGTTGTAGGATCCTATTTGTCGATGGTTGATCAAGTTGGAAAAATAGATGAAATTCTATTTCTGGAATATTGGGGGAAGTCTATTTATAGATCGCTGATCTAAAAATAGATGCATGTCGATTATTATTAGCTCTTAATAATAATCAGACACTAAACAACAACTTATTCTATTGGAGCACTTTGTTTCAGTGCACAGATGTGGCACATCAGTGGAATGAGGGAATTATGCAATTCCCAAGGGTTTACTAGAGCTAATGCATGGAGGACTCAGTTAGAACTCAAGTGGCAGATTTATGACACAGTTGGAAGAAGTAGTTATGGAGTTGTATTTAGTTTAACTCAATTAGACTTAGTTGAGCTAGTCGTGTCTAGTCTAACTGAATGATACACTAGTGAGAATGGAGTGAATTAATTAGTTAATTAATTCAAAAATAGTAACTCATTAATCAACTGAACAATACAACATTTAACTACAGTGCATAGCAGTTTCAATGGAGACCCACTGGAGAGATAGGTGAATGGGCAAGATATACTATCTGTTGTGACTATAGTGATGCATTGATTTTGTCACACACACGTTGGAGTTTCCAATGAGGATTGTGTAGTCAAGGCAAGATTAATTTGAATTCATTCAGAGCTATCCTTCAGCAGGGATTGCGCAGTGGAGGCAGACTAGTAGGAGGCAAAGATCAGTGCATGGATTTGCAAGATTGGTCCTGATTAGTGTATGAGGATTGTACTGTACTAAGAGCTTGATAAGCTTTGTATGAGGAATTTTGTACGATTCCATGATACATAATATATATTTGGGGTTTTCAGCTTCAGCCTTTCCCGGTTAAAAACTGTGTTATGTGCAATTGATTATTTTTGTTCATGCTTCACATGTGGTTGCAATTAATTTTTCCGCAAAAGATTAACAAGTGGAATTGATTTAATATTTTGCATAAATTTAGAAAGTGTGAGATTAGGTGAATCAAGGACATATGCATGCTTAGTGCATATAGTTTCTACAACCAATGTCTCCCCTTGCATCCTCGTCGGGAAGTACTAAATTCAGGTCTCCTCAAAAGTCTAGTACTGCATACGATTAATCCTTTATGCCCATGAATTACTCCTCCCACCAATGGAATAAATCCTCATCAAAGGCCACTTCGGTGACTTCACCTTCACCAAGTCTCCTTATCAAATATACCAATCTAGCCATCCTTGGATCAAGAGTAATATTGATGGAAAAATCCACTCTCGGTTGTAGTACAAGAATACTGTTAAGGAAAACTGAGCAGACAATGGTACCATAACCAAAATTATTTTTCTTTCGTCAGTTAACTTATGAGAGTTGCTTCTTCAAATCCAGCAGGAGTGTTATACATGAATCATACAATACTTGTTTCAAGCATTCTACTGCTAGAAACATAGTTTTTCATAAGGCTTGGTGTAAATATGTTGAACCTGATACCTTATAAATAGTGAAAATTATGATCTTCATAGGTAGGTTTGTGATTTATTTGATCGGGAATTATGACCTAAACTTGTTAGGGTTTGATGGAAATTAAAGAACAATATTATCATCACTTTTAAGGCCCCTTCTAGCCCTACCTTTCAAATTTATTGCTTCTCCCCTCCCTGGGAGAACTGTAATGAATTAGACGATATCCACTTTAATTTTCAAAGGAATTGAGTCTATCAATAATTGATCTATCTCTGTGTCCCAATAGTTTATCAACATTTCCAATAATTATGTTTTAGCTCTAATATTAGGAATGATTTTTTTCTCATAGAAAACCATAACTTTTCAATCCATCGAATGGTTCTTGATCTTCTCAAACTTGATTATCCACATCAGTGTGTTCCCAATCTCTCCAAACAATTTTCATCCTGAAAAAATTGAGTGATTTTACCGTTAGAAATTGAATTACAAACTTGGTCCTACATGTACATGGTTTTGTAAGAGAGAGTCATATATAAACGCTAATTTCCCTTTGAAAACCCGCATATATGTATTTCTATACGTGGCCTGACAGTTCCAGACGCGAATATATGCAGAACTGGTTTTAAATTTAAAAATTTCCTAAAAAAATTTATTGGATCTATCAATTTTTTGACTTAAATGAAAGAGCTTAGGGTTATGAATTACTTGGAGTTTGTGTTTCCCATATGTTTTGGTGGAATTGGATGGATTATCTTGCTAAAATTTTGCTCCAAAATCTCTCTCGTCAACACATGGATGGTACCATTGAAATTGGGTGAGTTTGAAACTCCTTTTTATAAGTAAAACTTAAACCTGCTTTCCTAAAGTTCATTTTTAAATTTATTATTTATTTTTATCAACTTTGAACTTATGGTAGAAGTGTTAGGAAGGGATATTTCAGGTTGATTGATATTCTCTTATCACTTTCTGATATTTTCTCGTTGCTTTTATTCCACGATCCTTGACCTATCATAGAAGGTATCATACTCTAAACTAGAATATAGGTTCAGATGTATAACGTTTCCATTGAATTTTGCATCTTGAGATCATAGTTCAATATTTAACCACAGGGTTGACCCCACTATGCTCCATTTTTTTAACCTCTCTCACTCATCATTTCGTAAAGTTGTAACATAGTGGTACAACCTTTACTTCCATCGGCTTCCTAGTAAAAACCTCACTAGCACATGTCGTTGGTGCTGCAAATACTATGTAGGCTTGGGAGTCCTCTTTAGTCTCACCATCACTTTGCGCTGAAGCCTTATTATTATTTTTCTTCTCTTTCATTCTGTCCTTATATTCTGGAGGTTTCCATGTGTTGAGTTGTACTATTGCATTCCATATTGACCACTCTCACCCCATTTTAGCTTTAAACCAGATTCATTGGACTAATGTATAAGCCAATTTTGAACATGAATTTTCTACAATATCAAGCCATGCATTCATTAGCCTTTCCAATATGATATATTTTTTCATGGAGGGAACATCCGTCGAGTGTCAATGACCAGTATCTTCCACCTTGCATCGAGCATAGGAATCCTAGGAACTAGTGAGATTTCCCTTGACACTCATTACTTCCAATATGCTATAGGAATTTATTTATTTTTTAGGATTTATAATATGAAAAAATAAAATAAATATTAAATATCCCAAAAAAAGTGTGGGAATGGGACAATTTCCTCATTATTTGATGGTAGTAAGAGTCAGTTATGTCACCCTTGAAAAAAGCACTTAAAATGAGCCTTTCCTCCATTGGGATGTGACTTAGTTTGAATTTAGGGAAGCCACAACCTTGATCTTAATTCAGTCCTCCACCAGTTCGTTAACTCTTCCAATCATATGAGGATCTTTTTATTCCTCCTACACATAAAGTCACATCAAATTTGTGCTTTTGTTCAAGGGAATTCAACCTATTTTTGTCCATTATGTGGTGTCTTTTGACTCATTTATATCGGTCGTGCATCGTATTTTGAGTTATTCTCAGTATCACATAGGTTATGTGGTTCTTTACTCATGCTATTTAATAAGGTCATCATTGACTTCTTGCTGGCGAGTCTGCTCTTATTGACTCTAAAACATTGTTGTGAGAGGATAACTAGTATTGCACCCTATCCCTAGTTACATCATTGATAGGTGACGGCCTTGTGCTTAGAATCGATCAATATCACGCATCCTTGACTAATAATTTTTTCTCATGTTCAACATCAACTTTGATTATAACACATTAGAATTCATGCAACAACTTGGATTCCATTTTACCATATTGGTGGGTTCCTCGTCTTTGTGTTAGCCTCATTATTGGTTGATTCATAGTATTTTTTTGATACACTATCCACATCTTATGCATGCCAGAAATGGACTTTAGAATGATTAATTCATATTTATTCCCTCTAAAATCTTCCAAATTATTGGCATGCAGGTTAGACTCATGGTGGTTGATGTGGAATGCCTTAATGCCTTCCTTCCAGAAGATATTTTCCCATCTACTATAACGCATTTCTCTACGAATAAGGTCTTGAGTTCTTTTTCAGTACCTTAGGGTTTGGAGTCATTAGTGGTAGACTCTTTCACTATCGGAAATGATAATACATAAATGTATCATAATTGGTAGATTCTTTGAATTCTTGTCTTCAAAACATCTATTCATAATTTTTAAATTGTATTGGGATAATTTGACACTCATTGTCATTATTAGTGAGTTGTATCGCATTTTTGAATGGTATACATGAATGAATGGTAATCGAAAGATTTCTCACGTGGTTTACTTCAGCCCATGTATTGCCTGTTAAGAAATTTACCGCAGAAATAAAATATTTTACTGAGAGAAATAAATAAACATAACCATGAAAGAGCCAGCAACAAATCACATAAACATAAACACATATGTTTATCCGGGAAAACCCCAAATCTGAGGAAAAACCCAACCAATGAAATTTCATTAACCATTGGCCAAAAAACCTTGACCAATTCGGCCAAGTGAGCCTTCACCACTTACCTCCAGGCCTACATCACAATGAAGTTTTCCCAGCCTTTTATAGGCTCTATTACATGCAATACCATGGGCTAAAACCATGGGTGCACAAAAAAATGTGCCCCAAAACCACTACTATTTACCCTAGTCAACTTTGACTCTATCCCGAGTCAAGTTTACCTAAAAATTCCCCCCTTAAACTTGACTTGGGGATTATTAACTAAATCCATCCAAACCTACTAAATGAGACAACCCCACTCACTCTAGCTGTTCCCCCCTCAAATTTTTACCTAGGGTAATTGTTAACATGATATCCCCCTAGCACCTAGGTCTAACTAAGACTTTAGCAGTGATTACCCAGGGGTACACATGCCATGCCAGGTCTTACAACAGTATTCCCATTTACATGTAATAAAATTAAATTCGTTATAATAATAACATTTTTTTTTTCATTGTTACTGTCTTTGTACATATGAAATTAATGTCCATATAAAAAGAACACATCTACTGGATTACACGGGTCACTAGCCTCTGTAACTGCCAGTCCTCTAGGAATTCTCTTCAGATACATGGTTCATCAATTTTTAATTAATTCACCTGAAAATATCCTCTCTCATTCAAAACATTTGATTGGCACATTCTAACAAACACTTTGCTCTCCTAACGCAGCTAATGACTTGCTATTCTAGCACATATTCTCTCATATCTCATGGATATCTGAGCCTTTTCATGCACATGTATGCTTACACTACATTTCCTACTAGGATATCAAATGCGACATGTGCACACCATGTCTAGCCATTAGACTTGCCATAAACACCAGAGGCGCAACATATTAAGAAGATTGAGCCCTATCCCAATTTTCCCTCCGATTATTAGACTAGCTGCCTGAAAGGATATTGTTGAGCAGACATCAAATGTCAACCATGTGCAAATATACCATGTAGCAATCTTCTCGCCTCTGTCCTCCAGCAGATATGTTCTTTGGTCGAGATAAGCTACAAAGAATTTCAAAATAATGTCAACTACAAAAAAAAAAACTGTCTACAATGAGGTTTGCAACAATTAAACCTCCTTTCAGCTCCTCGATAAATCCAAATTCAAACGGCGAAACCCACGCAGAGTAAATCATTAGCATGACTAAGAAATTTTTCCAGTCCCCATAGCGAGGATGGTAAGGAGAAATAATAAATTTCCCAAGGTTGATGTGGCGATTGCTTCTTGCGCCTAATAAAGGCAACATGTCGCTGACATAGGTGAAGTGGATGTCCTAACCAGACTTCTGTTCATCGCTCAGAGTCACACCGCCAACACATAAGAAGGCGCCCATGTCTAGGGATCGATCCTCGGCCTCGTCTGATGCCTCTGCCTTCATATGTTCTATTGCCACAGACTTGGTTGACGATGGAAAGAGGGCAGGCAACTGGGTCCATCCCGTCTCAGCACTCGAATCATGATATCTAGCTACAAGCAGATATGAAATGCATCCAGCACAGTGACCCGCCGTTGCTCCCACTCGAATGGTAGCATTGTCACCAACCAATTCCACTCATCAATCTTCTTTATCAATGGTAGATCCACACCAGATCTGCCTTCTTCAAATGCAGATCTAGATCTTCAAACATCAGATCTGACATATCCATAAGCATATAAAACCAGATTTTATGCAGACCCATCCTCCTCTTACATAGATATATGCACGATCATGTTCACATGTATATCTATTCAGATCTAATGCCTTCACACAAATATTTTTCCTTTTACGTATATCTGTCCAGGAGAAAAAAATTCACGCAATAGCAGCAAACTATAGATATAGAAAAATCATTAAACTTGGCAGCTCATTCCAGATTTCAGATCTTCATAGCTCTGATACCAGTTGTTAAGAAATTTACCGTATAAATAAAATATTTTACTAAGAGAAATAAATAAACATAACCATGAAAGAGCCAGCAACAAATCACATAAACATAAACACATATGTTTGTCCGGGAAAACCCCAAATCCAGGAAAAACCCAACCAATGAAATTTCATTAACCATTGGCCAAAAGACCCTGACCAATTCGGCCAAGTGAACCTTCACCACTCACCTCTAGGCCTACATTACAATGAAGTTTTCCCAGCCTTTTATAGGCTCTATTACATGCAATACCATGGGCTAAAACCATGGGTGCACAAAACCATGTGCCCTAGAACCACTACTATTTACCCTAGTCAACTTTGACTCTATCTCGAGTCAAGTTTACCTAACATTTCCATGTTGTAGAAATGTACCATCTGCGATCGGTGAAGACCTTTGGTCGTTTCAGCATCTTGGTTCACTTGAAAATTCCTCTAGTTTTCTGCTAGTGATACCTCTAAGCTCCATATGTTTCAATATTTCTCAAAAAATATCATATGTTGGCACCTGAGTTTATGCAGTACCACTATTCCTCATATATGACTTGGTACTTTTATGAGAATCATTTATGAAGCAACATTGACTAGACATTCTTCTATGTCATATTGAGACACGACTCCATTGTGTTCTTTCATGGCTATGATCTAATGATCCAATATGTAAACTTCAAGAAAAATTATACACTTATGTATAAATTTTGGATATGCATTATAATCGATCAACAGACATATTTAAAAACTTACGAGAACAGATTTTCTGCCTCATACATGAATTTTCTTTCAAACTCCCTCCACGGGTTTTTCATGGGTTAGAATTTGGTGATCTCCTCCCAGGTTTTCTATTGACTCTTTTCTTTATAATTAATATATTTCAACCATCATTTTACCCTATGGCCTCATATATTAGGGGGAATCTTTTATAGCATAATTCAACACTCTTGTAGACTTGGTGCTCTTTTAAGTCCCTGCATAGTCCCTTTTCTCGTGCAGACTTGATTTTGTACTAAAAATTGATATTTCAATTTCCATACACGAATTTTCCCATAAATAATCTATTAGATACATTCACCCTAGAACTTCATACCTGCGTATACATTTTTAAATATGAAAAATAAAATAAAATGTTATTTTTTTAGCGGGGTTTACGGGTTTAACGAAGATCCCACCTATAGGATCCTATGGCCTAACTGAAATAACCAATTTTAGGTGGTATATATACACCTCTTGGGTAGTCCTAATGAATAAGAGAACAAATATATCTACATTATAATCGATTTCCCCCAGATCAAGTCTACTTTTCACGTCCCTCCTACACTCCCACTCTCTAGGAAATCTTGTTTTCTTTTGCAAAAATGTTGAGTCCCCTTTTCTAGCATCTTCTTGCACATATTAGAGAGGTTTTCTTCGCATATTAGGCTAGATGGATCCATATGAAGGCTTTGTTGGTGAATTTGGCCTGGATCAAGTTGTATCCATCATGTACTTATAATCAATAAAGAAGCTCGTGCCTTGTTCTTGATATAAGTTGGCATCTTATGAATAATAGTTTTAATGTTTATATATGCTGATCTAACACATTACTATGCATGAATGTTGAATTATATATTATTTATATGCTTATGTGATGTATTTCAGGTCTACACATCTTAGAGGAAGAAGAGGCTTTCGACCCTATGGAGACATCTTCAAAAGTAGGACCCACGGGTATGTCTCTGAATCCAAATTTGATAATTCAATGTTTGGAACACTTGATTGAGTGTTATTTCTTTTATTATCTTATCCTCCCCTATTGTGGCTTTCAACCCTTTCCTTAGGGGACTTTTCCTACCAACATACCCAAATCCATTATAATTTAGCTTTGAATGCTTTAATTATCAATTTTAGGTCTCTCAAACCCAATACTCAAGAAAAATTCAGTTTAACAAGTTTGTCCCAACCCACTCAAGACCATCATTTAGCATGATTGGATCCTCTCCAATGAAAATAATACCATACTAATTGAAAATTTCAACACACAATTCTAGGAATTATCATGGCTACAATTTGATAAATTGGGAACACTTGCAGAACAAATTTTGTTAAGGCAGTTTGCCCAAAAAATTGAGCACTCGAATGGAACAATTTTTAACACTACTTTACAGTATTGTTAATAATTCTTTCCAACTAGAAATACATTCAGGATATAGAACCAATGGAACCCACAAGTATTTGGATGGGAGTTGGGCTCTTCAAAATTCCAAAACATGAGTTAAGTGAGACTAAATGGTTTCCTTGTAGTAGAAGAAGAGAATACCAGTCTTCCCCTTATTAATAAATGTATTATAGGTGTCCATAAATGTATCTAACAATATATAAATTCCCTTATATTCCTTTAATAGTTGGAGGACCAAAAAAACATACACGATCAACAAATTTTTGATGGGTAATCGGGAGATCATCCCCATACAACTACAAACCTTTGGTGTAACCTTGATAACACGAGTGGGATATGTATCTTCCAAGGACTTACATGGCTAAAAAAAATAATAAGGGAGATAGAGGTGTCCCTATTGGAGCCCTCTAGAGGGATAAAGGTACGGGACATTGAATCATTAACCAAGATTGAGAAAAACAAGGAATAAATGAGAAAAAATCCAAATAGATTCAATGCCATGAAAACCCAAAGGCATCTAAAACTTGAAGTAAATAATTCCAACTCACTCTATCATCACCTTTGGTAAAATCTAATTTGATCATCATACTTGGTTCTTTCATTTTTTAAGAGAATGGATAATATCTTGTATCATCAAGATAACATTAGAGATCGGTCTCTACTCCATGAACCTAGTTCGCTCTAGTGACATAAGAGTAGAGATTAAGGTTTTTATTCGTTTTAAAATCACAATTGGTATCACCTTATATAGAATGTTACATAAAAAATTAGGGCAAAAACTTGTGGGAGCTCTCAAATTTCTAGAATTGGGGATTAGAGTGATGAAGGTAACATTCAACCCTTTCCATAACAATTGTGATTATCTATATTATTCAACCAATTAAAAAATATTGTATCCAAGGAATGGACAAAATTATTTGTAAAAATATGAAATAAATATATCAGATCCATGCAATTTATTCCATGACATTTGCATCACCACCACCTAAACTTCTTGGAATGAAGCCACACTTACAAGGGTTAGATTATACTCTTTGCTAATAATTTTATGTATACATTGAATGTTCTTGTGTATCTGAGGTTTCCTATGGAATGAAGATTCAAAGAGGATATCATGATTGTAATCAACCAAATCCTTTTCAATATCCTCATGAAGGAGTGTACACTTTCCACCAGCCCCCAGAAGGGATCCTTTTACTGTGGTGACATTGTGGCATAGAATTATAAAAAAAATTGAAATGTTTTTCCCTTATTTCAACCACCGAACTCAGGATTTTTGCCTCCAAATATTTTCCTATTTTTTTTTCATTGTTCCAATTTATTTAGGGTCATACCTTCCTTAGTAATCACTTTAGTGTTCTTGATTCAATTATCATACACTATTGAAGCTCAAACATTTGAGCCTCCAACTCTAGTTTTTTTTAAATGTTCCTAGATTATTTCTTGCTATATAGTTTAATTTGAGCCTTAAGGGCATTAATTTTCATTTGGAAAGCATAAACCTTCTTGTTTCCTATGACCTCAATATCCTAGCTCCAACCTTTTATTTTATTGATGAAATTTGGGCCTTTTAACCATATGCTCTCAAAGTGAAAATGTATATTCTTTGGTGGTTATTTTAAATCAATCTCTGATCTTACTCACTAATGGTCTGACCAAAGATTAGGTAGTATTGAGGCCTCCAAAAAAATTTCTTTATGAAACGCCTAAAACACCTACTTTGAAACCAAAAAATTTGAACTAATCGACAAGCTACCTCATTACGACCACCTCTTCTATTGTTGTAGGTAAATAGGTAGTTAATGGTAGGAATTCCAACTATTATTAATTTCACTGTGATATCATCAAAGAAAACAGAGATAGGGTCTAGTTTCTGTAGTTATTTCTTCTCCAACAAGGAAATAATGACATTAAAATCACCAGCCAAAATCCATAAGGAACCTATCATTACCCTTTGATGGGGTTTCACTTATTCCAATAATTTAAAATTTTCTCCCAGAATCGGTGTCCTGTACTTCGCCATCAATACTACAATGTCCTTTGGGACCAAGTATTGAAAATGACCCATCAACACATGACGAGTAGTTAAATAGCCTTGGAAGTCAACTCCTTAGGATTCCATAGGATGGTCGAACCCCTCGATCTTCCTTGTGCATCAATGGCCATAAATTGATAATCCTAGCAACAAAAATCACAAACTATTGATATCTTGTTCCACGCAAGTTTTCTTTCTTGAAAAATAATCATCGTTGGCCTCTCATTTTTTCTATCCCTTAAATACCTTTGTTTTCCTTTACTATTGATCCCTCACATATTCCATGTAAATATCTTCATTATTGATGTTTTTGGGAAGGTGGAAATAATTTTGGGATAACAAAGGCTTGTCTCAAATTTATCAACTCCTCCTTAGTTTCCTAATCAACACTCACCTGATATTTCTTCCTTTATGCTTAAGGTCTTTAGAAAAGTATTTTATCAAAAGTTCTTAATATTATTCCTTAAACTCATATACAAAACGAGGTCACTATCCACTTCGAGAAGACTGACATTCTCATGTTTTCCAAGATAGGTATTCCTTGGCATAACGATCCTTTTTTTCATGATTCAACTCTACCAAATCCATAATAATTCCCACCAAAGTGATCTCTTCTTGAGTAAGAGATTCACATGGTTTCTTGGAAAGTTGTACCACCTCATCGATACCTAGAAAATCAAAATAATTTTCTTCGGAGCCCCAATTTGCTTCATCCTTCTACAATTTTTACTTCTTAGGTTTCCTTCCTAGATATCGATCTTGCAGTTGTTATAAAATTTGGACATAATTGTGCACATGATTACTTGGGTCTTTGTCCATTATTTATAGAGGTTTAAAACCATTTTTGTCCTCCATTTTTATTGGTGCATTTTTGTTTTAACCTCTATTATTATGTCGTCCTGAATAGACTCTTACAAAACCCATGTTCCCCATAGAACCGATACTCTCTTGTTAATTTTTTTTTGCTTATAAATGATCTAAATAGATGGTTTTGTTCATGGAAAATATGACATTAGAAGGGGACTTGTTCATAGTCTAGAGATTGAGACCAAATTTCTCCCTGATAGTCAAGATCAGGATTTTCGGAAGGGTTGAGAACTATTAATGTATACACAAAAGAGGGCATACAAAATATTCCTCCCTCTCTGGGGCACCTCTAAAACTTTACAAAATTATCGAGAATATTACCAATACCCTCTAGAATTCATAGAGTGTAGAAATCAATATGCAAAAAATACAATCTTACCCATACAGGAGTTCACAAAAACTTCTCTTTGTCCGGATTGAAACATTCTTCCCAATGTCAGATATACAAACCAAAATTGTTGTACAATTAAGGGAAACCTTAAAAAACCTGAGTCTTGTCTTCCAAATTAGAGAAGGTGACAGTGAATAAACCTTTTGGATCTAATCTCACATTGACTTCTCCCTTCGCTTTCCATTTTTGTAATATCCAACATTCTAATTTATTCTCCATAGGCCATCCTCCAATATAATTGTAGATGAATCCTTGGTCCTTGATTCTTTTCTGGTGGTCCTCCATATATTCGAAAGTGATAATAAATGTAGGGTTTTTGGAGTCTTTGGGAATACATTTTCCTTTTAAATTTATTTTCCATTTCTCCCCTTGAATGTTCACGTTTAATAAAAACCCACTATTGACATCCTTACCCTCATTTTCCATTCTTAATGTCAGTTTACGGACGGTTAGGAAACACATCCTCTCATCACACGTATTCTTAAAGCGGAAAAGAGAGAACTATAGTGGTATAAGATTACAATGAAAACTCTTGAAAGTACAAATTTCAAACCATAATAAAACCGAGTATGAAAAATTCGAAAATTTCTTAGAAAATTAACTTTAATCTGGCCTACTAACTTGCTACCGATATTATTTCATAATTTTAAATAACAAATATTTTATATAAGTTTAAAAATGATTTGAAATCGTTTTATAAAACCTGGGTTATTTTTAACAAAAACATTTCTATAAAAAGTTAAATATTGTATTTTAACATTAACATGGTTGTAAACGATATAGGATTAGCTAAACGAAATATTTGAAAAATAAAAATGGTTTATATAAGCATTAAGGAATAAATTTAGAAAGGTGCTTTCTTGATTAAATAAAAAATATACATTTATTAGCATTGTCAATGAATAAGACAAGAAGAATGCTTTTTTATACATCGTCATTGAATATTTATTAACATTGTCAATGAATAAGACAAGAAAAATGATCGATTATACATTGTCATTGAATATTTTAAATAGGAGAAAGAGTATAGAATTAAAATTCTTATTTTAAATTTTACATTAAAAAAAAAAATATTTGCACGTATAACGATTTTTAACAATATAGTATATTACCATAATTTATTAGCATTACATTATATTTTTAGTTTAATATTAAAGAAAGACCAACTCAATTCTCGACCTGAATTAAGAAATTGCCTTTATTGAATATTAAAAAGTGTGTAAAATGTAATTAAATTAAATTTATATTCATTGGTTATAACATTTAATTTTAACAATATAGTATATTATCATAATTTATTAGTATTAAATTATATTTTTAATTTAATATTTAAAAAAGACCAACTCAATTGTCGACCTGAATTAAAAAATCATCGTAAAAGTTTTCAAAAAGTCGTACTCGTATTCATATTGTCCATTTCGGTGCATTCCGATTAGCAATATATTTTTTTTCCGTGCTGACCATGGCAATGAAACTGTTGACAATCCTGAAAATTTTCACAAACTTCTAGTCTTTTTCGAAAATGATCACACTCCACCTCATTGCCTTATAAGTAATTGTAAGGAGCTACTGCCCGAAACCATGTGATTCTCGTTTCGGACAGAATCGAGAATCTGAAACCAAATAATTTTTATGAGTAAATAATTGTGTGCTCTATAAGGTTAATTTTTATGCCTACTCGGTATAGTCCCAACAGACAAATATACCCAACAGACCAATCGATCGAACATCGCTATTCACATGAAATTTACATTTCAAAAAAAAATCTAAACAACTTGTTAGGATTTCGTAGTGTTAATTAAATATCATCTTTCATTTCTTTCACGATATCATTAACTTGTTTCCAAGGAAAAGAAAAATGGGGAGGCAAACTAACAACATTCACCAATTCATACAATCTCCTTACAAACAGTGGTCTAACATTTAGATTTAATCCTTAAACCATTTCTTTTTTTGAAAATGGGATTATGCATTTAACTTTTTTAAATGAAATTAATAAGTAAATTTAATTTAACTTTCTAAAATGAGATTAACAAGTAAAGTTAATCTAGTAATAAACATGATTTATTTGTTTTCTTGAATAAAGAATTATTTATGGAATAATTTCAAGATACCATAGTAGTTGGGAAAAATCAGTTAAAAGACAATTACCTTTTTCTTTGAGGATAAATAGAAAATCCCAATGAGAAAAAGGGGTTATGTGAATGTGGAGAAAAGCCAGGAGGCTTGAAGGTGAGAGTAAATCCAGAGCCAATTGGAACTAGTGGAAACTCTGCAACCTAAATCTGGGAGTGAAGATTGGACTAGGAGTCTGGAGGTCTACTCAATAAAAACTGTTATCTCAGTCCTACTCTGGTGCAGAGCATGGGGGGAGTTGAGGACGTAATTGCCTCTCTCAAGGTTGGGAGGATATCATCAAGATTCTAAAATCAGATAAGTAACTTAAGAATGTGATAAGAAAGACCTATGAATCATACTGCATTTTTTTCCTGATTAGCTAAATTGTTATTTTGTAACTGAGAAAATAGGAAAAGACAGTAAAATTATGTGTTATATTTTTTTTCAAGGAAGAGTGAATGATAATATATAGCAGTAAAATTAAATTTATTAGTTTAGTACTCTGAGACTGTTTCATTTCCTGTACATTATATTAAATGTGTTGTTGAATCAAGAATGACTGTGCTAGGGTAGAAAGAAGTAAATAGAGTGTTAAATGTAAAACCAGAAGAAGGTTGTGGGGCGGACTGTTAAGGCGGGGACTCCAGACTGCACAATTTTTCCCCTCTTCGATAAAAATTACTATACATAGACAGCGGGACTACAGAATATAACCTAGAAATAGAGATGGTCTGAACATCAACCTTATATAGTAACTCAACAATATTTACCAGGAAAATGAGAGATTGAATAAAATACCGCTATGTATTTAAACAAAAATAGCCTACTGATTGGCATTGCCAACAATAAATAAATGTAATACATGAAAGAGAAACTTTGTAGAAATGAAGATTATTACAATGAATTTAGTTTCTGAAATAAGGAAGTACATGAATAGCATACTACATTAAAATGAAAAAAAGAACTGCATGCCGATAAACTGACACATTTATGAGCATATAAAACATAGTATTAAAACAGTCTACAAGAATGTAGATATATGTAAAAATGACACAATCGATGCACAAAGAAGGTTGGACTATACAGTTATTGCTATAGTATTAAATTGGGAATAATGAGGTAAACGGTATTCACAATAATTCATATATGGCAACACTATAATAATTGCATTTCGAAACAAAAACTTCTCAATTGTACCATTAACATGAAATAAGGTAGTTTCCAAGCCAAAACAAACATTTCAAAATACAAATTTAAGTAAGAAACTTCCCAATGCTACTGTAACATCATTGCATGTATGGAAAACTTATAAATACTGAAAACCGTATACATTAAGCCATTTTTAAGGTTGAATAATTTCTTTACACCATGTATGAAATAAAAGATGAGAACAAAGCCTTAAGGGCTTCATGTGAAAGTCTATGTTAAATCATGGTTTATACCTAAGCGCTTGAAAGGCTTCACTTAAATTAAATTATTTTAGAGACTCGCGGTACCTGAACACAGAGAAGGGAGCAAGTCACTAGATGAAGGATGATTTGTATGAAGGAGAGTGCCATGCAATCATAAGGGTGTGAGATCCACAAATTCCCTAAAAAGAAAACAGACGTCAAATCCATAATAGATATAATAAATGAAAGATAATATTTGTGGATATATAGTTAAGTACATTCATATAATGCTGATCAATCAAGCAATAATATCCACACTTATTATGAAAACTATAATATTCCTGTAAAGGTAATGAATGATGGCTAACAGGTGGCTAAAAGTGTCAATCAGATAAGCCCACAATAACTATGGTGGGTGTGACACTATACACATGCTATATCTTTGTTAAAAATATTGAATTAAGCCTTTGTAAACTATGCCAACATAGTGTTATAATATATGAATTTATTATGGTGTCGCAAGGGTAAGGTTAATGGATTATCAAATCCATAATGTTTTGTTATCAAATTATTATCTTGTGGTTATAAAAAAAAAAGAATGTACTATGTTATTTTCTAATGAAATAGCAAGTGAAGAAAGAAATTACTAATAATAATTTAGTAAAAATGATAAGTAAAAAGGATTTTTTTTTAATGTAAGTGGATGTCACAAGTGGTATCAAAACAATTTTCACATGCATGGACCTAAATGGGTCACTTGAATAACAATTTTTGTGTGTAAATTTTACACGTAAAATAGAAAGGATACAATGAGAAGGGGATCAATGCACCAAGTACCCAAAATTACTGGGAATCTCATCCCCAATCAAATCCTGAAATGAACCCAGAAATGGGGGTATAACTGAGTTTAGATTAGCATCAACAAACCAATAGATTAATTGAAGAAGAGCAATGTCAGACGAATATATTGTTGAGTACAGTGTAACAATTGTAGGAAGAAATGCTTCGGGTGAGAAGCGGCAATGAAAGGTTGATGCAAGAGTAGGAGAGGATGCTCAAAAGCCTCTTAGATAGGCAGAATCAAGGGATAGTTCCACCAATCCCTAAAAGGGATACTTGAGAAGAAAATGAACATCGATGATAGACAAATGGTAAGCCGGAAGGAATTCATACACAACATAGAAATAGAAACAAAAATTATAACGAAGGAGAATCTGGAAATTTGAAAAAAAATAAAAATAAAGTTGAATTGCAAGGCATTAGAGGAATTTTGAGGACTAAAATAGGCCTCCTAAGAAAAATGTACAAAAAATAATAATTTAAAAGAACCAATAGGATTGAAGATTATGTTGTAAGCCATGGGGGATCATTCACCATTTTTTAAGTAAAAAGGTAAAAAGATTAAAAAATAATAAAATAATAAAACTACTTTTTCAACTTATCTCCCAAATTGTTTACTCAAATTTTGAGCGGGAGTACTCGTTGGATTGAAAATTTAATTCCTCATACAAGGAGGACCCATGTTGCATACTTTTGATGGACCTTGCTACACGAAAAATGAGAAATACATAGAAAAAAAACGTGATTACAATCATGTTTTTCATGTATTTCTCATTTTTCGTGTAGCAAGTCCCATTTAAAGTATACAAAATCAGTAGTCCTTGGATGAGGAATTAATTTTTTCATCCAATGAGTACTCCTACTCGAAATTTGAGTAAACAATTTGGCAGATAAGTTGAAAATATGAGTTGAAAAAGTAATTTTTCCTTTTTCCCTCTAAAATTTGATGATGTCATCAAATCTTATTTTATTATTTCCACTATTATTTAATAATTTCCTTAGGAGGCCCATTTTAGACCTCAGAATTTCCCTAATGGTGAGTTCTGGAAAATCAAACCTCCTACCTTTGATGGAGAGGCCAAAGAGGTGGCAGAAGCATGGATAATTAACATGAACAAGTATTTTCAAGTTTATGAATATAACAACAAACTTAAAGCTCACCTTCTTATCTAACAACTTAGAGAGAAAGCTATTTTATGGTGGCAGGAAGTAAAAAATGTTCGAGGTATTGAAGACCAGAATGTGACCTCGGATGAGTTCCAGCAATACTTCAAGGATAAGTACCTAACAGAGCATTTCTATGATGAAAAATCTTGAGAATTCCATGATATGCAATTGGGACAATTTTCTATGGACGAATTCATAACCAAGTTAACATAATTGTTAAGATACATACCATACTCGAGATATGAGAAGGCTAAATTTCAGCGATATCTAAGCAGCTTACCTACCCACATGAAGAAAATAATCGAATTTGTAAACCCGAAGAGGATGGATGAACCAATTCAAAAAGAAATAATGTGCTATAGGTAGTCCAAGGCAAAAGAAGAAATATGTAGAAATTGAACGCCAAGGAAAGGGAAGAAACACAATTTGAATTTTAAGAGTAGCAGGTCTCGTAATTTTAAAAATACTGCAAGAAATTCAGCAAGTAGGTAGTATGGGAGAAATCAGCAAAATCCAAAATGGCCAATTGAGGAACTGTAAATTTTTGAAGATGTTCTATGCTTGATGCAGATTTAATTCAAAATTCTGGAGCCTCATTCCAAATAGAAATCACATAAAAATGAAATTAAAATGTTGATATAAAATACCAATATATCGACGGAACATAAGCCAAAAATATACTTATTGTTTGATCAGAAAAATATATATGTTGTGGTGCATTACGACAGTCAACAAGATGCTTCAACTAGAAAAGTGTCCTCATGGTTATCCAACGAGAAGTGTCACACAACCCATCAAGATAGCTCCACAAAGTTAACCCATAATCAACGAAAGTCAATAGATCTAGGTCAAAGTCAACGTTCAACCTCGGTATTTGTGCCAATCAATGCGGCCTTCAAAAATCAAAATTTTGGTGAAGGTTGCAGGTTAAAGGACCAAGTATTGACCAAAGTCAACGCTGTTCAAAACTGTGTTGAAACCTTAAACAAATCCATACCAAAAACCCTACATGTTTCTCCACACGTGTGAGAAATAAAGCCTCCAAAAGTGATCGAAGAAATCAAGCAAAAGAGAGAAAATGTGCCTTGAATTGATGATGAAATGACCTCCAAGTCTCTCCAATTTATATCCATCTGTGAGGGTGTGTGACAGAATCTTGGCACCAACCTAGTGAATGTGATGATGATCAACCATGCATTGACTCAAAGTGTTCACTGCAAAACATATGTCTGGACGAGAGTTCACTAAGAACATTAGTGCTCCTATGAGTTGATGATACTTAGTAGGATTTCCCAATGCATCCCCAACAACATTTCCACACAAATTCTTAATGTTGAGTTCTAGGGGTCTCGACATGGACATACCATCCACCATACCAAATCTCTCTAGCAGCTTCACAATATATTTTCCTTGAGAGAGGAAAATCTTTCCAAGTCTCTACCAGACATCCAAGCCTAGGAATTAATTCATTAGTCCTAGGTCTTTAATCTAGAACTTAGAAGATAGCTCCCTCTTACAATGATGAATGAGAGGGTCAACACCTGTCATGAAGGGATCATCCACACGGAGAACCAGCATGAGAGACTTTTCTCTATCAACCTTGAAGTAAAGGTTCAAATCAGCATTACTTCGAGTGAATCCCAACTTCATCAAGTAGCTATCTATCCTCTCGTACCAAGCCCTGGGGGCTTGCTTGAACCCATAGAGGGATTTCTTCAACCTGAATACATGCGAGTCTCTATCCTGGACTTCAAACCCCATAGGTTGCTCCACATACACCTCTTCCTTTATCGAACCATGCAGAAAAGTGGTCTTCACATCCATCTGATGAAGATTCCATCCTTGCGTGGCAGCAAGGGAAATAATATATTGGATGGTGGTATGGCGGGCCACAGGTGTAAATATATCATCATAGTCTATTCCTTCCTTTTTATAGAAGCCTCAAGAATACAACCTTGCCTTGTACTCTTCAACACTACCATCAAATCCATGCTTGATCTTATAGAGTCATTTCGAGATGACAACAGCTTTTTCCTTTAGTCTCGAGACCACATCCAAAAAATCATTATTCATTATGTACTCATACTCTTCGTGCATAGCATCCTTCCAAATTTTATGATTTACAGCTTCTTCAAATGATCCAGGCTCAGATTTTATGATTGTACTCATGGCTGCTAGATATGCTTGGTGTCTATTCCGCTTCTTACTTTCACATAATTTTCCCCTTGGGACGATATCTCCCTCGACATCCTTGAGAGTATCCCTAAGCCGTGAGGTTCTTCTCTTTATTGAAAGAGGTGGATCAATAGGGTCCATCAGTCCTTCAACATTGGGCATCACCTCATCCTTCGACTCTTCCTACTTCCCTATTCTTTCATCATGGTATTCCTTGGATCTAGTAAGATTTATCACTTTCCTAAGGGAAGAATATTCATTGAAGGTGCCATAGTGGCATATGTCCACCTCCCTTTGACTAGGCACATAGGCTCTATGTGCCTTCGAAGTCTCACTGTAGCCCAGAAACATTCCCTTCTTTCTAAAGGCATCCAGCTTGATTTTCTTATCTTTTGGCACATGAAAGTAAATGAGACAACCAAAAAATATGAAATGAGAAACATTAGGTTTCTTACTAGAGAAAACTTCCTCGGGAGTTTTGGAGTCCAGAGCAGAATGCGGACATCGATTTTTTACGTACACAAAAGTGTTTGCAGCTTCTCCCCATATAAACTTCAGAAGACCTTGTTCATATAGTATGGCACAGGTAGCTTCCACAATGGTCCTATTTTTTCGTTTAACAACACCATTTTTCTCAGGAGTATACATGGTTGTGGACTCCCTCTTAATGTTAGCTTCTTTACAAAAGTCATTGAACTCATTTGACTCATATTCGGTGCCATTATCGGTCCTCAAAATCTTCATATTCTTTCGTGTTTAATTTTCCACCAAGGCCTTGAAGGTACGAAACCATTTAAATGCTTCATCATTCTTCTTTAAGAAATATATCGAGGACTTGCAAGAGAAGTCATCTATAAACTTCATGTGATAAGAAAATCCTCCTAAGGATGTCACGAGAAGCATACCATATAAATCAGAATGTATCAATTGCAAGACATCAAATGTCTTTGTGACACTTGAGGAGAAATTTTCCCTTCTGTTCTTTCCTTCAGCACAACCATGACATACACCTTCATGATCATTTTTGAATTCGGGCATCACTGTGACCACCTTCCTTGCTTTGATAAGGGCTTTGTAATGAAGGTGTCTAAACCTCCAGTGCAGTAATTTGATTTTATGAATTGTATCACATGTCATAGCCCCCAAAGGACTTCCTCCAACTTGGAAGAGTGTATCAACTCTAAAAAAAATAGTGAGAGTTTACTTGAAGCTCTTATTCCAGATGTGTACCTCTCCATCAATGAATGCCACCTTGAAACCTTTGTCTTCCATGGCCAAAATATACACACGGTTCTTCTTTTAATCAGGTACATACAATACATCTTGCAAACAGAGGAGATGACCTTGAGATAAATGGAGGGTCATAGTCCTTGTCCCTTTAATGGGATATGTGGCATTATATCCAAGGATAATTTGTAGATTAGTATCCTTCTCAATCAAATCAGAGAGTGCTTCTTTAAAACCAGTGAGGTGCCTTGAAGCACCACTATCAATGAACCAGACATCGAGGGTGTCATTTGGAGATGCAACAGAGAGGGCAGACACAAGAATGAATTTATTTATTTTATTGTCAACAACATTAGATTCATCATACCTAGAATTTCTTGACCTTTTGAAAGGTTTCCCATTTACATTACCACCAGAGGGAGCCTTCCTCTTTCCTTTGAACCTGTTGTTCCTTTGATTTCCATCCCCCTTGTTTTTGTTGTCATCATCCCTTGGAGAATCCCTTCTATTAGGGCATTCTCTAACATAGTGGCCAAACTTGTTACATGGGTAACATCTTCCTTTATTTCCTTAGGACCCTGATCCTCCATGGTTCCTTGGAAAACCATTGGTCTTATTCTTAGCACAAGTAGTGAAGGCAACATTAGCTTCATTTTCATATTCTATCATTCTTGTCTCTTCTTGGGTGCATCTCAAAAATACTTCATCAAAATCAGGAATCAAATTATTATTGAGAATGGTAGTATTTAATACATGTCATTCATAGGGGAGACCGCCAAGCTCAATGAGAAACATTTCTCGATCAACTATTTTTTCCCCAATAGAGAAAAGGTTATTCCCGATTTCGGTCAACTTCAGAAAATAGGATTGAATGGATTCATCTTTCCTTTCTTCAGATTCTTCAATTGGTTCTTAAAGAAAATAACTTGATTTTCATTGCTATCCCTGAGCATGTTGACCAACATATCATAAATATTTTTAGATGTTCCCAGCTAAGAGATGTAGGCAACCATACTTTTATGGATGGAATCCCAGATAATCAGCTTAGCTCTGATTTCCCCTATTCTATACTTCGTCTTTGTGGCACTGG
The DNA here is from genome assembly GCA_034641835.2 of Pinus albicaulis. NCBI lineage: Eukaryota > Viridiplantae > Streptophyta > Pinopsida > Pinales > Pinaceae > Pinus > Pinus albicaulis. The sequence goes on from CM076580.1 coordinate 1,169,812,553, forward strand.
GTGCAGATGATGGAGGCTCTTGGATTTTTCCAAGCACATTGTCCATGACATCTGGATATTCCAAGACCAAGTCCAAATACATCTTCCAAGCATGATAGTCACACTTTTCAATCAGCTTATCATTAGCTTTGAAGCCATTATAATTTTAGGTACCCATGGGTCCTTGAAAAATGCTACTTCTTCGGTGATTTCTCTCAACATAAGCTTGAGATTTTTATTCACCTTAGTTATGATTCCATGAAAATTTTTGGAGATGTTCTATGCTTGATCCAAATTTACTTCAAAATTATAGAGCCCAATATCGAATAGCAATCACATGAACATGAAACTAAAATGATGATAGAACATACCAATATATAGATGGAAGACAAGCCAAAAATATACTTATTGTTTGATAGGAAAATATATATGTGTTGTGGTGCATTACGACGGTCAATAGGATGCTTCAAATAGAAAATTATCCACACGGTCAGCCAACCAGAAGTGTCACACAACCCTCAAGACAGCTCCAAGTCATCGTTTTCAAGTCAGCGAAAACATCAGTAGCAAAAATTCAATGCAGACAGGTTAAAGTCAATTTTCAGCCTCGGTATGTGTGCCAATCAATGCGGCCTACAAAAATCAAAATTTTGGTGAAGATTGGAGGTCAAAGGACCAAGCGTTGACCAAAGTCAATGTTGGTCAAACCTATGTTGAAACCTTAGACAGATCCACAGCAAAAACCCTAGCTGTTGCTGTACACATGTGAGAAAGAAAGTCTCTAAAAGTGATCGAAGCAATCAAGTACAAGAGAGTAAATGTGTGTTTAGTTGATGATGAAATGACCTCTAAGTATCTCTAATTTATATCCATTTTTTAGGGTGTGTGACACATTTTTTGTGCTCTCAACCAAAATTACAAATCTGGCCGACCTTGCAAATAAGTGGAATAAATTCAAAATAAATTTTCTTCCTATCCAATCAAGATGATCTTTAGATAAATATTGCACCTCTCTAAAAGAGGAATCCAATAAAAAAATTTGCATCATCATCTGAGAAGTATAACATGGTGTTTGTACCTATTTTCCCAAAATTAATAGGAATAACCCACAAAAGCCTCCACGAGACCAGAACATGGACAAACCCAAAAACCCCGTCTACTGTGTTGGGGATGCAGTGAGGTACATTATTATAAAAATTGTCCTCATTGTGCAAGAAGTGAAACAACAACCAACCTACAAGAAGCTTATACAATGGGGGATGTTGCTTGAAATATACCAAGAATTAATTTAGCTCTTGAAGACCAGCAAGCAGATTACCAACCGACCATGATAGAACTTGAAGGTAAGCTATTTTCATAATTTTTTTCTAAATTGGTTGTACTTTATGCTAGTTTAAGCTATGTAAACCCCTGGATAGTAGAAAAGTGTAAGTTACAAATCCAGAAATTTAAGAACCCCTGGCTAGTACAGGTAGCCACTGGGACGAAGAGAAGGGTTAGTGCTAAAATCTAGAACGGTCCCTTGGAAATTGGAAATCAGTAGTTAAAAGTATAATTAAATATTCTACCTTTGGCTTTCTATGATATACTATCAGGTATAGACTGGATAGAAGGACACTAGTCTCTAGTAGACTGTAAAGATAAGATCATTTACTTCAGAGTTGAATATGGGACACTCCAGGAGTTTCAAGGAATCAGGAAACCTCTGCAATTATATCCTATCATATCATCCCACTTGGGTAAATGCATTAGAAAGGGATGCCGAATTAATTCTATTCAAGTGGGATTTTCTAATTCTAAGGATAAGACCCTATGTTAGAAAATATACCAGTGGTACATGAATTTATGGATTTATCTCTTCAAAGAATACCAGGACTACCTCCAAAGAGCGATATCAATTTCCCTATCAAATTAATGCTAGAGAGAGTACCAGTGTCACAAGCTCTGTATCAAATGAGTGTACTCGACTTAATAGAATTAAAAATACAATTACAAGAACTGATGGATAAGGGGTATATTAGACCTAATGTATCCCCTTGGGGAGCACTAGTAATGTTCGTGAAAAAAAGGTATGGAACAATGCTAATGTGCATGGATTAAAGGAAGATTAATATATTGACAGTTAAGAGTAAATATCTACTGCCACATATAGATGATATTTTCGATCACGTAAAGGGGGCGACTATATTTTCAAAAATATATTTAAGATATGGTTACCACCAGATTCGAATAAAATATGAGGACATCTACAAAAGATCCTTTCTAACTCAATACAGGCACTATGAGTTTGTGGTATTACCATTTGGATTAACCAATGCACCAATAACATTCATGAGCCTGATCCATGGAATATTTTGTCCATTTTTCGACAAGTTTTTTCTGATATTTATTAGCGATATATTAATTTTTTAAAGGACCATGGAAGAGCATTAGGAACACTTACAACAAGTATTGGAAATTTTGATGAAGCATCAACTGTATTCCAAGTTCAACAAGTGTGATTTCTTCAAAGTGAAAATCCAATATTTAGGCCATGTCATTTCTGCTGAAGGCATAGAATTGGATTACGAAAAAATAAAAACTATTATGAAATGGAGGGTACCCAAAAAAGTCACAGACATATGTTCTTTTATGGGGTTGGATGGATACTACAGACATTTCATTGAAGGATTCTAAAATATTGATTTTCCTCTTACATCCATACAACGAAAGGAAAGCATGTTTAAATGTACCAACAAATGTCAGGTTAGTTTTGAACTATTCAAACAGTTGCTAACTACTACCCTGATACTCAAGGTAGTAGATCCAAATAAGGAATATGAAGTATGCACCAATGCGTGCAAGGAAGGATTGGGGGAAATACTATTGCAATACGGTAGGGTCATTTTTTATGAGTCGAGGAAGCTCAAAAATCATGAAAAACATCAATCCTCTTATGATCTGAGTTGAGAGCAGTAGTACATGAAATCAAGGTACGAAGACACTAATTCTTGGGAAAAATGTTTGTGATGAGAACATATCACAAAATATTGACAAATTGCTTTAATAAAGTTTATTTGAATGCTCTCCAGGCACAGTCGAATGCATTCCTAAGAGAATTTTATTTTTATATTCAGCATGTTAAGGGAAAAGAAAATCATGTGGCCTATGCTTTGAGCAGAAAATTACATTGCGTATATGAACTCTATCTTAATCAAGTGGAATTAAAATTGTAGGAACAAATTACAGAAGCAACCAAGAAGGATACTGAATATCAATTTTTATGGAAGCAAGAAAAGGAAGCAGAAAATTAGAAAAAGCTACCAGATTATAAGATTAATGATGAGCAACTTTTAAATTTTAGAGGAAAGATATACATCTCGAATCAGATGAGTTTAAAAGAGTTGATATTAGATGAATATCATCAAAGTGCTTATTCTAGACAACCAGGCTACCAGAAAAAGCTGAAAACAATAAAGAAAGTGTATTTTTGGCTGAGTATGAAGAAAAATATTGTTGAATACTTAACTAAGTGTTTGGAATGTTGGCATGTTAAGGTGGAACATCAATATATAGCATGATTTTTGCAGCCTATACCTATACCAAAATGTAAATGGGAGGTCATATAGTTGGATTTTATTACTGGTCTAACGCGACCAAAGAAACATAACGATTCTATAATGGTGGTTGTAGATAGACTCAGCAAGGAATATCACTTTATTCTAGTACAGTCCAATTACAAAATGGTGTAGATTGCAGAAATTTTCATGAGGGAAATATTTAGGTTGCATGGTATTCCAAAAAACAGTCATCTCAGATCGAGATGTAAAGTTCACTTTGGCCTTTTTAAGGAAATTTTTACCAGGTTGGGCACACATATCAACTTTAGCACCGCATATCATCCATAGACGGAGGGACAAATAGAGTGAGTGAATCAAATCCTAGAAGACATGCTCGACATGTACGTAATGAAACAACCTACAAAGTGGGAAGATTATGTACATCCATTGGAATTCACATATAATAATGGATATCAAGATTCTTTTGAAATGAATTCCTTTGAGGCCTTATACAGGGGACAGTGTTGAACTCCTATTAACTAGAGCAGTCTAGAAACCAAATTAATGCTTGGTCCAGAGATGTTGGCTGAAATGGAAGAAAAAGTAAAGAATATTGGACAAAATCTAAAAGATACCCAAGATCGAAAGAAGGTTTATGCAGGCAAAAAGGGAACCTATCGGGAGTTTGAAGTGGCTGATCATGCATATGTGAGAATTAGGCCCAAGAAAAGAAACCTAAGGTGGAATTCATGTGCCAAGTTGGCTCTCAGGTTCTGTGGACCTTTCCAAAATTTGGAAAGAGTTGGACCGATAGCCTATTGATTGGAATTACCAAGTCACATACAGGTGCCCAATGTGTTTCATCTATCAATACTGAAACAGAATGTGCATGATCTGAGGCATGTAATACACTGGAAAAATATTCAGGTAGGAATAAGATTGAGTACCAAATTTCCAAGAGAGATGAATATTATGTTAACTAAATTAAGCATTGGTTGTTTGTAGGTCAAACCAGATAGAGAATTTCTGGTAGAACCTCAATGTATCCTCGATCAGATAGAAATAACACTCTGGAGGTGAGCAATTACCCAAGTTAAAGTGCAATAGATACACTTTTTCCTGGAGGAGGCTACATGGGAAGACAAAGGATTTGTAAGTGAGGTATACCCAAAACTATTTCCTGATATGGAATAGAACACCGAGGATGGTGTTTACTTCTAGTGGGGGAATATGTAACATCAAGATCTAATCCTTAAACTATTTCTTTTCTTTTAAAAATGGATTATGCATTTATCTTTTTTAAATGATATTAACAGGTAAAGTTAATATATTATTGAACATGATTTATTTATTTTCTTGAATAAAGAATTATTTATGGAATGGTTTCCATAAAACTTATGATAAAGTATTCCAAGATCCTAGAGTAGTCGTGTAAAATAAGTTAAGAGATAGTTGCCCTTTTCTATGAGGATAAATAGAAAATCCCAGTTAGAAAAAGGGGTTCTGTGAATGTGGAGAAAATCCAGGAGGCTTGAAGGTCAGAGTAAATCCAGAGCTGGTTGGAACTAGTGGAAACTCTGCAGCCTAAACCTGGGAGTGAGCACTGGACTGAGGTTCTTGAGGTATACTCTAGAAAAATTCCTATCTGAATCCTACTCTAGTGTAGAGCACGGGGGGAATTAAGGACGTAATTTCTGCTCTCAAGGTTGAGAGGCTATCATCAACATTATAAAGTGAGATAAGTAACTTAAGAATGTGTTAAGAAAGACCTGTGAATCTACTATGTTTTTTTCCAGATTAGATAAATTGTCATTTCTATAATTGAGAAAATAGGAAAAGACAGTAAAACTATCCACGTTTTTTTCTCCATGAAAGAATGAATGACAGTATATAGCAGTAAAAAGGAAATTTATTATTTTTTTACTATAAGAAAAATTAATTTCATGTACATTATATTAAATGTGTTGTTGAATCAAGAATGTTTTTGAAATGGTATAAATAAGTAAATAGGATGTTAAATGTAAAACCAGAAAAAGGTTGTGGAGGGGACTGATAGACTGTCCAGGGTGGGGACCCGGAACTGTACAGTTCTTCCCCTCTTCGATAAAAATTACTATACATGGACTGTGGGATTACAAAGGGTAACCAATAAATAGATATGGTTCAGACATCAACCTTATAGAGTAACTGAACAATATTTAAAACGAAGATGACAAATTGAATGAAAGACTACTATGTATTTAAACAAAAGTGGCCTACTGATTGGCACTACCAGCAAGAAATAAATGTAATACATGAAAGAGAAACTTTCTAGAAACAAAGATTATTACAATGCATTCAGTTTCCAAAATAAGGAAGTACTTGAGTAGCATACTACATTAAAATGAACACAAGAACTACATGCAGGTAAAATGACACAATTATGAGCATATAAAACATAGTATTAAAACAATGTACAAGAATGTAGGTATATGTAAAAATTACACAGTCGATGCACAAAGAAAGAAAGACTATACAGTCACTGCTATAGTATTCAATTGCGAATAATGAGGTAAACATTATTCATAGTAATTGATATATGGAAACATTATAGTAACTCTCTGCTGAAACAAAAAATTCTCAATTGTACCATTAATAGAAAATAAGGTAGTTTTCAATCCAAAACAAACATTTCAAATTACAAAGCTAAGTAATAAACTCCAGAACGCTACTGTAACATCATTGCATGTATGGAAAACTTACAAATATTGAAAACCCTATACATTAAGCCATTTTCAAGGTTGAATAATTTCTTTACACCATGTATGAAATAAAAGATGAGAACATAGCCTTAAGGGATTCATCTGAAAGTCTATGTTAACTCAGGGTTTATATCCAGAAGCCTAAAAGGCCTCACTTACATTAAACTATTTCAAAGACCCGTGGTACCTGAACACAGAGAAGGGAGAAAGTCACTAGCCGAAGGAAGATTCGTATGAAGGAGAGCGCCATGCAATCATAAGGATGCGGGATCTACAAATACCTAAAAATACAATAGATGTCAAATCCATAATAGATATAATAAATAACATATAATATTTGTTGAGATAAGTTAAGTACATTGATATAATATTGATCAATCAAGCAATAATATCCACACTTATCATGGCAACTATAATATTTATGTAAAGGTAATGGAAGACGACTGATATATAGCCAAAACTGTCAATCGGATAAGCCCGCGATAGCTCTGGTTGGTGTGCTACTACAGACATGGTATATCTTTGTTAAAACTATCAAATTAAACCTTTGTAATCTATGCCAACATAGTGTTATAATATATGACTTTGTCAAAACATCGCAAGGGTAAGGTTAATGGATTATCAAATCCATAATGTTTTGTTATAAAATTATTCCCTTATGGTTATAAAAAAAAAAATAATGTACTATATTGTTTTTTAATAAAATAGAAAGTGAAGAAATAAATTACTAATAGTAAGTTAGTAAAAAATGATAAGTAAAAAAAATAATTTTTTTATTTTTTTTTAATATATTAGTGGATGTCACAAACTGCATAAAGAAATTAAAACTAGTGAATAAAGAAATCCAAATCCGTGAATGTCAGGAGATGAAAGATGTGACACCAAATCCTATTTCAGTGACTCCGAGAGAACGGTGATAGAGAAAACTAAATCGAACCGACATGTCACCTACTTATCTTTCCCGACCCTATTTTATTTAAAAAAATATGAAACATTTTCTTACTGTCGCTCCATGCTCCTTCGCCATAGAGCCGTCTATATGAAACTAAGACCAAACATATTCTCGGTATATGTGGGCTTCATTTAATCTCTCCCATCTAAATATATTTTAAAAATAAAGTCAACTGGTATATATTAAAAAAAATATCAACGAATCTACTTCCAATATGTAAAAGCCTTATCCTAATAAATATAGAATAAAATTAAACCAATATTTACTAATGTCTCCTTAAGGAAAAAAACTGAAACTATAAAATCTATTTATATGTAGAATAGATTTCAATTTAATATATAATCATAATAAGTAAGTAAAGTATAAAAATGTATTAATAAATTAATTCTCATGGGTTTCTATTATAACTTTAATAATTTAATTGGATTAATTATCTTATTTTGTTTTATATGTATATATTTCATGTGTAATTTTTCATTGTTTGAATTGTATTATGAAATGTATAAATAAAGTCAACACTTTAAAAATATTTCTTTGGCACATAGATTGTGTAGACCAGACATACCAAGACTGCAATTCCAAAAAATAATTGTTATATTTGAAGCAAAATTTACCAAAACAATATCCAATAAAGAGAGAGACAAAATATGAAATAGTAAGACTATTTGAAATAATTTCAACTATAAGAATTTTTCCTGAATTATATAATATATACATATTTTTGAATTACACTCTATGTTTAACACTTGATTGAAGAAGAGGGAGATGGTGAACATGAGTTGCACTAAGTTTTTTGGGCGTCGTTGTCGATCACAAGACATGGAGAGAAGGTGGATTGCCTTGCATCCATCTAGGAAATGGAAAATGGGAGATGATGAGGTATCTTATTTGATTTCCACAGTCACTTTTTGAGGTGATCTATATGAGATCTATAATCTAAATGAGCTTGAGGATGTATAAATTGAAAATATTAAAAATTGAGTTTTTGTGAGCATTAATGTTAAATTTTTAAACACATAAAGCATGAATTTAAACTCTGAAATAGTAGAAAACAACAAAAAAATATACCATAAAAATAACCACCACACAACAAGTGATGAAGGAGTTCACCCCTCCTGGGCTACGTCTTCGTGGTCCAGCTTCCAATGACTTGGCTCGATATTATTATGCTAAAAATGGTTGTTACATCAATTTAAAATGCTCTAATGGCTTCAAAACCTATTCCATTATCTGCAGAACTGAAAAAATGTTTGTCTCGCCTCTTTCCACTCCAAAATTGGTCAAATAGTGAAGAAGTTATGAGTTTCCCTAGCTTTGTTGCTAGTCACTCTAAAAATTCCCCAAATTCCAGAACCATCCTACAAATTTTCCCTAAATTACGCTAATAAAGCAACATATTAGTGCAAACTATGGGACCATTAAACTCTACATTGAGGCCTTAGGACTTCATTTTTAATTAATAAAGAATAATTTTAAAAGGGTTGTGCCCCTGGTTCCGTGTCGGTAGTCGCATGGTAAGTTTTGCTCGGGGGGGGGGGCTTAATCCCTAGACCCTTACCCCATACTCTGGCCGACAAAACTTTATATACGGTTTTGGTTGTATTGTTTAATAAGAACCATGTGGCCCGGTCAGTTAATTCATGGTGTTGTTGGTTGTGAGGTCCCAGTATCGACTCCTGCGAAGGTAACTCCGACCTTACAAAAAAAAATTGATGTCCCTAGTGCTGCCATTTGGCAGTCTTCGATTGAGCCACCTGGAAACATGTAGTTGGCCACCATCCACCCAATCAAACAATGCCAAACTAACACCAATAGAATTGACACAAGTGACGTGATCAGATTGGTCCGATGGACCCAATCAACCATGCCCAATCAACAGGCCAAGTCAGCTACACGTACTACTGACTGGGTTTCATGCATAATTTTTTCCAAAAGTTTTCTTGTTTGGGAAATTGGACATAACTCATTTATAGGAGCATGCGTTATCGGTTTTCTGCGAAACAAGTTGAGCCAGATTTAGAGCAATGAGATACGCAGTCATCTAGCTTCAACACCATTCCTACAACTTTATTTTTTTAGCATATTTTTTAGCACTCCTCCCCACTAGAAGCTTCTGGAACAAAAAATATCACTTTATGTTGTTCAGTAGCTGAGCATACAGTTCCCTCACCTTTACAATATTGATCCATTTTTCACTGCTTGGATTTGTTCCTTTCAACCCCACACAAAGGTACTCCACATTCGCTCGTTTTGAAGTCCTTATTATTTTGTCAAGAATGGTGTCTTATTGTAGTTCTTCAAGGTATTAATGAGAGAAATCCTCAATAGAAGGAATCTGAACATTCTCTCCTTGATCTTCAATCAAATGAGGCTCATACAACCTTATGTTCTCAACATTGACAATAACATAAGTTTTCATATATGAAGGCAAATTCAACCTGAAGGAATTATCACCAGTCTTTTCTAAAATTATGAATGGACCATATTGAATAGGTTTTAGATTTTTACATTCTCCTTGAAGCCTTTATTTTCTAATGTGAAGCCATACTTCATCACCGACTTGGAAATTGTGATCTACACAATGCTTATCATGTCTTGTTTGTACTTGACTTGGCTCTTTTCCAGTTGTGTTAAAATGCTTGATGTACCAATTGGATTTGTTCAATGAACCTTTTAGCTTTTTCTATGTCACTATGACCATCAATAGCAACATCCTTTCCAAAAGAGAAATCCAAAGAAGACTTGGGAAATTATCCCAAACATGCCTCAAATGGTGATGTTTGAGTTGAATATTTCTCAGCCTAGTTGTAAGCATGCTAAATATAGTGAAAATGTTCATCCCACAACTTAGGATGCGTGTTGCAATAACCGGGAAGAAGATGTATAATAGTATTGTTCACTACATCTATTTGACCATATGTTTGAGGATGAAATGTCGTGTTCTTTTTCAAATTGGTTTCCATGAATCGACACAAGTTTGACCAAAAGTTCCCCAAAAAGAAAAAATATCGATCACTAAAAATGGATGTGGGTAATCCATAAAGCACCCATGCATTCTGAAATAATAATTAAACATTTTATTCACCTGTAAATTTTTTACATGGCATTGAGATATGAATTTTTCTGAACCTATCCACACCTACATAAAGATAATCATGATTTATTTTTGACATTGGAATACCTCCAAAAAAATCCATAGAAACACTCTGCCATGGATGAGAAGGTACTGGAAGTGGTGTGTACAATCATAAATTTCTATTATTAGGATTACTAACAACACATAATGAACAAACTTTAATAAATCATGACACACTTTCAAGCACATGAGGCCAATAACAATACCTCTATAGATGTGCCACCATCTTACTTACATTGAAATGACAACCAATAAGATAAATATGTGCCTCTCTTATAATGTTAAATATTTATCCCACTAGAATACAAAGCTTACCAAGATGGTACAGCAATTTATCATGCATGTGATAATATAATTTATCTACTTGGTTTCCTTGACTCAAATTCACATATACATCTTGAAAATCACTATATAAAGCATATTGATCAACATAGCTCTCATGAAAAACTTATTTATTCTTATGAATAGTAGCATCACGAACCATAGGCCTAGAAAGCATGTCAACAACTTTATTGTAGATACCTTTCTTATACCTTATCACCAAGTCCAATTTTTGAAGAAAACCCATCCATTGAAAGTGCCTCGATTGCTGCAACTTGTTTTTGTGATTGAAAGTATTGCAATTGTTGATGAATAGTGTGAATGGTTGTTTCCTTATCAATAAAGTAGTGTTTCCACTTTTCACACTATGCGCCAATGCATACAATTCATTTTCATATGTAGGATAATTAATCATTGCACCATTAAAAATTTTGGAATCAAAAGAGATGGGCTTACCATGTTGCATGACGACTGCACCCATGGCATAGCCATTAGCACCATTCTAAGTCTGAAACGAGTACCTCAAGTCTGTAAGTGCAAGTACTAGAGTTGAACTAATTTTTTCCTTCAATGCACCAAATTCATTTTTTTTTACCTCCCCACTAGAAGATTTGCTTTACACTTGTCAATGCATGCAATGGAGCTACGATAGAAGAGAAGATAGCGATAAACTTCCTCCAATATTTGGCTTCTCCCAAAAAGATTAATACATCAATAATTTTTTTGGGTTTTGGCCAATTCAAAATGACATCAACCTTGGAGGTATCTATTTTCAATTCATCTTCTCCAACAATATGACCCAAATACACTAAAGAAGTTTTTACAAACTCACACTTTGACATCTTTAAAAAAAATTGTTCTTTCTTCAAGATATCAAGTACCTTTTTTACATGCATGGCATGTTCTTCATGAGATTTAATTAAAATAAATATTTCATATAGGTATAGTATCACAAAACCATATATATATGTCCTCAATATAACATTCATCACAGGCATAAAGGTAGTCGGAGCATTGCAAAGACCAATAGGCATAACTAGCCATTCAAACAAACCTTGTTTTATTTTGAATTTTGTCTTCTATATGTCACCTTCCGCAATTCTAATTTGAAGATAGTCACTCCTTAAGTCCAACTTAGTAAAATATTTTTCATCTTTCATTGATCAAGTAAATCATCAATTCTAGGAGATGGGTAATGGTTCTTTACCATAATTTTATTCAACGCACAATATTCCACACCTATGCACCATGTTAGATCACTCTTTGGAAAAAAACAATTGGTGACCCACATGGCGAATTACTTAGTCTGATGATACCTTTCTCCAACAAATCTTGAATTTTCTTTCTAATTTCTACACTTTCCATCACTGAGATCTTGTACATGCCAATTCTAGGAAGAGGAAAATATTGTTGCAATTGTATCTCATGTTGGATTCCCCTCTTGGAAGGAAATCCTTTTGGCTCCTGAAACATCTCATCATATACGTTAACAACCTCAACCAAATTATATTTTAATCTTGAGTCACAACCTTAAAAATATTGATTCTCGACATCATTCATTTTTTTGAACATTAAAAGAACAAAATTCTCGTTAGAGATAATGTGTCTTTTCATGTGTTTGACATTTATAAGTGAATGATTTACTTTCTATCGATGTGCTCTAACAATGTACTCAATAGAATATTTGAACAAGTGATATGTTAATTTTGGAAAAATAGGTCCAAACTCCATGTTGTGACTCTCGGATGAAGATACCGATATTTCTATCAAACTCCTCTTTTGGAGAGGTGTAAGATTGATCTAAATATCATCTTAATCCAATGAGAAGAACATTTGATTTGAATTTATTCAAAATATGTGCAGGTCGACCTTAAGGTTTTGTGCCCTAGCAATTGTGTCACACGCCCTCGTTGATGGATATATATATTGGTAAACATTGGAGGAAATTTTCACTCATCTCATCCTCACACATTTCTTTCTCCTCATCTGATTGGTTCCATGACCTTGGAGGCTCTTCTCTCCACACGTGGGAAAATTTTAGCAGCTGCACTTTCATGTTTTCGGTGTAGGGTTCCTACAACAACTTTGATGAGCATTGACTTTGGTCAACACAAGGTAAAACGGACCTTTCAACTCTCCTAAAATTATGATTTCCCAAATCCACATTTTTTGGCACTATTCTCAAGGCTAGACATTCACTTTGAATTTTCTGCATTGACCTAGCTATTGTTGCTGTTTGCGTTTACCATTGACTGATAGTGTTAACTTTTGGGTTAAATTTTGTGTTGACCGTTTTGGCTATCCTAGAGGGTTGTGTGACAATGCTAGTTGTCTGAACATATTGGGACTTTGCTAGTTGAAGCATCCTGCTGATCGTTGCAATGCACCATCACACTTATATATTTTTGGCTTGTCTTCTGTCGATCTTCTGGTATGTTCTATTAGCATTTTAATTTATTGTTTATGCGATTGCTGATTGATATTGGGATAAAATGTAAATTTGCATCAAGCATAGAACATATAAGAAAATTTACATGGTATCAGACAAGAGGTGAAGACAAAGCCCTAATTTGCAGCAATCACTGAAGAAGGGGATGGGTTGCTCAAACTACAATGTCTTTAAGGCTGATGACAAATTGACTGGGAAGGATTACTTCCATGCTTGGAAGATGACATTGGCTCTTAGTTTTGAATACCAATATGTCATGGACTATGTACTAGGTAAAATTCAAGAGCCTCCATCCACTGCAACTGTTGCTTCCAAAACAAAGTACAAGAAGGGAGAAATAAAAGCAAAGTTGATGATTAGGGACTCAATTCATAATAGTCTAGTTGCGTACATCTCTGAGTTGGACATATCTAAGTATATGTATGATAATTTGGTCAACATTTTGAAGGCCAACAATGTGAATTAAGTCCTATTCTTGAAGAATCAATTGAATAATCCGAAGAAAGGAATGGATGAGTCTGTTCAATCATACTTTCTGAAGCTGACCAATATCAAGAATAATCTGCTAGCTATTGGGGAGACAATAGTTGATTGAGAGATGGTTCTTACTACACTTGGAGGTCTCTAATCCCAATGGCATGTGTTCAACACTACCATTCTCAATAACAATGTGATACCTAACTTTGAAAAAGTACTATCGATATGCATACAAGAAGAGACAAGGATGAAGGAATATGAAAATGATGGAAATGATGCCTTCGCTGCTCATTCTAGAAAGAAGAACTTTGGTCATCCAAGGAACAATGGAAGTGTAGGGGCCCAAGGAAAGAAGGGAAAGTGTTACACTTGTCATAAGCCAAGTCACTATTATAGAGAATGCCCTTTCAAGATGGATTCTCCCGATGATGATGACAACAACAACAAATTCAGGAATGGAAATTAAAGGAACAATGGGTTCAAGCGAAAGAGGAAGGCTCCCTCTGGAAGAAATGGTCAACCCTTAAAAAGATCGAGAAATTCCAGGTATGAGGAATCAAATGTTGTTGATAAAAGAAATGAATTCATTCTTGTATCTACCCTCTCTGCTGCATCTCCACCCGACACTATGAATGTCTGGTTGATAGATAGTGGTGCCTCAAGGAACATCACTAGGTTCAAGGAAGCACTTTCTGATATGGCTGAGAAGGATACTAATCTGGAAATTATCCTTGACGATAATGCCACATATCTCGTCAAAGGTACAGGGAATGTGACCCTCCATTTGTCTCAAGGTCAAGTCCTCCGCTTGTGAGAATTACTCTATGTACCTCATTTGAAGAATAACCTTGTTTCTATTTCAGCCATGGAAGACAAAGGTTTCAATGTGGCATTCATTGATGGGAAGGTTTGTATCTGGAAGAAGAGCTTCAAGGAAGCTATCATGATTGGGTTTAGAGTTGAAACAGTCTACCATGTTGGAGGAAGTCCACTAGGAGTGATGACGTGTGATATTATTCGACAGACTAATCTATGTCAGCAGAGGTTTGGACACCTTCACTACAAAGCCCTTCCCGAACCAAGGAAGGTGATGATGGGGATGGTCGAGTTCTCAAATAATCATGAATGTGTATTTCAGGGTTGTGCCGAAGGAAAGCATACAAGGGGACCTTTTCCCTCAAGTGTCACAAACACATCTAATGTCTTGCAATTGATACATTATGATCTACTTAGGATGCTACCCGTGACATCCTTGGGAGGATGTTCTTATTTTATGGCATTCATATATGAATTCTCTCACAAAAGCTTGATATACTTCTTGAAGAAGAAGGATGAGGCTTTCACGTGGTTCCGTACCTTCAAAGCCTTGGTGGAAAATCTGACAGGGAAGAATATCAAGATAATGAGGACCAATAATGACATTGAATATGAGACGAATGAGATCAGGAACATTTGCAAAGAAGCTGGCATCAAGAGGGATACCACAATTGTCTATACTCTTGAGAATAATGGTGTTGTTGAATGAAATAATAGAACCAATGTGGCAGTTACCCGTACCATGCTATGTGACCAGGGTGTACCGAAGTTTCTATGGGGAGAAGCTGCGAACACTATTGTGTACATACAAAACAAATGCCCGCATTCCACTCTATACTCAAAAACTCTCGAAGAGGTTTTCACAAGTAAGAAATCTGGCATCTCACATTTTAGGGTTTTTGGATGTCCTGTTTATTTTCATGTGTCGAAGGAGATGAGGAGCAAGGTGGATGCTTCTGGGAAGAAGGGAATGTTTGTGGGCTACAAAAAAACTTTGAAGGCCTGTAGATTCTATGTGCCTTATCAAAGGGAAGTGGAGATATGCCACGATGTTACCTTTGACGAAGACGCTTCCCTGAGGAAATTATTCAATCTTCCGAGATATGAGGAAGATTGTGAAGAAAGGCCTGGAAATCAAGAAGAACCGAAGGATGAGATGATGCCTGATGTTGAAGGGCCAATGGACCCGATTGATCCACCTCCTTCGATGAGGAAGAGACCATCATGGCTCAAGGACACTCTCAAGGATGCTGAGGGATACATGGCCCTAGGGGGGACATTCCCTGAAATAAAGAAGTCGAATAGATACTGAGGGTATCTAACATCCATGAGTATTATTGTACAATCTAAGCCTACATCTTTTGAGGAAGTCGTAAAACATCAAGTTTATAAGGATGCTATGCTCAAAGAGTATGAATCCATAATGAAGAATGATGTATGGGATGTGGTTCCAAGACTAGAGGATAAAGCAGTTGTCACCTCAAAATGTCTCTACAAGATCAAGCATGGATCTGATGGAAGTGTTGAAAATTTCAAGGCAAGAATCCTTTCCCGTGGCTTCTATCAAAAGGAAATTGTAGGCTATGATGATATATTTGCACCCATGGCCTGATATACCACCATCCATTATATCATAGCCCTTGCTGATAGGAAAGGATGGAGTCTTCATCAGATGTATGTGAAGACTGCGTTTCTGCATGGTGCGATAAAGGAAGAGGTGTATGTGGAGCAACCTCTGGGGTTCCAAGTCCAAGATCGGGACATTGATGTCTGCAGGTTGAAGAAAGCCCTCTATGGGTTGAATAAAGCACCCAGACCTTGGTACAAGAGGATAGATAGCTACTTGATGAAGCTAGGCTTCACTCGTAGTAATTCTGATCTGAACCTTTACTTCAAAGTTGATAGAGAAAAGCCTCTCATTCTAGTGTTGTATATGGACGACCTCTTTCTAACAGGTGCTGACCCTCTCATTAATCAGTGCAAGAGGAATATCACTACTAAGTTCGAGATGAAAAACCTAGGATTGATGCACTACTTCCTAGGTCTGGAGGTCTAGCAGAGACTTGGCAAGATTTTCCTCTGTCAAGGAAAATACATTGTGAAGCTTCTGGAAAGATTTTCTATGGTGGACTGTAAGTCCGTTTTGATACTGATGGAGCTCAACTTTAAAAATTTGAGTGGCAGCATTGCTAGGCATGTGCTAGCAAAGCCTACTGAGTATCACCAACTCGTAGGGGCCCCCATGTTCTTAGTGAACACCCGTACGGACGTATGTTTTGCAGTGAACACTTTGAGTCAACATATGGTTGAGCCTCATCGCATCCACTAGGTTGGTGCCAATAATTTTTTGAGATATCTTCAGGGCATGATAAACCATCGGATGAGATAAACTGTCAGGAGTGTGACACTCCATGGATATACTGATGTTGATTGGACTAGAAATGTGGTCGATCGTAGGAGCGCACCGAGATGCTGCTTCATAGTTGGTTCTACTTTGATATCATGGATGAGCAAGAAGAAGAATTCGTTGGCTTTGAACTCCACCAAGGTCGAATACATTGTAGTGAGTATGGCCTATTGTGAAGAATTTTGGTTGCGGAAGCTGTTTAGTGAGTTGTTCAGGCATGTGCTAGATACCACCATGATACTCTCTGATAACCAGAGTGGGATTTGGTTGTCCAAGAATCCTTTGTTCCACGATCAATCCAAGCATATTGATATCAGGTACCACTTTATCCGGGATATGGTACAGCAAGGTGTCGTAACGCTTGATCATATAGGAACTGATGAGTAGGTCACATATATTCTCACTAAGCCCCTGGGGAGGTTCAAGTTCCTAACCTCCAGTTGGAATCCTGGTATCATGAAACGACCCTATGTTGAGGGTCTTGTTGGACGGTGAGCTCTGGGACCTCTAGGGGGGCCTTGGGGATAGCTTCTCGGATCCATAAGTAACCATAGGGCTAGGCTTTCTGAACCTTGTTGGTGTGCTTCAGCCCCATCATTGTGATGATTGACTTGGTTTGCCTCTCACTATTTATGTCCCGTATCCATCCTACCCATTAAGTTCAGGTCTCATGGGCAGTACCTCTCATTTGGCCAGTGATGCATCAAAGATTGATGTATTCTCTATCTAAAATGGCACGGTCCAACTACTTGATCTAAGATAAACTATAGTGAGGTTTCAGACCTCCAACTGACTTCGGATCAGGTAAACCAACTTCGGTTTGGTATGAGATTCTTTGTGAGTCCTATAGAGGTTTCGGACCTCTCGGATGAATCTTTCAGCCAAGAATGATGTCTTTGTGACTGAACCACTTCTTTCCTAAAATAAAGAGGCCAACAAAGAAAGTTATGGCGGGATGACGCGTGATGTTTGGATTGCACTGGTGGATGGAGTTCTCCCTAGTTGAGAGGGAGTGTTAATTTTGGACAATCAGGTCCAAACTCCATGTTGTGATTCTCATATGAAGATATTAATATTTTTATTGGACTCCTCTTTCGCAGAGGTGTGAGATTGATCTAAAGATCATCTTAATCCGATGAAAACATTTATTTTTAATTATTCAAAATATGTGCAGGTCGACCTTAAGGTTTTGTGCCCAAGCAATTGTGTCACACACACTCATTGATGAATATATATTGGTCAACGTTGGAGGAAAATTTCACTCATCTCATCCTCACACATTTCTTTCTCCTCATTTGATTGGTTAGATGACCTTGGAGGATCTTCTCTCCACACGTGGGAAAATTTCAACAGCTGCACTTTTCTATTTTTGGTCTAGGATTTATGCAGCAACTTTGACCAGTGTTGACTTTGGTCAACGCAAGGTTAAACGGATCTGAAACTCTCCCAAAAGTTTGATTTTCCAAATCCGCATTTTTTCGCACTATTCATAAGGCTAGACATTGACTTTGACTTTTCTACATTGACCTAGTTTCTACTGTTGTTTGCGTTGACCATTGCCTGGCAACATTGACTTTTGGGTTGACTTTTGTGTTCATTGTTTTGGCTATCCTAGAGGGTTGTGTGACATTGCAAGTTGGCTGACCATATTGAGACTTTGTTGGTTGAAGCATCCTGCCAATTGTCGTAACTCACCAACACGTACACTTATATATTTCTAGCTTGTCTTTTGTCGATCTTCTGGTATGTTCTATCATCATTTTACTTTATTGTTTATGTGATTGCAGACTGATATTGGGATAAAAATTATGTTGCATCAAGAATATAAAATTAAAAAAAATCTACATGATACTTGTTTTCATGGTGATAAAAAATATATTTCCTATACAAATATGGCCTTCCAAAAATACTTCCAGAAATATCAAGTGGAACTACATCAAGTTCAAATTCATCAAGAAATTTTGTTGTTATTGAAAATCTAAGTATGCATTTCCTCGTAACTTGTAAGTTTTCATTCTTGCATATCCAACCTAAAGGATAATCTATTGGATGAGGAATGGTATCTAAAGTTACCTTCCTGATTAAGTCTTTCTAAATAAAATTTTCTTATGAACCAATATCAAAGAGTGTATCAATTTTTGTATGCTTTGAAATAACTCGAATATGGAAAAGTTCAATTCTTGTTTTCTCATCTTGAGTATCATTAAGATACCTTGAAGAGATAATTCTTTCTATGACCTTACCTTTCATTCACATTTTTTGTAATCTTTGTTTCATCTCTCGAGTCATAGCCTAAGTCATGATGTGTAGTTGCAGCTACCTTTTGCTTCCCTTGTTGTTAAACTTCTTTGGTTCCCTTTGTAGTTGCAGCTATCTCAGGATGAAGCTTCCAAAAATGAGCTTCATAATTAGACTCTTTCGAACAATATTTTCATGTAAATTTTTTTCCTTCCTTATTGATGGATAGATTATTATGTCCTTTCCCTTTGAACTTACTCTTACCCTTGTCTCTACTTGTGAATGGCTTCTTGCTACCCTCTTGTGAAATTTTTTTCCCTCTTGCTTCTGGACGTGTTGCCTGAACACAAACCTAATCTAAAATTCTAGGATTAAACATAATGATATCATGCCTCAAATAATTGTGTAAACCCCCAATATATTTTTAAAAGACGTGTTGAGATTGGAAGTCTACACCTAGTATCAAACACCTTCTTCTAAACTCTTAGGTGTAACTTTGCACACTTTGACCCTTTAGTTGTCTAAAGTTCTGCCAATCCATAATATCCTTATGCATAGAAGTTAATGGGTAAAATTTTCTTCTAAGTACAGTAATAAAATATATCCAAGAGTTTGAGACCTTACCATTCTTTTTCAGATCCTCTTTTGTTTTGGCTTCCCACCAAATCAAAGCAGCACTTTCCAACCTTAATGAAGCTAGAGGAATCCTTGTTTCATCATATTTTATGTTTTGAATCCTGCAATAAACTTCAATTTGATGAAACAAATTATCAATCCTTTCAATATTCACTTCACCATTATACATAGGTAGTTCTAATTTGATATAAAGTTTTAATAATTTATTTTTACTGTGAACACTTGGGGTATGTGGATGTGTTTGAGTAACAGTTGTTGTTGAAGAGGAAGAAGATGAAGGTGAGGATGGAGGTGAAGATGATGGTGGAGAATAGGGTGGTCTGCCACCATTTCCTTTTTAAGACTTGTCATCATCTCCTCCTTTTCCTCCAGAAGAGCCCTCTCCTTTTGAAAGCTTGGATCTTTCACCCTGCAATCTTGAATTTATGTCTTCATAGAGAACCTTCACCATTTAAATCATGTCAAAGAAATATTTTTTGAAAGTCTTTTCATTTTCCAATGTATTATCATCTCCTCCTTCATGTGACATGCTTACTGAACCTTTAGATACAACTTGAGGTGAATCTTGTGGTGGAAATTGAGATAAATGGGCTCTCCTTGTCCTTCAACCAAATTAAGAACATGCACCCACAAGATTTCCTTCTCTTGTTTTGAGCTCCAACCTTGTAAGCATAAAAAACACTTGCAAATAATTAAATCGTCATAAAAAAAAAAAAAAAAAAAACTAAGCTCTAATACCAAACTTGATCTGTATAAGATCTTAATGTAATTTCCTTGAGGATGTATAAATTGCAAGTATTAAAAACTTATTTTTTGTGATATTTATTGTTAAATTTCTAAACACATAAAGCATGAATTCAAACTCTGAAATAGAATAAAATAATAGATAAATACACCATTAAAATAACCAAAACAAAGCAAGTGATGAAGGACATCACCCCTCCTGGGCTACGTCTCCCTGGTCCAACTTCCAATGGCTTGGCCCTATATCATTATGCTAAAAAATGGTGGTTACATCAGTTTATATTGCTCCAATGGCTTCAAAATGTTTTCCATTAGCTTTAGAAATGTAAAAAATGGTTTTCTAGCCTCTTTCGGCTCCAAAATTGGTCAAAAACTAAAGAACTTATGAGTTTCCATAGCTTTGCTGCTAGTCACTCTACAAATTCCCTGAATTCTGGAACTGTCCTACAAATCTGCCCTAAATTATGCTAATGGAGAAAAAATTTGATGCATTTTCTACACAAATTGTGGGACCATTAAAATAAACACCAATTCCTTAGGGTCAAATTTTAATTAATAAAAAAAACATATTAATAGGGCCACAACCCTACTTCTGCACTGGTAGTGCTATGGGGTTTAAGGGGGGGGGGGGCGAACCGGCTCTCACTTCCATACTACCAACAAAAGTTTATATGTGACATTGGTTGTATTGTTTAATAAGAACCATGCGGCCTGGTCGGTTAAGCCATTTTGTTGTTGGTTGTGAGGTTGCGGTATCGACTCCTAAGGAGTTAATTAGTACCTTAAAAAAAACATTGATGGCCCTCGTGCTACCACGTGGCGACCTATGGTTGAGACATGTGGCAACAATTGGTTGGCCACCATCCACCCAATCAAAACATGCCAAATCAGCACCAATAGAATTTGGAAAGGTGGCATGACTAGATTGGTCCAATGAGCCTAGTCAACCATGCCAAGTCAACAATCCTAGTCCATTGTATGGACTGCTAACTGGAATATCTACACAATTTTTACCAAAATTTTTCCTATTTGGGAAAATAAATATAACTCATTTCAAGGAGTATACGGTTTCAATTTTCCGCAAAGTTAGTTTTTCTAGATTTAAAACGATAAGATATATCCGGTCATTTAGGTTCCACACCATTCTCAAAACTTTCATTTTTTAGCATATTTTTTATCACCTGATCATCAGGGTAAGCTATTGGATTCTTTTGTAGATCACACATGAAAATGGGTTCCCGGAAATCCCATAAACATGGAGCATTTGTTGGAATATGAACCTATGATATGTGTCTTTGGTGGTGGAACAATTTTATTAAGGAGGTGGTGGAAGGCTAACCCTTTAGGGGTATTTCGCAAACCACCTTACCCACGAGTTTAGGGCTTTCCCACTTACAAAATATTATGGGATTTTATCTCTATCTCTGCAAGGAAACTTTTTCAGAGTGCATGGTTTATGTATAATTTTATTTATATCCATTGGTGTTCTCTTCAACTTGTTTATCCTCATATTGAAGGATTTGAGATTCATAAGTTGGATTTGGTGAAGGTATTTTATATTTTCATTAAGACCCTAAGTAGGAACTCTATCGTTTAAACGAAGTATAGATTCAATATTGTGGTGGATGTAAAACAATGGATAGAGTATCATTTTCATGTCCCTATGACTTTGGAGTGCCTATTACATGAAGGGAAGCAGTTAATGTATTTATGCCATTGCACATATATGGTATTTCAAGGAACTCTATCATCGTGATACTTGTGAGGTTGTGTGGTGAGGTTATGGGTACCGGGGAGCTACACACCTCATTATTTTTATAGATAATTTTCTCATTACAAAACCCTTAGTTTATTTGTCTCTTCCTAGGATTAAGTGTACGAGAAAGCTCACATACCATCGGGTCATGTCAAAAAAAATCCAGGACCCTACACTATAGAATAATTGGGGCAAGCACAACCATGGAAGTTAATATTGTAGAGGTAATTCCTTTTTTTTTTAATCTCCAATATGGGGTTGTTATATATAGAATCAATGGTTTCTGGCCCATATCTCACACATTACACCTATGTTTTTTATCAACTTGGACCCTAAATGTGGTTTCTATTTATATTGCAAATGTTTCTTCACTATTCAATTTTGAGACACAGAAATATTTTAAGTACATCCTAAATGATGGGTCATGGTTTCCAGACAGAGTTGGGCTCCTCATTACTTCATCGTTCCCATGTTTCAATACTACAAATATGGTAGTTTCAACAACGTCCATTTTGGTGAGACTACCCAATCTCCCTCTTCCTTTCTGAAACCATAAGGTCCTAGATGATATTATAAATATTCTATGAAAATTCAAAAATATGGACCTTATCAACAAAAAAATATATCTTTACATTTTCCATATTTGTTTAGAGATAGACCTCATTAATGGTCTTCCTAACCATATTTACGAGAAACATAGAATATTTGAGTGGATTGAAGTATTAGATTCAAGAACACAATATTTAAAGGTAGAATTTATTTCAAAGTAGGACGCTTCTATAACATATTCCCACAAGGAAAAAAGACCTCAAAAATAAAAGGAGAGAGGCCCGCAATCCAAAGGAATGGTAGGCATATCACCATTACCATTAAAAGTAAGAATAAGAAACCATGGAGAACCATCAAAAAAATGGATGCACGGGTTCAAATCAATACCCAAGAATATGGTGCTTTTGTGGATACTTCCATAACCAAAACCCACATATATAAGGGTACCAAATTAGTACAGATTCAAGCAATAGAGCGGCAACAAAAAGAGGATACACACAATAAAAAGGGAATGGGGTGGACAAAGAGAACACATGTCTCTGAGAGCTCCTATTGAAACAACGAAGTC
The DNA here is from genome assembly GCA_034641835.2 of Pinus albicaulis. Lineage (NCBI taxonomy): Eukaryota > Viridiplantae > Streptophyta > Pinopsida > Pinales > Pinaceae > Pinus > Pinus albicaulis. Next base: position 1,169,835,861 of record CM076580.1, read on the forward strand.
CACTTGAAAATAGCTAGAAACAAATTGCCAATGGTAAAAATTGATCCCATCACTTGGGGTTGGAAAAATCTTCAAAAAAAGAAAGGCAACTGGAGAAGTTATGTGAATTTTACCACACTAAACTTCAACATTTTTTTTTTCTACAATTTTCCTTTTTATTCTTAACGAGTCAAAAGCACTATGATAGAATGCTTTCAACATCCACAAAAAGGAATTGTGTTCCCAAGTTAAATAAAATTATGATTTATACATATTTTATTGAACCATATTTAAAATATAGATAGTTGATGTTGAAATAATTTAATTGTTTCATATTGTCCATATTAAAATGTTTTTTAATTAATATATTCTTAAAATAAAAATCAATATTACTTTTCATTTCATATCATAAAAAATTATTTTAAATTTACATTTAATGTTTTAATTATTATTAATACTTTCTAAATGAAAATATTAATTTTATATTAAAAATTTAATGTGTTACACATCTTTCTCATGTTAGGAAGTATTTGAATATTTTATTTCAATTATTTTTTCACTTTCCACTTAGGGAAATTTGATTTTAGAGTGTGTGTATATATAGCTTTGATATACCATAATGGACATGGATATATCGAGGCCATTGGGAGACTTGCTTGGCCTCCCTCAAGACCAACCATGTGTGTGAGAAGGTGGATAACTACATGGTGGTCCACATATCAGGATGCTCGTGGAAAATCAACCACCAGCGAAGTGGCAAATTTATTCATACGTGGGGGCAGGGGGGGTATGTGCTTCATAAAGTGGATTGGAGTCCGAGTATGGTATTATTGTTTCTCTAATTTGGGAAAGGTCGATACGACCACTGCCAAAAGAAAATCCTCTAGTTCTTTCGTAACCATTAGAGGATTCAATGGGTGACACTCTATAATTAGGTGGGTGATTAGGGTGGTGACAGCTTCCAGAAGAAAGCTAAATGTAACTTTTATTCTTTCTCTCCCAATATTTTTTTTGGCAACCTCTAGAATGACTTGGTAACTTGGCATTATCCTACTTTGGTTTCTCATATCATAATTTTCATAAATTGTGATCTGTCTTGACGTCTCCCCACTCAGCTTCTTTTGAAATTGGAAAGAGGGAATAAGTGTAATGGTAAATCTATTTTTCGAATTGATTTTTGTCTCCTCGTTTCGTTGTTTTCCTATATCTCTTATTTTTACTAGTGCAATTGTGGTTAAAAATATGGTTGGAAATTGTCCATGGAATTCGGAATTTCCTCCTATGGTGGTCAGCTACTCAAAATATGAACAAACGGTTGGTGGTTCAACTTGTGAACATGAAGAAGTTTGGATTGAAGAGTGTTGTACACTATGGTTTAAATTTTTCCCACCCATGCTTAAATATTGTTGGGGTGTTCGACCCTTTGGAATAATTCATGCGTTTTTGGCATAAATGAGCACAAGGATTCATAGTTTTGGTAATTTAGGGGGGTCTACAAGATTAAGATGAAGAATTATTGCGTCAAGGTTGGGGTGACTTTGGGTGTAGTGTGGGTGGTATTTTTAAGGATTCCTCTTTCTATTTTCCCCTCCATGGCTCCACGAATAAGCTCTCATCACCGCATATTTTCGAGGGGAAAAGCCCTAACAACCACACCTAGGAGCCATCACTAGATGAAGGAGCTTGTTGTCCCAACAAATAAGGGAAGAGTGAACACTTTGGGCTTTCACTGATAAAAAATGGCTGATTAAATTAATGAAAGTTGTATTGGTTAACTCTACTCTAAGAGACTACACTAGGAGGGACTGCGTCAGCAAGTTGCTCTGCACTTCATTACATACCAAAAAACATATATATTACATGCAAATAGGGAAGTTACAATCAATACCTGAGAAATAGGAACAAACTCCTAATATAAGGTTCTAGTGAACCAAATCTCTTTAATTAAGTTTCTCCATTAACTTCAACACTCCCCCTTAATAGAGAAAGGGTTCACAAATATTCCTAGCATTTCCCTAAACATTTCAAATTTAATTCTACGAAGAGGCTTAGTAAAAATATTTACAGCATTACCATAGGTATTACAATATTCAACATGAATTTATTTTGACTGAACTTTCTGCCTGACGAAGTGAAACTATGTATCAATTTTCTTAGTGTTTTGTGAAACATGGGATTATTTGCAAGTTTGGTGGAGCTCTATTTATTACATCTGATAATTGTTGCATTTTTTTATTTTTCTCGTCCTTCTTAGATAAGTTGTCTCAACCAAATTGCCTCACAAGTCGCTACACACATCACTTGGTACTATGCTTCTGCTGAAGACAAGGAAATGGTGGTATGGGTTTTAATACTCCATGAAATTACCTTGGATCTAATGCTAAATGCATACCTAGTTATGGATATCCTATGATCTATGTTTCCATCCCAGACGGAGTCTGAAAATCTTGTCAATTTAACATCACAAGAATCAGTATACAAAATTCCATAGTCTAAGGTTCCTTGTAGATACCTTAACATGCCTTTTTATGCAATCCAATGGATCTTAAGTGTCTTGGACATAAATTAGCTCAATGCACCGACCGCATAAGCCAAATTTGGTCTAGTAGTGGTTAAGTAGATTGAGCTCCTAACCAGTTTCCTATAGAATGCTGCATCTACTTCATTTGAACCATCACCACTTTGAAGTTTGTTATTCGGTTGTTGCGGCATTGTTGTAGCCTTACACTTATCTGCCTTAAAAATTTTCAGAAGAAACCTGACATACTTACTCTATGCTAGAAAATTTTGTCCTGAATCTCTCCATATCTCTAGACCCAAGCAATAGTGAATCTCACGCAGGTCTTTCTTCTCAAACATTTGTGACATCTGGACCTTGATTTCTTCAATGAGCTTATTGGAATTTCCTGTAATTATGAGATATAATACATATAAATAAATAAAAATAATTCACCCCTTTTCATCAAATAAAGTATAGATATTGGGGTCATTTTTTCTTCTATTATAGTTGTGATGTAAGAAGAATGAATCAATTTTATCGTACCATGACCTTGGAGTCTGTTTTAGTCCAATAAAGCTTCCTTTAATCTACATAATAAACGTTATTTTCCCTTTTTGAAAAACCCCTAAGGTTGCTCTAAATAAACTTCCTCTTTCAACTCCCCATTTAAGAAAGCTTATTTAACATCTAGCTTGTGCATAATCGAATGATGTTTAGTAGCTAAGGAAATTACCATTCTGATTGTATTAAATTTAGCTATGGGGGCGAAGGTTTCCTCATAGTCTATACCTTGTTTTTGTGAATACCCCTTTGCAACCAACCTAGATTTGTATTTATCTATGCTCCCATCTGCTTTAAATTTGGGCTTGTATAACCATTTGCAACCTATGTCTTGTTTTTCTTTTGGTAGTTCAACTAAATCCCAAGATTTTTTTTAAGGAATTGATTCATGATCCCCTTCCATGGCTTCCCTCCATTCATTATATCGACTCGCTTATTTATAACTAGAGGGTTTTTTAAATTTAACATGCTAGTTATAAAATCATTCTCCCTATATCTTGTTTCTAGTTTTATTTTCCTACCTCATCTCCTGTGTGTTGGAGTGACATCCAGCCTGCGTTGATTAACCTTTGATGAATTTGGTTTGAAATTTGCATCCCTACTTTTTGTTTCTTCCTTTTTCTGCTGTTTCTGCTACTGCTACTTACGGCTTTCTCCTATTTCACCATTCCATTCTTCCACCAACAAAGGAATGTCTCATTCATCATTGTTGTCTACATTGTTTCCATCATGAACCGGTTCATGAAACACTACATCTATACTCATAAAAAAATTATGAGTAGAGGGAACAAAAAATTTGTAAGATTTAAATTTTGTACAATACCCAACAAAAGATCATTTGATGGCCTTTGAATCCAATTTATTTCTATCCTCCTTTGGTACATGGGCAGAGCCTTTGGATCCAAAAATTCTTAAATGCTTAACTTCAGGTTTAAATCATAATAAAGCTTCAAGAGGAGTTTTAAATTCAAGATTCTTTGTAGGATTCCTGTTTTTTAAATACATTGTAGTCTTTATCACTTCAGCCCAAAATCCATTAGAAATATTCTTACCTTTCAGCATGCTTCTAGCACGATCCAAAAGGATTTTGTTTCTCCTTTATACAACCCTATTCTACTGAGGAGTATGGGGTACTGTAAACTATTGCAGTATTCCATGGTATTTGCAATATTTTTTGAAATAATCCTTCCTGTACTCTCCCCGTTGAACTAATTGGAGAATATTGATGTATTTTCCTATCTACTTTTTAATCATGCTTCTGAACTACTTAAAATATTCAAAAGTATCGCTCTTTTCTATAAGTAAATATACCCACGTAAATCTAGTACAGTCCTAAACAAATAATAAGAAATAATATACACCTCCCAAGGATCTTGACTGCATTGACCCACATAAATCAGTCCGGACTAACTCTAGTATATTTCTTTGTTTTCTGTTAACATTACCAGGGAAATCATCTCTTTTCATCTTCCAAAGAGAACATGCTTCACAATAAACATGAATTTGACTTAAATCGGGAAGAACATGGACCATACCTCTCTTCTGAAATAACATAAAATTATTGAAATTAATATGGAAAAATATTTGATGCCATAAGTATTCAGTTTTCATACCTAATGATGTCAACAATTGATGTGGCACACTTCTCACATTTAGCTTGTAAAGACCACACACCCGAATCCATGTTCCAATGTTCTTCATATTATCTAGAAAATCTTTAATAACATAATATGATTTATAAAATTCTACCTTAAGGTTCTGATCTATTATCATTGAAACAAAAATCATATCCTTATTAATGCTACGTACACACATCACATTTTGAATGTTCCTAATATTTCCATTAGGTAGAATTACAAGAAAATTACCATGTCCTTTAATTGGGTACCCTCTGTCATCTCTAGGGTATATTTTTTCTCCATTGTTGGTTTCTTTGAAGTCTTCAATCCATTATCTATTGCTTGTCAGGTGGGTGGATACTCCTAAATCCACATACCACGTATCTGCTTCATCCTTCCCATCAGAGTAAGCTATAAACAGTCTGAGAATTTTGGTTATGGTCATCATCTACAAAGTGACCTGCATGTCTCTTGTATCTCTTCTTACCTTCATGATATTTCTTCTTTCATCAGTGCTTAGCCATATTGCCAAATTTTCCACAATAGAAACATTTTAATGGTGGATCATTCCTATTAGGTAACATACCTTGCGACGGATTCATCCTTTTCAGTGTTGTGCCTCCACCTCTTTGAACTGCATTCAGCTTCCCTCTAAAGGGCTTCTTTTTTACCATTAGAGCTAGATCTCAATTCTGGGGTTTAAGTTTATGTTTCCTTTTCTCCTCTTGCATGAGAATCCCTGTCAATTATTCAAATTTATGGGCTTTCTCTCTCACATTCAAGGCTGTTATAAACATTTAGCATTCTTTAGTCATACCATTCATATTAACTATTACCAGATCAGTGTTACTTACAACCTTCCCAATGTTTCCAAGCTTGTCTTTAAGGTCCTTGATGCGTAAGATGAATGCATATACTATCTAATTCTCCTCCATCTTGATGGAGAGAATATTTCTTTTCACGAATTTTAGGTGGCTTGTATTTCTAATTTCGTACAGGTCTCTAAGAGTTGTCCAGATTTCGTTCGCTGACTTGAAATATCTAATGTGAGAGATGATGCAATTTTTGACTGTCATCTTCAACATCGTTTTTTACTTTTTCTCCCTACTCTCCCACTCATGTGTTGTCACAGTTGTTGCGCCTGTTGCAATTGTAGGTTTCACTTCATCTCCATTCCTAATCCCCCATGCACTATGCCCTTCTAGCATATTCTATAACTTGAATTTTCTATTAGAATAATTGGAACCGTAGAGCTTGTTTCTCTCATTAAAATATACCTCCATCATATTATTCATCTTAAAAAAAAAAAAAAATTACCTCTGACAATTGATAGAAAATAGGATCTACAAACAGATATACCCTAGATCCACAAAAAAACAATGTCAAGAAATAGATCTACCTTATCTTCGACCACTCTGGCAGGTTGATCTATGCACTACGTAATGAGCTCATGAGATCCTCTGCCCCGACCTCTTTTGATACAAGGTCATGAGCTCATCTATCATGGATCATTCTTACATCCATCCTCACACTTTACCAGTGATTTTCTACTACCTCTGCTACCACATCTTTCTTGCTCCTTTAACACGATCTCACTAGATTTATAGGCACGAGCTCTCTGGCTGAACTCACAGAATCTCTCTAGCCTCAATCAATGATCCAAATCATGAGCTCTCTAGCTCAAGGATGCTCCTTGACTACTTTGATCTCAACGACCCTCTTTAGTGTGAGCTCTCTGGCTCATCCAACATGAGCACTCTGGCTCCTTCGAGGAGCTCACAAATCAACAATGTTTCTCCAATAATTTCTGCATTGATTTCCAATATCAACGCTCTTCTCTGGGACACTTCAGCGTTCATCAATGTGTCTGTGCAAAAAATGAACGTGTTGATTTTATTTTCCAGAAAAAAATTAGCCTCACTCAGGCCACCCTTAGGTCATCAAGGGCTTCTCCTCTACTACTTGTATACTCATAGGGATCAAATAATTCTAACACTGATTCGACCTTATAGCTCTGATACCATGAAAAAAATGGAGGATTTAATTAATGAAAGTTGTACTTGTTAGCTATACTCTGAGAGACTACCCCACGAGGGACTGCATCTGCAAGTCACTCTACATTCTCATTACAGATCAAAAAATATATAGCTTACATTTTTTTAGCACTTCAATCGATCTCCGAGGATAAGAAGAGACCAAAAAACATAACTACAGGCCATGATCTCTCTAAGTAGCTAGCCCTAATAGGTCGGAGAGGGCTCTCTCGAAGGGATCACAACCAAGAGGGTTGGATCAATTAGGTTCTAGGATAGGTATAGTAGCACATGGGTTTTGATTGGTTGATTTTGGTGATGGATGAGTGAATTAGGTCAAAGAGGTAACTAGGTAAGGGAAAGTAACATCAAAATTGTAGGTATCTGATGGGGCAAGGTAGGTGGGAACTCTAACACTTTAGGGTTCTTAGGTTACATGGATTAGACTAGTGAGGTGCTAAAAAGAGCATGAAAATACATGCATTCTTTTTAAAATGAAGAAATAAAACAAATTATGATGATTCTCCAAAAACAGAGCATAAAGGATGTATTCTTCTTATCATACTTGAGAATCAAAAATATCATAGAAGTGGAATGAACATGGAAAGTACAAAACATTCTTACATATGCAACAGAAGAAGAAACTATGTCAAAATATAGTAGCACAAGAATCCCACCAAAATAGTTGCAACTCATCCCATATATTCCTGCCAAAATATGAATACACTAATGTATCTGATCAATAAAAAAACATCCAACCTGTGAAATGAGTAAAGATGTGAAATATATAGACATGAAACAACTTCTCCCAACCTCACGGGTCGAATCCCTAAATTGTGGAGTTGATCCTCAAAAGTCCGAACTGCAAACCTAGAGTGTAGGGAGGTAAAATTGACTCATCCTGAACTTTAGTGAAACTGATTCATAAATCCTCAAAAATAATTTTACCTAATGTATTTACCCATAGGTAACTCAAAAGTATCATAATTAAATATAACTCCATCATTTACATTGGTAGAAACATAATTTTCCATGGTGAAACTAAAAAAACTAAGAAGAAAATGAGAAGTATCAGTCACTGGTAAGGAGAACAGTGCTAGTGTGAGGAGTGCAATGCCATCTTCATCTCAACTTTTGAAGGATTTTCTTATTTCCAAATTGAGCTCATGATAGCTCATTGGAAATCCTACCCTATCTAGTTTTGATAAATGTGCTTCGTTTCAAAAAATGATAAGATTTAGCTCTCCAAAAAGTCAATCTCCTAAGAGTGGTCAGGAGCAAAGTGCCTATCTAAGAAACATGGCAGAAACATTATTTTTAGGGTGTTGTTTTGACCTTTCTCCTTGCCATATTGCCAAAATTTTCTCAAAAAAGTGTCAAAATTGACTATTTACTGCCTTTTTAATCCAATGGTTGTCTTGGTTTGGCATTTGGAGGCATCCAGAAGAATCACAACACCCAAGCAAGGAGCACATCGCCTAGCCTAGGAGCCCAATGCCAGAATGCAAGGAGCACATTTCCACCTTCAAACCTACTTTTGGATGACTTCCTAAAGTCCAAATTGGGTGCATGATAGCTCGTTTTAAATATATTTCTGTCTACCTCACAATTCACTTATCAAGAATTGAAAATGATTAGGTATAGCCCATAAATCATCAATTTTCCCTAGACTGGTCAAAAAGTGTAGAATGGGGGTGATAAAAGCACACTGTGCTCTTGCAAGAAACATTTGGAGGCCTTCCTGACCTCCGAATTGAGCTCACGATAGATCATTGGAAATATCTCTCTATTTAATTATCATTTGATTCATTAAGCAAGTCATTTGGAGACTCTAGCTAGGATAAAATTTGATTTTCCCAAGGTCATTCCAGAAGTGCTGGAACTCTCTTGTAGAAACTATATTTTTTACACATCTCCAAAACCATAACACATGTGTAAAACATGAAGAATTCTTTTTCTTCCTTGTTATATGATTAACAAAAAACTCTTTCAGTTTTGTGAAATTCATCTCCATTTGGTCAGAAACATACTTTGAAGAAAAACAGACTATATGTGTGGAAAATGATTTGTCCCTTGAAGTGAATTCTTGAAAAATTATAGAGATGTGATTTTTATGAGCTGAAATGGCGTCATACTTGATGAAAAATCATGAATTCGCTTGGGACCCACATTTCCTCTAACTGTTGGTGCAGGTTGGTGAAATTTTTTTTTGGTGACCTTGAAAACCCTAGTACCTAATGGAGATTATGACTGAATGAAACCATGATGAAAATGTCTGAAATAATAATGACAACTCTTGGTGATGGTAAACTCAGGAAAGTGGTGAAATGAGCCAGCAAGTGATGAAATTTTTGAAAAGAGTGAGGTCTGACCTAAGACTAGCTATAGTGACCAAATTTTTGCATGATTAACTAATGGAATGTCAAAAATTTCAGAATGGGCCCCTAATATTATATGAAAATATATATTTTGATCACTGGTGGCAAGATGCAAAAACTTACACTAGCATTCGCTGCAGCTGGGGATGGTAGCTCCTTGGAGGTGCCAAGAACACCGTAGACCAAGTAGCCTAACCATTGGGCATGAAGTCAAGAGCTAAAAACCAAACTGAGTATTGAAAACTTGACTTAATAATATGAATGAAGACTTGACTAATTTTTTTTTGAAAACTGACTCAAAACTGACTAGAAACTGACTGAAATAGAAAAAATTACTAAACTTATTGATAGCAGCATATCATCAACGCTTGAGGGCTTCAAATTCTGTTGAAAAAAACCTGCCTGCTGAAGACATGTGTACAATCATGTGGAGTGATCCTTCCAGTATATCCAATCCAGCAGATGGCTACTTGCTCGAATTATGCTCGCACTTTCCTTCAGAAGGAATAAAAAAAAAAAAAAAAAACTAGACAAATCTGAGTGTCCACTCAACATGTGCTTCTGGTCCATGAAAACAAGAAAATACATATTCCCTGCTAATTGTAAAAAATTAGTAAAACGATCTTCAAAAATATGAAATGTTACCTTGTCTTGAGGTTCAGCAAAACAAAAGCACACTCCTCATTCTGATATGAAAGAACACTTGGTTTTTGATCCATAGGAAAGCATAGGGAAGCATGAATTTTTCATACCTCAGTGTTGGCTATAAATTCATCAAGCATGGGAAACTCTGACTCTATCTCTTGCACATTGTATATCTTAGGCTCACACTCCTCAAATTCTTATTCTAAATCACCCTTGAAAAAAATTAATTCTTCAAGATTGTTAAACATGACAGTCTTATCCTCTTCATGAAAGAAAATATTCCCTGTTAGTTGATCTCTTTGCAAGAAATCAACATCACAAATTGGCTTACTCACAACAACTTCATGTATATTTTCATCAGTTTCATGATTGCCATAATTTAAACTCAGATTTTCATTTTCAATGATGGAAGAAGTTTCACTAACAAATTATTGACTATGGGAACACTGCAAACCTGCATTAGCTTGGGCTGTAACATGAATTTTTAGGAGCTAATATATCTCATCTTCAGACAGAGGAGAAACCTGAGTTTTATATCAATAATCATTGGCTTGATAATTTTGATTTTCAGCATCGAGAACTGACATTTCTCTTTCTTTGTCCCTACCTTTTCATCCAAGGAGAAAGCCACTGATTCTTATTGGGAGAAAAATTTATGTAGGGCTTCTACGATCTCATCATCTAGACACTCTTCATCCTTATACAAATTTTCAGGAAACTCAATGAAATTATCAGATATCTCACGACAAATATAAATCATCGATAATGAATAATTAGAGCTTTGATAATGTTGAAAGAAAATTGAATGAAAGTCCTTTAGAGAATATAAAATACCACATGGTAGACTCTCATACCATGATCTCGCTTTTTGCTCCAAGGTAGCCAAAACATCTGCATCATACAATCTTCAAGAAGCTCAATATTTAGTCTATGAATATGAAAATGAAATTTGACCAAATGAAAACTAGCATATTAACCTTCCTTACCCTTAAACTTTGACAATCCTGATTGCCAATATATGCAAGGAATACAATTCTAAAAACTAGGAATATGAGCTCGATTCATAAAAGGATACCTTCGATAATTTCAATCCATTTTGACAACAATGAGGTCACCAATAATATCTTCAAACTACTACTTCTTGAAAAGTGTATTCACCGTGAAAATTCTAAACATTTGGATTCTTTGACACTAGAGTCGCCAGGTGAAATATTCAGCCTTCATATGCATCTGATCGTTGTCCACCATCAGCAACCAGATCTAAAATTTTATGATTTTTTTCATGGAGAAGATCTATCACTTTTTCCCTGTTGTGGTCGCCAAGATGTTAACACCCCACCGGATCTCTGGGGCTAAGAAGAGACCAAGAAAGGTAACCACAAACCAAAATCTCACCAAGTAGCTAGCCCTATGAAGCACAACAAGGCTCTCTCAAAAGCATCACAACCAAGAGGGTTATATCAATTAGGTTGTAGGCTAGGTAAGTAGCATATGGGTTTTGATTGGTTGAATTCGGTGTTGGATGAGTGAATTAGGCCAAAGAGGTAACTAGGTCAAGGAAAATTAGATCAGAATTGCAAGAATATGATGGGCCAAGGTAGGTAGGCACTCTAATACTTTAGGGTTCTTAAGGGAGATGGATCAAACTGGAGAGGTGCTAAAAAGAGCATGATAGTACATGAATTATTTTTAAACTGAATAAATGAAAAAAAATATGATGATTCTCCCAAAACATAGCATAAAATATGTATTATGCTTATGATACTTGAGAATCAAACATTTCATAGAAGTGGATTGAACATGGAAATTACAAAAACATTCTTACATATGCAACAAAATAAGAAACTATTTCAAAATACAGTACCACAAGAATCCCAGCAAAATAGCTACAACTCATCTAATAGATTCCTGCCAAAATATAGATACACTAGTGTCTCTGATCAATAGAACAACATCCAACCTATGAAATGACTAAATAAGTGAAATATATAGACATTAAAGAACTTCACGCAACCTTACAGGTTGAATCTCAGATTTGTGGAGCTGATCCACAAAAGTCTGAACTGCAAACCTAGAGTGTAGGGAGATCAAACTGACTCATCCCTAACTTTAGTGAAACTGATTCATCAATCCGCAAAAATATTTTTGCCTAATGTATTTACCCCTAGGTAACTCAAAAGCATCATGATTAAATTTACCTCCATCATTTACATTGGTAAAAACATGATTTTCCATAGTGAAACTCAAAAAAATGAGAAAAAAATCAGAAATATGATCACTAGTGTGCGGAGTGGAGTGTGAGTGTGACGAGCGCAGTGCCATTTTAAAGTCAGATTTTGAAGGGGTTGTTGATGTCCAAATTGAGGTCAAGATAGCTCATTGGAAAGCCTGCCCCATCTAGTTTCCCAAAAAGTGCATGTTTTTTAACAATGATAAGCTTTTACCCTAAAAAATTTCAATCTCCAAATAATGGTTAGGAGCGTAGCACCTTGCTGAGAAACAGGGCTGAAACATGATTTTTAGGGTGTTTGTTTTAACCTTTCTCCCTACCATATTGCCCAAATTTTCTTAGAAAAGTGTCAAAATTGACTATTTATAGCCTTATGAATCCAATGGTGGTCTATTTTTTCATTTGGAGGCCTCTAGAAGAAGCGCATCGCCTAGGCTAGGAGCGCAGCGCTAAGCCCATGAGTGCAGTGCCAGAATGGCAGGAGCGGAGTTCCACCTTCAAAACTATTTTTGGATGACTTTCCCAAGTATAAATCGGGTGCATAATAGCGCATTGGAAAGATACTATGGTCTACTACATAATGGACCTATCAAGCACTGAAAATGATTAAGGATAGCCCCTAAAAAATCGATTCTCCCAAGACTAGTAAAAAAATGCATAATGAGGTTGAAAAAATCACACCGTGCTCTTGCAAGCCATGTTTGGAGACCTTCCTGAACTCTTAATTGAGCTCATGATATATTATTGGAAATATCTCTCTGTCTAGTTATCATCTGATTCATCAAGCAAGTCATTTTGACACTCCAGCTAGGAGAAAATGTGATTTTCCCAAGGTCACTCTAGACGTGCGGCAACTGTCTTGTAGCAACTATATTTTTGAAATTTATCGCAAACCATACCACCTGTGTAGAAGCCAAAGGATTTTTTTCTTCCTTGTTCTATGGTTAACAGAAACCTCTCTCTGTTTTTTGAAATTCATCTCCATTTGGTTAGAAACATACTTTGATGCAAAATTGGCCCTATGTGTGCAAAATGATTTCTCCCTTGGAATGAATACTTTAAAAATGACGGAGACATGATGTTTATGAGATGAACTGGCCTCATACTTGATGAAATTTCATGAATTTCCATGGGACCCACATTTCCTCTAATTGTTGGTGCAATTTTTTTTATAACCTTGAAAACCCTAATACCTAATGTTGATTCTGACGGAATGAGTTCATGATGAAAATGACTAAAATAATAATGACAACTCTTCGTGATGGCACACTCAACAAAGTGGTGAAATGAGCTAGAAAGTGATGAAATTTTTGAAAAGAGTGAGGTTTGAGCTAGGAGTACCTCCAGTGACCAAATTTTTGCATGATGACCTAATGGAATGAAAAAAAATTCAGAATGGGACCCTAATATGATGTGAAAATTTATATTTTGATCACTGGTGGCAGGATGCAAAAAATGAGACTGACACCTGGAAATAGGGAAATTAGAACCAAAGACCTAAGAAATAGGAACAAAATCCTAATATAAGGGTCTGGTGAATCGACTCTCTCTAATTAAGTTTCTCCACTATCTTCAACACTCATAGAGGAAAACAATTGTCCTTGAGGAAGCATGGCGACCCCCACGTCCCCATAGTAGCCCATGCACAACCAGGACAGTCAGTTAGATTGTAGCTTGAGAACTATGAGAAAAATCATCAGGAAGATCATGAACTAGTGACGGTTGCCCTGACGCAACTCCTATACCTACAGTGTCAGATACGAGAATGAGTTTTGGTGTTTAGGTGTGGAAACATGTGCATATTGGGGAAATTGGAAAAACTAAAAGAATAGATGGCTCACCTACAGAAACACGTGAGCTTCCCTTTCCATCATTCTAGCTTTTGTCACCTTCGAGGACTGAGTATGTCCACTAGTGTTTTGTTTGTTCTATAAGTTTTTTGGCATCTTTAGAATATTCAGTGGTAGATGACTATTTTCTGTATTTTTTGGATTGTTTTTCATGTAGTACTGGTGAATAAACCTGGTCGGGGCAAGACCAATAAGATTCTTTGAATAGCCATATAAATATTCACATTTGTAGTTAATAGAAAATTATGACACATACACACACACACACACACATGCTTAATAATTTTACATTTTCTTTATAATGAAAATTGAAAATAGCTATTTATTTTTCGTTTAATTATTTTTTCTCTCTTTAAAATTGATATAAAGCCATGTTTCTTCACATAGATATTATTTACACTTTGTTTTTTATTTTTTAATTATAGATAATATTTCTTATTTATTTAAAACCGAATGTTTTTATTTTGAAATGAATCCTTGTGAACTCAAAGTCTACTGAGAAGAAATTTCACATCTCCCTTATACTAAACTATAAAATGTATTTCTGAACAAAATAAATATATTAATTTATTTAAATAAATTATAATAAAAGGTAAAAACAAAATTTTAAAATTTTAATAATTAATTTATTTAAAAATATTATGATAAAAATTACAAATTATTTTTAAAAATAACTAATAATTAAATAAATTATCAAACAAAATGTAAAATTATTCAATGATTAATTTATTTTAGCAAATTATAAAATTGCAAATTGTGTTTAAAAATAACTAATAATTAAATAAATTATAAGAAAGTAAAAAAATTAAATTAAAAATATTTAACAATTTACTTATTTAAAAAAATTATAATAAAAATTACAAATTACTTTTAAAATTAACAAATAATTAAATTTTAATTCTTAATTATTATTCCAACTAAAACGAATCCAATGTTAATGAAAAATCCAAGTTTGATATAATCTTTAAAATAAACCATTTAAATAAAAGGTAAAAGATAGATATTATTTCCACAAACTATTTATCGTAAAAGATTCATGTGAATAAATAACTCACTCACATATATGAATTTGTTAAATTCTTATAAAATAATTTTAGATTTTAAATATACATTATTTAAATTTATTTTCAATATCAAAATAATAATTTAAAATAAAATAAAATAATTTTATTATTAAAAGTTATTAAATTTTAAATTAAAAAATAAATATTTCCAAACATATTATCACACTTAAAAAAAATGAAACCACAGTTTGACTTCTTCCTCAACCTCGAATTTCTTAAACCTCTGTTTCTCTAAAGAAGTGGTTTATATAATCCAATTTTTCCTCTAGCTCCCATTTTTGCTAACGGAAAACATGAATCACATACTTAGTGTTACATACTTCTCCTACAAAATTTGATGTGGGCATGAATACTTTCTTTTATTCTTCTTTATTTTATATATATTGGATCATTATTATACGTTTTCTGAATTTATTAGTTACCATTAAAGAACAATTTCTTTCTTCATTTTCTTTTGTATTTCCTTTCTAAAATCTTCACCAAAATCTTAAGCATGTTATAGGATACTTAAGAAAGGACCATAATTCTGGAGTAAAACTATCTTTTTAAATAATAACATTATATAATTTCTCCCTCTTTTATGGATTCTACATAGTTATAAAGAAAATTTACATTCATAATTTGAATTTCTAATTATGTAAAATCCATAAAAGAAGGAGAAATTATATCTATGTATATAAAGTTACCATTTCTTAATATATATATATATGTTAGCTTATAATATTGGAATGTTATTACCCCTTGTGATATTAGCTTATATGTTAGCTCCTCATAATGAATCTTTCTCTAAAGTGTAAATAAAGTCAAGTAACCCAAAATCCCCTACCTCACAATATACCTCCACAGGAGATGTTAGGGGCTAATATTCGGAGGTGGGCTAATATTTCATTCTTTTTCCAAAAAAATATTTTCCAATTTCTATTTTTCTAAAAATGAATTCACCCTAATATTATATTATAAAATTATTTTACCTTAAAAATTACCAATATTATATAAATTTCCTGATATGAAATAATTAGAATATTAAACATTATTACAAAATTAAAATGAATCATTTTAATAGTTGGATATTAGTGACTAGTAAGATTCGCCAAGGTTGCTAAACTTTAGGATAAAATTCCATCTTTAAAAGTCTCCCTATAAACCTAATTTGGGAAATAAAATCAATGATTCATATGAATCACTCTCATATCTTGAACCCTCTAACCCCCCCACATATGAGTAAAATCGTGAAATAATTATGAAGGATCCCTCATTAACCTCATAAACTTGTGGCCTAGCCACCTCCTTATCTACCACCTTGCTACCCCCACCGATTGTACCCCCTCTCTATCATGTCACATCCTTCCTCTCTTGTCTCCCTACCTGTCCTACTAGAAAACCTATCCTCCCTGATGAAAGGGTTGGATTAAGTCTTAATTCTAGGTGAAGGAATGGATTTGGATTCAATAAACCTATGAGATTTGGTGAATTCATGGACGGGAAAAGGTCCATTATCTCTTGGAACACCAAGTCCAAATATTAGGTTGCACACATCTCAATTTTTTCGATGCAACCTAACTATTAAAATCAAGTGCATACAATGTTGGATTGCTTGATGTCCAAACCCACTAACTAAAAGACTCGACAAAAACTCACAGGGATGAAAGAAACAAGGTAGAAAAATAAATTTGTAACTACTATATGGACTAGGAATGTTGCTTAATTCAGGGTGAATCCTATTAATCATGGAATATTTTCATCCCTCCAACGTACCCCCATCATGAAAATCACCACTTAAAATATTAGCGGCCTCAATTATAAAGGAAAGCGAAGGATCCTTAAAGAAAAATGGTGCTAAGAAAAAACTATAGTAATCATGTTTCAAGAAAGAAAAAATTGATGTGTGACACTTACCAATATCATAACTAAATGGGGAATAAAATGCAAATAAATTGCTACAAAAGTGAAAGGTCTTTCTATAAGCCTTGTTATTATCTAGAGTGACTAGAATTCTAAATTTTTTTACTAGCTTTCACATACTAACCATTCACTTCTAACACATTTCCAATGTAGGGTCATGTTTCTTCTTTAATTTCTATGGCCCCACTACCCCTAAATATCAACCCCTCTTTATTCACTATGTTGTAAGAACTCCCAATCTCCTCTCCCACTCTGCATGGATCTGGTGATATTAACCTCATCGAGTTATTAAATGAGATCCAAGGATCCATAAGGTGGTTATATGCAGACTCCATCCTCTTCAACAAAATAGTAGTAACTCCATATATTATTGACATTGATAGAATAGGTTGAATTTTTACCTAAAATAATAGTTGTGGAGGAATGCAATAGGTGGCTTCAATATTAGATTGATTTCTAATCTCAGAGGATATATTGAGGTAGGCTCTCTTTATATAGGCATCCATCCTACCTAGTCGTATTTCATACCATTGGCCCATCTACCTAAGTATTGACATGAAGTCCTAGCCTCATAATAGACCATTTATTTGAAATAAATTATGGTTGTGCGACCTAGATTGAAAACAAAATATGTATTGATGGTGGTAAGGGCTAGGAAGAATGGGATGTTTGGAAACGTTTACACTTCATAAAAATATCAAACATGTAAAATGGGGCTCAAAGGTTGGAAAAAAGGGATATTTGAAAACATTATAGAAGAAAAGCATGGACTCAAAAAATAGTTGAAGTGATCTAGTAGGAATTTATTCTATTTAGTATTTCAAAGGAATCAATAAAAGAAGAGGCTTCCACTCTCAATGATATGGAGGAATAAAAGAAGTAGGAAGAGCTCCTCTGGTGGAAAAAATGTCGTGTACACTAGCTGAAAGAAGGATAAAAGAAAACAATATTTTCCCACAACTCTATTCTCTAGTATCATCCTCATAAATGTATATATTCCCTTAAAAATATACAAAGTGGAAAATTTTACACCTCTCACGGGATATTCAAATAAATTTCCTAGTTACTAAGAAATATTCTCACTGAACCTTCAACCAATAAATCATCAAAGATTTATAATATACTAAAGTACAACCCTCAAATGATCACCCCATAATGAAACAAATCCCTACTCGATGCTATCTCTTTTGAAGTAGTAGTAGCCACAATAAAAGAAATTTCAAGTAGTAAATAACCTAGAATTAGATGGTTTCACCATTGATTCTTTTAATTTTGTTGTCCCGTGATTGGGAATGAAGTCTGGAAAGTGGAAGAGGAATTTTGACGGTCTGAGTCCATTTTGAACGCCTTTAATGCTAATTTCCTAATTCTCATGCCTAAGAAAAAAAATATGGATGATCCAAGTGGCTATAAGAATATCACCTTGGGTAATTCTGTTTCCAAAACCGTAACTAAAATCATACAAAACAAATTCATGACTTTTCTCCAAAATCTCATATATTTGGAGAAAATAAGATTTGCAAACTGGAGGGAAATCCTAGATGGAATCATGGTAACCCATGAATCCATTAATTTTCTAAATATCACACAGAATATTGGAATGTTATTTAACTAGAATTTTCCAAATAATTTGAAACACTGAATTTCCAACTTTTATGTAGAAAAGTTGAGGCTTTCATTTTCTATGGTGATTGGATAGAATGGATCAACAATTTTATCTCATCAACTCCCTTCTCCATTCCTATCAATGGATCACCCTCTTAACCTTCTAATTCAACCCATGGGATATAACAAGGGGACCTATTATCACCATTTCTCTTCATACTACATATGGATGGATTAGGACTCCCACTCAAAGTTGCAACTATAATGAAAATACTCAATATAGTTTTCCTATTTTATGATGATCTCTAACTCGTCCACTAACAATTTTTTGATGAATAAATGGTATGAACACCCAAAAATTTCATGAATCTCAAGAAATTCCAAACATATTATATTTTTTATCCTTTTCCTTAGGTATAGATATAAAAAAGTATAAATATCAATTATTTTTCTTTAACACCCACATTGTTGTCTAGAGATGGATTTGTTGTATTTTTGGTTTTGAACAACGTAATATACCCTCAAAATATTTAGATTATCCATTCAATTCTATTTATTTCATATGGATTATATAGGAGTAATTATTTTCCAGGTTGAATATAAAATTGTTAGCTTAAGTGTTCCATACTCTCAACTTTACTACAAGATAAATACCCCCCAAAGTGTTTTTTTATGAATCACCTATTTATTTATTCTCTGTAATGATCCAGAATCGTCGTTAATTTTATAGGAGAAATGGATAATCTAGTGAGAATTACTCTAGGGTAGCTCTTACCTATAAAATAAAATGGTTCTTAATGGTATGGTATAATACCTTCATGAAAAAGCTAAATGGAGGACTTGGGTTACAACCCCCTTAATTGTGACAACCATCCTTGGAGAAAAAAGGTGGTGTTGATGGATCCAATGAGGTAAAAATATTTGAGGAAGTATATTGATGCAAAATTATGCTCCTTACAAACCTCCACAACATCTCATTAAAATGCACACCATAGTCCTTGGTTCCTCTATATAGACCCTTGCTAAAAAAGTTATGCATTTGATTCAGTAGAAATATTTTTGTGAAGTTAAGGATGGATACACTGCCTTCTTCTAGAATTATTCATGGAATGATATTTCTAAAATATGTGATCAACACAATTTAAGCATGACATGAATACATATGAGTTCTCAAGGCCTAACGAAAATTCTATATGAGTGGGTAAATGTTGACTTGACCTCCTAATGGAATAAATGGCTACCACAAGGGACATGGAACCATAAATAGGATTCCAAATGATGGAAAAAAATGTGAAGAAACCTAAAAAAATGCGCATTCCTTATTCACCCCAATGAGAAAAATTGAGTTTAGGTTACTGATCTGGGTAAATTAAAGTTACCCTTAACCAAGACTTTTTACTCAGGTTGATGAATTAGGATTACAATTTATCAAAAGAGTTAATGAACATAAACAAACAACTATATGTTATAAAGAAAAGGAACATAACAAGCATGAGAAACATAATTCATCGAAAACAGAGTTCGTCTAGGAGGGACTACATCTCTGGGCCTCGGTATCAAGGTGGTGTAGACCACATCATTAAATGTTGTAAGGAGTGAAGATGTACATGGATGGTGTTTTCACTATCATATAAGTAAAACGCCCTCATGCAGGAGTTCATATACCTCCCTACGAGATGTTCCACTATGGAACTCTCATTCACCCAAAAGGACTCCTATCAGTATGACAATATCTCACACATAATGACTATGGGTATCCCGCTAACATGGCAAACAACGGGATCTAAAAAACATACATATGAAAATGAGTATCTCGCCCACATGGCATAAAAGGGATCTCTAACATAATACAAATCCATGACAAAAAGTACATCTCACATCAAGAAAAAAACAAGATCCCACATCAAACATCAACAAGGATTTGTATAGCACAATGCATCTCGTAGCAAAGAGAAAAAGAAGTACATGAAATCAAATCATCATATAACTCATGCTAAAGATGGCTTAAGAATGAGTTTCTCTGCTGCTGGATATGAAATCACCATTGCAACCGTGGTGTCAAAAGGTGTGAAATTGATTTCTCACTCAGTGAATGCTGACACCTACAGCTCCACTTTGAAAAGTTGCCGAAAAACATAAAGCTCAGATGGAAAATCAGAATATGCCATCAGATTCGTGATGTCGAATAGTGAAAAATCGACATAAAGTTTGTCCCATTAGGACACTATCAAAATTTCACCCTTCTGAAAGTTTGGCTCAATCAAGGTTCTGCCTGCCTCTATTCTAGGCTCATGGTCAACTACCTCGATCTACGTGTAGAAATTTAACTATGATAAAATAATTTTAAAAATAGAAATATTTTCTCCTCCTCGGCTTCCGTGTCCCCACCTGGCTTGGCCACACTGTTTGAATAAGTGTTTAAATATAATTGCTGGGCAGACTTTGCAAGTTAAGGGCATTGGCCTAGTGGTAAAATTCAGAAATCGTTGGAGGGAGTTCGGGTGGTCAAGTCCCACCCCCTTCGTAAATAGGCTGAATATTGTTTTACAACTATGCCATTAATTTTTTAATAACCTTCTCATTTAAATGTCACAGTATGGCTAATACAAGTGGGGGGTCGGGCCTACGTTGGGCAGCCCGCCCCACCATTTTCGTCGGCACCGAATAGATTTCGGGGTTGTTATGATGGGACTGCAACACAGAGGTGGGCCAACCCACATAGCTGGAATAGGCTCGATACCCAGTAGTCAATTTTTTTTATATAAATGGAGTGGTGGTTGGGGTGGCGGGGTTGACTGCCAACCACCCCACCATATACTACATATATGGTTTATCGCTGGTGCGGGTTGGTTGTTGTGGATCCAGCGAGGCTCGTGGATGATCGAACTTTTATAATATTTTTTGTTTTATAACTGGTCGGTGGGGTGGAGGGGGTGGTTTCCCGCCACTCCTTTTTTTTTTTTTTTTTTTTGTTTAAATAGTAACAAACTTGACATCTATAAAATACCTGATTTTTTACCGTAGGAGTCAAATTAAGTGTCCCACAAATTTTCCCAGAATTCAGACGGAGTTGGATAGAATTTGGTGGCCGGATTTCAACAAATGTTTTTCCTCCTTAAGCCAGTGAAGTCATCCAAGTCAACCCAAAACTTTTACTGCACCTAACTTTCACATACAAGCTTGGTTTGATGAACCATTGAAACTTTTGCGATCAGGATGACAACATATTCAACCTGAAGCTAGTTCGAGAGAAATTAAAACACTTTGATTTTTGAGCTTTCATAAGCCCACTTTATCCTGTGTGTGTCTCTGGAGCCACCTAGATAAGTTACATTCCTAAAGGAACCTTTTCTATTCATGAATCCTACCACTTCGAATTTTTCCATTAAGCGCTACAAATAGGAGAGGTCTAGTACAAAATGTGGAAACTATATTTTTGGAAAAAGATCTCCTTTTTTATATGGCTCTTGATGTAGAATAATCACCCAATATGGGACAACATCCAAAACCCCAACTATGAGGGGCCATTGCAATGCTCATTTTATCTTCTAAATCTTAGACACTTAAATAATTTATTGAACACATGTGCTCTGTTTGTGATAATATGGTCGAGGTTCATAGAAAAACTCACATGCTCTGGGAGTGACCCCACCAATATTCTCAAAAAAAATTGCAAGTTGACACTCATAATATTTTTTCAATCCCATTCAGAATCATATCTAGACACATTCTCCTAGCCTTCTCCTCTCTGAAATATAAAAATAACAGGACCATATAATTTTCAGGGGATCTTCCATTCCTTCAAACTCCCTCTAGAATTATTTTCCCTTTCATATCAAATATTCTATTCTTCCTATTTTCTAGTACTCGTATGATTTTAAGGCATCTATCTATAACGATAGTTTACATCATTGTAGATTTCCCTCCCATTTCCATTATTTCTTCGTCTTCCTCTCCTGTTTCACCTCTCACCCTAGATATCCTTTAAATTTGGCTCCTCCCCTAACTTATTTCCTTAAGCTAAATTTTGATGGGGCATCCAAAGGAAATCATGGCCTGACAGTGCTTGATGGAATCATCCACAAATATGTAGGAATTATAATATATGTGTGCTCTAGAATAGTTGATACAAACACTAACAACATTGTTTAACTTATGGCTCTCATATATGGGTTGTAAATTTCTTAATTCCAAGGCATTACTAATATCGTTATGGAAGGAAACTCTGACCTCTTTGTAAACATGCTCCAGAAAAATCATAATAGTGCATTTATACCCAAAGTATCAATGAGCTAGTGTCTTAAGGAACTCCTTAACTAGGTTTCCTCCCTCATTTCCATCATCCCAATTAGCATTCCATCACATGATTGGTGAACATGAAATAAAATAAAATAAAAAAATATTAGGCAATATGGATCTCTACACTACTCATCTAATGCATCCTCCACTTGGAGTCTTTTATTGGAATCCTCTCTCAAGTCCACGTGCTACAAATACATTAAAAAGTACCTTCCATCCATGGATGGTCTTCTTATCAATATAAAATGGAAGGCAGCATGCCACTATCCCACCTAGCCAAAGAAACGGGGATTTCACAACTCACTCAAGTGATGAATTTTATTTTCGTGATATTATACTATGTCAGTTTTCATTCAAGTAAGCCATATTTTGAGTGCCTTGTTTTCGAGGGAGATTTTACCAAAGGATTGAAGAACCTAGTCTCATTATGAGATGAACCATCTTGATTTTTTTGGTTAATATAAATTGGAAATTGTACTATGAAAATAGCAGGTACCTTTTATTGTTTCTCTCCACAACCATGTTCTATCACACTTGAGATAGATAAAAATAAAAAATATGAACTAGACAATTTCTAATCGAAGGAAGCCACCCTTCCCTTTGCTCCATGGCACTAAAAACAATATGGTAATTTCTATTGTATTTCAATTTCTTATTTTGTTAATCTCTCACATTCCTCGTGTAGTTTGGATATATTTTTAGAAATTCTTCCTCACTTCCTATAGCATTCTTCTCGAGTATACTTGTTCATTTCCTTCTATTTTCTTTCCATATCAACACCTTCCCCATTTCTCTTAGCATCGATAATTTATTCACCCCCTTTACACTCACCTCTCTATTCTTCTCTATTGGTTATAGCGATCTACTTTCTCCTTCACCATAGGACCTTTCTTACTAGAATTCACCTTATATTCATTTCATTATCACTCCGTTGGTAATCTCCTACAATTTTCCTCTATCGTTCACAATAACGTTATTAGTGGAAATAATTAATTGTCTCTTACTACATATCCCCTTCTCCTTTCGCACTTGTGACGTGGTATTCCCCCTAGCCTTCCCTAACTCTTTCCTCCTCCCCTATTGCATGGATTTTTCCTTTTGTCTAACCCCTCCTCCATGTCTCTTTAGGATGATCATGTGTACAAGGGCCTGATATACTATCAAGAGGAAGCCCCAAGGGGTAGTATACATGTGCATCCCAATCTAGGGGAAGGTATCACTTACATTCGAGACCTCACTTTTAGATCCATCGGGGAAGAGCTAACCTATGCTAAAAGAGAATGATCCTATTAGAGGTTTCACCACATGAATATGAATGTTACTTGTCACCTAATATATTAGGTATCTAAAACCAAGCACACCTCTAGATGATATAATAAATACATGCACACAATTAATATCTAATTGTTAAATGAATTTCATCCTAGTTTTAACCATATTGGACCATAATAAGCATCATTCATCTTTCCTCCATTTCATTGAGCATTTTCAACATCACATAAAATATCAATATTGACAACTGGAGTGTATTGAACAACATATTAGCATCCCTCCCTCACTTGGAGGCACCATCAGAGACAAGAAAGAGCCCATCCAAGTTTCTTCCATGAATTCAATCTAATCGTTCTACATTATTTTTATGATGTCTATGGTATATTGGTATTTTGTTCCTACCATTTATTTTGATTGTTAATTAATCTTTCCTCTTACCTTGTGTATGGTAAATTTATCATCCTAGTACTCAATTATCTCTTACCTTTCAATGGACGGTTATTGTTTTACTTTGGTTCAGTCTCCCAAGTGAGAGAGTAATTTTTAATTTTTAGTTTTATCTTGTTATCTCAATTTTTTTATGAAATGAAACTTGCCCCATAAAAAATGGTATATATATATATATATATATATTACTTTTTTCCCCATGAAAGATATGTTATAATTGAAAATGAAGATGACGTGTAATTCCATTCCTCCTCTATTTGAAGATTACATCTAGCCTTTTTAAAATTAAAATAAAATATTCTCTAAATTAAAAATAAATAAAAATTATAATAGAAAGCAAAAAAAGAGTATATTTTTGGTTTGATTTGATTAAAAGAATTATAAAATAAAATTAATCACACTCCTATTATGCTCACTAGGTGCACCTTTGCTATTACAACTCAATATGAAGGAGATGTGGTAAAAATAGTTCACTCTCACTGTATGGTAAGTAATCAAAAGTAAAAATAAAAAAGTCCTACATAGGGGTGTTAGATGTTTAGACATCATAGGAAAGGGCAGAACTCTCCACCTCCCATCACATTTAATAGGTGGGGGAAGAGGAGGGGCATGTGAAGCAAAACCCATGCAACACACATGTGAGAAAAATTTACAACAATACATACTTTCGATGACAGAATTTTTCTTGAATACTCTGCGATGAGATATCTTGATCTCCATTTTTTTTTATGTCTAGATATCACCTTTACTACAAGTGGGAAAATTCCTATGATTTACCAACCGTGTAACTCAAGAAAGAAAACATAGGGGTGTGGTGTAGTTTGCGGGTTCCCACGTTGGCTGAGGAAAATGATTTTTCGCAAGGCCATGGATTATCATTCAGTAGATTTTTTGCAACATAGATTTTAGGATTTAGCCTCTTCCACCTATGCACTGGTCACTAAAAATGAAAGTATAATATTCAAATTTAGTAATGGACCTAACTCTTGGAGTATTAGAAGAAACCAAGGATATTATCACTTCAAAAGCAGGAGGTGGTATCAAGCTGCTAGCACTTACAATTATGTATTATTTCATCTAGTGTGTCAATTATGTATTATTTGGTCTATGTATTATGCATTGTATTTTGAAATTTTAAAAAGAGAGTTAATTAATAATATCCTTGAGTAAAAAGAAGAGGGACTACTATTGGGATTACAGTCTAGATGATAGTTAAATTACTCCTATGTTAATTGTTATTGATCGTATAAACTGTGTGAAATTTTTCTATGAATACATATAAAAAAATTCATGAAAAACACTTATGTGAACATTTTATGAAACTAATGACTACAGTTAGGGTTACTATAATTAGGAAATGAAAATTCACAATGAAATAAAATATGTAGTAAATTATGTAAACATGAAATCAAAACATAAAATAGAAATATTGTCTACTATACTTAGCACTATTGCAGACATAAAATATTTCCCTACACTGTTAAATAGGATTTTAAATACATACACATAGTTAAATAGTACAATATGTTGAACGAAATAACAAGAAATAACTTGATGTGTACAATAATAAAAGTAAAGATTTAAGTGTCTATGCCAGTGGGTTTACTACCCGGACCCGAGGAGAGGGTCTGGGTTCTAGTCTCTTAGGCTAGGGAACCCATATTTAGAAACAGAAAACATATATACATATAATACATATGAAAACCTAGGATGACCCATATAAACAATTACAAATATGAACACGACTATACTTGCAGAAAAACAAATATTGCTCAAGGCACTGTACATTAAACTTGACAATGAGCCGGAGCTCTCTTAACTGTAGAGTTTGATAAGAAAGGGGTAAATAGATCCAATATATAAAAAGAAAAAATATATATTGATATATATATATATATATATATATATATATATATATATATATATATATATATATATTTCTACATGCAGGACTATAAACAATATAATTCAATAGTGTTTGAAAGAAATACATGCAGGATGCAACGAAAACCTGAAACATAATGTTGTGTCATTATATCCAAAGCCCAAGTTAAGGGCTATGCTTAACCATAAATTTATATGAATTCAAGCTGAACATTAAGCCCAAACACAAGTCTGAAATTAATTACAAAATGGGTATTCATGTTACTGAAGAAGTAGGATGAAATAATCAAAAGGGGGAGGCCATATTCAACTTTTAAATAAGAATCTGAATATAAGTAGTAATCACGACAAGTCTAGCTGATTCTCACGCCAGTAGAAAACTCCAAAATCCATGAAAGTGACAAAGGGGTGGCCATATTCAATAAAAAAGTAAGAAAATAATATAAAACCCTTAGCCATATTAAATTTGCTGGTTGATACAGTGAAGGAGGCCGGAAGGGAACACAAAAATGTCTTAACTCCAATCTCGGCTAGTCTGTAAACCTGCAACCATACTAGAAACTATGGGTAAGGTCTCTGACCAAATTCCGAAAAGAATAACAAATATAATGAGTCAAAAGTTTGTTATAGGGTTCATCCCATGTTACATACCTAAATATGTGGGAAATGGGATGGTGGAGGGATCTTCCCAAATCGTCCATCATAATGAAGTGAAAATGGTAGCATAGGCTACGAGACCTGCGAAAAACCAAAACTAGAAATTAGTTTCAAAAATCTCTGTCAAAATCAAACTGTAGCTGAGAAAATTAAAAGTGGAAAACAAAATGAAATAACTTTCAACTAAATTCATGCATTGATAAAACCAAAGGAAATTTCATGAACGGAATAGAGAAATACCTCTACGGTAGCGAAGAAGCTATGGCTGGGTTACTCCAATTAGCAACAACAGAGCACCAAAGGAACCATTGAACAAAACTTACAAGCTAAACGTGATGAAGTTGCAGAGCCAATGAAAGGTTTTAGTCGGCGAGGAAAATGACAGAACGAACAGGAGGATGGGGTGGGTGGTTACCCTAACCATCCCACCCCGTGTCCACATTTTTGATCCCTTGGATGAGGATTAGATGGTCCAGATAAGCTCAGGATGGAGCACAAGAATAGATGATAAATGTGGAGAGGTGGAAGTAATAAAGATAGAGTGACATGCAAATCATAAAAATCATTATCCCTTTCATTAAAAATGATAATTGTGATCATATGCGAGATTTGATATTCATATTGTGTAATCTGCATATTCCATCGGAGTATTAATAACTATGAAATCAATGAGCAATTTTGGTGGTACATGTGAATACGGAGGACCTTTGAACTGTGACACAAGAATCCCAATGGGATGACCGAACATGCAACTGTATAATATTGACAATGATAACAATGGGCTATGGTAGATATGAGTTTGGAAATTAATTCATAATATATATATAGACAAAATTCTAATCATGTGTGCTAGGTATATAAATGTATTATTTCTTTAATGATTTTATGAGGGTTATATGTAGTGAAAGTATGATGTGTAGCTAATGATTTCATCATTAGCTTATGTATGTCTAGGAACATTACTACAATGCTAATAAGTATTATATATATATATATATATATATATATATATATATATATATATATATATATATATATATAATTTTTTTTTATGTGAATATACTAAGATTTATAAGGATGTTACAAGTGGTATCACAGTGTGGTTACACAGTGGGGCTATATTGGGCCAACAAAAAGCATGCGTGTTATCATTTTTGTTTTCTTTTTCTTCATTAAGTTTAATATTGGAAATTGTGTAAAGTGCAGGAAAATATTAGCATTAAGCTACTGTGAGAAGGAGATCAAGTCATTAGGCACCCAGAAACACAGGGGAAACCCATCCTATGACAAATCCCAGGGTTAATCCCGAAATGTGGGTGCAGTTAAGTGTAGACCAAAACTAGCAAAGAAGAAGAATGTTAGAAGAGAAGCAACGAAAGAAAAATAGGTTGCTTGATATTGTGAAGCAACTACAGACAAAGATGGTCAAGGTTCGTAGTGACAATGAAATATTGATGAGGGAGCAGGAAAGGATATTAAAAATCCTATCAGATAGACAGAATCATCCCAGTGGACAACCTAGGTTTGAGAGGGATACTTAGCAAGAATGAGAACAACATCAACCACTACATGATAATGTTGAAGGCAGTCAAATGCCACGAAGTAGCAAAATTCAAACCTGCAATGAGGTTGAATCTAGGAATATTCTAGAACAACAAGAGCTAAAAAAAAGAGAAATTGGAATTACAGAGAGAATTCGGGAAGATCAAGCCTCCTACATTTGATGGATAGGCTGAAAAAATGGGAGAAGCATGGATAATGAACATGAGTAAGTACTTTCAGATGTACAAATAGAAGAACAAACTTAAGGCTCCTTTAGCCATTTTCCAATTGCAGGAGAAAGAAACACTGTGGTGGGAAGAAGTGAAGAACATGCATGGAGTGGAAGATCAAAATGTGACTTGGGATGAGTTTCAACAATAGTTCAAAGATAAGTATCGAGTGAACGATTCTACAATGACAAATCCCTAGAATTTCATGATATGAAATTGGGCCAAATGTCTATGGATGAATTTATTACAAAATTTACTTCATTATTAAGATATGTATCTTATTTACGTGAAGAAAAGGAAAAAGTATAGCGATTTTTTAGCAGTTTTTCGATACACATGAAATAAATAATTGAGTTCTTAAACCAAAAAACTATGGATGAAGTGATAAGGAAAGTGTGGATGTGGTATCAACAATCCAAATAAAAGGGATACACTAGAAAAATTTGGCCACCGAGAAAAGGGCGGAATTTTTTTACCAATAATAGAAATAACATATCCGGAAGCTAGAAAAATGCTGTAAGGAATCCAGTGAGTAAACATAATGGAAAATTTCAAAAAGAGACCAAGTGGGCTAGTGAGGAGCGGCATACTGAAGCTTCTAGCAAACTTGACATTGGATAGTCCCAAAAACCTTCATTGCAATTCTAGGGGTGTGGGGAGGTGCATTATTTGAAAAATTGTCCTCATCAAGGATGAAATGAGGTGGCAAAAAATCTACAAGAGGCATTGACTGTGGGGGATGTAGCTCGAAACATATCCATAATCAATGCGTCTCTAGAGGATCAACAATTAGACTTCCAGCCAACCATGATAGAGTTAGAAGGTAAGCTACAAACCCAATCTGTTTCTATCCTAGTGGAACTTGGGCCAGGTTGAGCTACATACACCCCCGTGTAGATGAAAAATGTGAATTATAAAACTAGAAATTTAGAAACCCTTGGTTATTTTAGCTCGCTACAAGGGCAAGAAGAAGAGTCAATGCCAAAGTACCAAACTGCAATTTGAGTGTTGGGGATCAACACATTACTGTGGAACTCAACATTGTACCTTTGGGACCTTAAGATATTTTATTAGTGATGGATTAGTTGGAGAGACATTGGTCATTTGCGGACTGTAAGGATAAAGTTATTTACTTTAAATCAAAGGATGGAACATGTCAAGAATTTCTAGGCATTAAGAAACCATTGCAGTTACGACCCATTACAACATCTCAACTAAGTAAATAAATAAGGAAAGCATGTAAACTATATGCAATCTAGGTGGGATCTACCAACTACAAAGGCAAGACCCCGTATGTTCGAAAACATTCCTATAGTGGAAGAATTCCGAGATGTATTTCTTGAGGGAATCCTAGGATTTCCACCAAAAATAAACATAGATTTTACTATAGAGCTAATACCGGGGGCAACCCATGTGTCCTAAGCTCCATACAGAATGAGTGTACCTGAATTAACATAGTTAAATATGCAGTTGCAGGAATTGATGGATAAAGGTTACATTCGGCCAAGTGTGTCCCCATGGAGAGAAACAATGTTGTTTCTATAAAATAAATATGGTACTATCCGAATGTGTATGGATTATTGACAACTCAACAAATTGAATATTAAAAACAAGCCCCCGCTACCGCTCATAGATGACTTGTTTGACCAAGTCAAAGAAGCTACGGTGTTTTCCAAGAATGACTTAAGGTTAGGATACCACTAGATCTGGATCAAGGATGAAGATATAAGCAAGACAACCTTCCACACCAGGTATGGGAATTATGAGTTTTTGGTATTACCATTTGGGTTAATTAATGCACCAGAAACCTTTATGAGCTTAATGCATGGAATTTTTCACCCATACTTGGATAAATTCATTTTAATTTTCATTGATGATACATTAATTTAGTCCAAGAATATGGAAGAGCACAAGGAACATCTACGCATTGTGGTGAAAATGTTAAGAGAATATAAGTTCTATGCTAATTTTAGTAAGTAAGAATTCGTTAAGGAACATATCTAATATTTAGGACATGTGATTTCTCCTGAAGATATTGTTGTGGACCCATAAAAGATAAATACAATTACGGAATGGAGGGTCCCAAAGAATGTAGCATACATACATTCATATATGGTTTTGGCTGGCTAATACTGACGATTCATCAATGGATTATCTAAAATAGCTTTTCCCATTACCTCGTTGCAGCGGAAAGGAAAAGTCTTTAATTGGACTCAAGAATGTCAGAATAATTTTGAGTTATTGAAGCAGCTGTTAGCTACTGCCCCTATTCTAAAGGTAGTAGATCCGAGTAAATAATTTGAAGTATGTAATGATGCATGTAAGGAGGTTTTAGGAGTAGTTTTGACTCAAGAGGGAAGACTCATATCATATGAATCTAGGAAGCTAAAGGATCAGGAGAAAAGGTATTCAACTTATGACTTGGAGCTAACTGCGATGGTGCATGCTTTGTGGATATGGAGGCATTATCTAATAGGGGAAAGGTTAGTGATGAGAATTGATCATAACAATTTAACAAGCTATTTTAAGCAAGCTAATCGGAATTCTCACCAACCTAGGTGGAATTATTTCGTAAGTGAATTTGATTTTGATATCTAACATGTGAAGGGTAAAGAGAACCGAGTGGATGATGATTTAAGCAGAAACCTGCATGGCATCTTTGAGCTTTACCTTAACCAGGCTGAATTAAAATTTCAATAACAGATTATAGAGGCCCCAAAGAAGGACCCTGAATACTAGTTATTATGGCAGCAAACAAAAGAAGATAAAGAAAAAGGGAAACAATTAGAGTATGAACTCAATAATAAGCAGTTCGTAGTCTACGAGAATAAATATATATCCCAAATCAAAATGATTTGGAAATAATTATTTTGGATGAATATCACGGGAGTTCATATGCAGGACATCCAGGGTATCAGAAAATGTTAGCTGCAATTGGGAAGGACTACCACTGCCCTGGAATGCAAAAATACATTGCAGAATATTTGACAAAGTGCTTAGAGTGTCAGCAAATTTAGGTTGAGAATTTGCATCACACAGGATTTCTTTAGCCTTTCCCAATGACAAATGGAAGTGGGAGGTTATTTCCCTCTGCTTCATCACTGGACTACCTAGAAACAAAATGCATAATGATTTTATTACGGTTGTAGTTGATAGACTCAACAAGGTGGCTCATTTCATTCATGTTCAATCCACTTAAAAGATGGTGCAAATTGTTGACATCTTCATGAAATAAATTTTTAGATTTCATGGTATAGCCCAAACTTTCATTTCAAATCATGATGTGAAATTTATATCAGCATTTTGGAAGACAATATTTAGTGGCTTGGGGACACAAATACAATTCAATACTTATTACCATCCCGAAATTGATGGGAAAAAAAAAGGGTAAATCAAATTTTAGAAGACATGCTGCGCATGTATGCAATGCAACAACCAACAAAATGGGAGGAGTGTCTACATTTGGTGGACTTTGCTTACAACGGTGTATATCAAGAGTCCCTTAAAATGAGTCCCTTTTAGGAATTGTAAAAAAAAAAATGCCAAACTCCTAAAAACTGGTGCAGTCCAGAAAATAAGATGATGCTTGGGTCGGACATGCTAGAGGAAATGGAACGAGAAGTAAAGAAGACCAAACAGAACTTGAAGGCAACTCAAGATCGAAAAAATGTGTATGTTGATAGGAAAATAAATTTCCGGGAGTTCATGGTAGGGGACCATGTTTATGTAAGAATCAAACCAAAGAAAAGCACATTGAGCTGGAATGCTTGTTCCAAGTTGGCTCCCAGATATTCTAGACCGTTTGAGATTTTGGAATGGATAGGACCAGTGGCCTAATGACTAACCGTTCCAATTCATATATTGATACATAACGTGTTTCATGTATCGCTACTGAAATGTTACGTGCATGAAACATGTGATACATTGGAAGGGTGTACATGTATGCTAACAATGTGTCACTATTATATCAAAAATAGAATTTCCAATTTAAATTAATTACGTTAATTGTGGTATTTAGGTAGAACTGGATGACGAGTTCCTAGTAGAACCGCAACTTATTCTAGATCGGAGAGAAATAACAGCTCAGAAGTGAGTCATCCCCCAAGTTAAAGTGCAGTGGAAGCACTTTGGCCCGAAGGGTGCCACTAGGGAGGACAAGCGTGTTATTGAATAAGCCTACCCAGAGTTGTTCCCATTGATTAAATAACACCAAGGACAGTGTTTGGTTCAGCGGGGGAGGATGTAACACCATGTTTTAATTTAATTATTGATCTCAAAATTTGTTATGGCATATTTTAATAAGTAACGAATAAGGGGATTCATTAACAATACTTTAATACATTATCTTTTGTCTTTTTCAAAAGAGAGTTAATTAATAATTTCCTTAAGTAAAAGGAAGAAGTAACTAATTGGTAAATGATTCCAAGAACCTAGGGTTAAAAGGTGGAGACAATTCTGACAGTTACCATTTTCCAAAAATGATTTATAGAAAAATTTTGTAAGGAAATGGAGTTCTATGCAGAAATCAAGATGGGGTTAAGCAACGAGAGGTTGCTAATAGTGACCTAGAGTTGGTGAGGGAACTATTGGAGCTCAGTAAAATACGTAGGAGAAGATAAGACTGGATTTTATCCTGAGGCCTAACTTCTTGTCTCATAGAAACACGTGGACCCTGGTGAGGAGAAAGTAGTGAGATGAGGATGTAATTGCCTTGCTCACAGTTGGGAGTACCATCCGACTTCTAGAAGAATCATCTGAAATTAGGTAGTGAAGTATCTTAGATTTTTGGTTTATGCATTTTAGTAGTAGGAAATATATAAGGGATTATTGTTGGGATTACAATCAAGATGATAGTTAAATTTCTCCTATGCTAAGTATTATTGATAGTATAAACTGTGTGAAATAGGTCTATGAATAAATATAAACAATTCATGAAAAAAAGTTATGTGAAAATTTTATGAAACTACTGACTAAAGTTACGGTTACTGTAATTAAGAAATGAGAATTCACAATCAAAGAAAATATGTAGTAAATTATTTAAACATGAAATTAGAGGAGAAAAAAAAAATATTGTCTACAAGACTTAGCACTATTGCAAAGAAAAAATATTTCCCCACATTGTTAAAATAGGATTTTAAATATATACACATAGTTGAATAGTAGATTATGTAGAAAAACATAACAAGAAATACCTTGATGGGTAAAATAATAACAATACAGATTTAAGGGTCTAACCCAATGGCTTTAGTACCGAGACCCGAGGAGAGGGTCAAGGTTTCAGTCCCTTAGGGTAGGGAACCCAGATTTTGAAAGAGAATATATATATGAGAAAAGCAAAGATTGGTTCACGGAGCCTCAGTTACAAGACAATGTATATTAAACTTGAGAATGAGCCAGAGCTCTCTTAAATGTAGAGTTTGGTAATAAACGGGTAAACAGATCCTATATATTAAAAGAGAAATTGTATATTGATATGTATAAACATAATTTCTTTGAACCCGAAACATCATAAATATAAACAAGATAATTCAATAGTGTTCGGAAGAACTACATGCAGGAAGAAACCAAAACCCAAAACATAGTGTTGTGGAATTTTATCAAAATCCTGAGCTAAGGGCTACACTTAACCATAAATTTACGTGAATTCAAGTGGAACATTAAGCCCAAACACAAGTTTGAAATTAATTACAAAATGGGTATTCATGTTACTAAATTCCCAGAAGAAAATAATAAAAAGGGGCAAGCCCTGTTCAACTGTTAAACAAGAATCTGAATATAAGCAGTAATGATGTCAAGGCTAAGTGATTCTCACATTGGTAGAAAACCCCAAAATCAATGTTGGTGATAGAGGGGTGGCCATATTCGATAAACAAAGGAAACAAATAATATAAAACCCTTAGCCATATTAAATTTCCTGGTTCATACCGTGAATCAGGTAGGAAGGGAACACCAAAATGCCCTAACTCCAACCTGGACAGGCTTGTAAACATGCAGCCACAGTAGCAACTATGGGTAAGGTCTTTGAAAAACTTCCAAAAGGAATAACAAACATAATTGGTCAAAAATGGATTATAGGGTTCATCCTGTGTTACATACCTTACGATGTAAGAAATGGGATGGCAGAGGGATCTTCCTGAATCCTCCATCATAATGAAATGCATTTGGCAGCAGAGCCTACGAGACCTGCGAAAAACCGAAACAGGAAATTAGTATCACAAATCTCTGTCAAAATTAAACTGTAGACGAGGAAATTTGAAGTGTAAAACGAAATTAATGAGCTTTCAATTAAATTAATCTATTGATAAAACAAAAAGAAACTCTGCAACAGAATTTCAAAGGAACCATTGAGAAACCATTACAAGCCGCAGAGCCGGTAAAAGGTTTAAGTCGGCAAAGAAAATGACAGAGTGAACAGGAGAATGGGGCGAGTGGTTACCCTAACCATCCCACCCTGTTTACGTTGATCCCGTCGATGAGGATCAGATGATCCAGATAAGCTCGAGATGGAGCACAAGAATAGATGATAAGAAATGTGGAAAGGTGGAAGAAATAAAGACTGAGTGACATGAAAACTGTAAAAATCATTAACCCTTTCATTAATAGTGGTACTCATGATCATATGCAAGATTTGATATTCATGCTGTGTAATCTGCGTAGTCTGCCGGAGTATTAATAACTATGAAATCAATGAGTAATTTTGGCAGTACATGTTAATACAAAGGACCTTTAAACTATGCAGCGGGAATCCCAATGGGACGGCCAAACATCCAAATGTGTAATATTGACAATCATAACAATGGACTATCGTAGATATGAGTTTGGAAATGATTTCATAATATATACAGAGACAACTTTCTAATCATGTGCGCTAGATATATAAATGTATTATTTCTTTAATTATTTTATGAGGGTTAGATGCAGTAAGTATAATGTGTAGCTAATTATTTCATCATTAGCTTATGTATGTTTTAAAAAATTTCTCCATCGGTAATAAGTAATTAAATTTTTTTTAAACCCCGGATGCGGGTGGAGAGGCGAGAGTTTAAGATGATGGGATGGGGGTGAGTAATTTTGAGAGCCACCTGCCACCCCGCGAGCTGGAGGATGATGGTTATTTAATTTTGGCTCTGTCTGGTGTTATGGAATTTATGCCTGGCACTGGTAACAATCCTCTGTCCGATTTTCGAAAGGATTCACAGCATGGTAAGATGATCCGGCCCTCTAGTAATTTAATTGCAAGTCCTCGGCTTTGGATTCTTCGGTACTCTGGAGATATTATGGATAATTTCATTGATATGGAGGATGTTCCCATGCCAATCGCTCAGAACTGTTCTCTAGACGCAGGTATTTCTTTCAAGCGAACGTCAACTGGTTTGAGAAGCAGTTTGAACTGCTGTCTTGACCTCGGCAACAACTTTCACCTCTCTCTCGCAGGAAATTGCATGCACGCGTCCTTCTTATTGCTTCCTAACAAGTTAGTCTCCACCCCTGAGAAGGTTTTTTCTCCTCTTCCTAATATCCCCATAGAGTCTGATATCATGCCGCGCCTCCAGCATCGAATGCGATGCCGTAGAGGCTCCTCTCGTGGTCGGTTGCGTTGTCCTTCGCTCACTCCTAGCACCACCTCGTCTTCTTCTTCTCAAGATGATAGTCATTCCAGTGCTCCTCGTGGACGTAGGCTTCGCTCTGGGCATTGTCTTGGCACCCCCATTCCCTCTCCTCCCCCTGCTCAGACTCACTCGGTACGTTTCTCCTTCCTCAGTTCTCTTAATCGTCCTCTTATCACTACCTCCATCACGATTGCCTTTCTGGAAGAACCTCGAATTGTGGATCCCATTTCTGGTCCTGTCTCGTCCTCTGACTTGCAGGCAGGGTTGATGCACATGGTTAATTTGAATTTGCAGGTATTGGGAAGTGCTTCCCAGCAGGGGCAGACGAAGGATATCTCTATGCCTAAAGGTCAAGTGAGCGGGATGTAGATAGTCGACGATAAAGCGAGCATGATGCCGAATGCTGGTGCTCATGTGAGCGAGGGGCAGACTGATGGTGGTCCCATGTGTCCAAAGCGGAACACTGCTGATCTCGTTAGAGGAGGGATGGTTCCTCCTTCGACCAAGAATGTTATCAATTCAGTTGAGGACCTTTATGATGAAAATGGAAACCCTGATGAATTCTGGTGCAGGGTCGTCCAAGAAGATCCCGATGAGTAGTTCCACCCTCTCCTACTTCTTTTTGTGCTCTCGCTCAGCCCTCTCTCCTCAGTCTGTTCTTTTCTGTCTCAATGTTTTTGTTATCAGCTTGTTATATTGTTATCTAGCCTACCTTACAGCTTGTTATCAGCTATGGGATCCAAAAGCTGATGTTTATATTTCCCCTGCGAGGGATTTTTTTGTGAATTATGTTTTGACACTGGTTTCCCTACTTCAGGGTAGTGCTCCTCAGGAGTTATGTTCAAATGCCACTGCATAGGCCAATGTTCAGGCTCTGGCTTGCTGTAAATATTTTTAATCTGTTAATAGAATAGTTTTACTTAGAAAAAAAAAAAAAAAATTAAATGTGAATATGGATGTTACATAGAGTGAGATGTTTTCGAGAAATACGTTAGAAATCTGTAGAAACACAAAATATTTTGATAACATAGAGAAATACAATGAAAAAATTAATGAGAAGAGATGGATTTTGTCTCTGTTTAAAAGCACATAAACAAAACCAAAGTCAGACGAACAATGAAACTCCAAAACGTGCTAGAAGGAGAGCTTGTAGATTATCGTGTAGGCCCACACAACATGAAATGGGTTGATTGGAAACAAGAGAATGGGAGGAAATTTTATGGTAGAGGACTATGGTGGTGACAAAGCTAAAATTCCCCGAGGAGTTAAATGACAACGTGTAGGTCCACACAACAAGAGAACGGGAGGAAAGTTTATGGCAGAGGATGATGGTAGTGGCCAAGCTAAAATTCCCCGACGAGTTAAATAACAAGAAGCAAAATTCCCCACGCTCGCCCAATTGCGAAAGATAAAATAAGAAAGAGGGTTGTGTAAAGTAATATTTATGTTTTTTTTTCAAGTTGTTTATGATATTCTAAGCTTGATTTGTGACTTGAAGAGTTATGACTTAAGGGCATCTAAATCGTTAAAGTCATTTGGGAATATAATTCTATTTGGGACACACATGTCATTTAGCTCACTAGATTTTTTAGCATGTCTCCTCCCTAGCATAGGGCAAGACCATCAACTCTGAGGCTTGATATTGGGTCACCTTGCTGACTAGGCGCCTTATCCTCAATAGGTTGTGGTAGTTAAACTTGACCAGTAATATTTATGTTACTTTTAAGATTAATACTACTTTAAAACAAAATAATTTTCATGAAATAAAATTTTGTTTGAACTTTTTTAAATGAAATATTAATACGTAACTTATAAAATTAATTAAAAAAGTATTTCAAAGATTTTTATTTTATTTTATTTTCTAAATACTATAAGTTAATTTAAAATATGAATCCTTTAAATGTAAAATATACTTATGTAAAAATTATTTAAAAAAATTGTTAGTCATATACATTTGTAATATTTTTTGTTTTAATTTAAAAAAGATGATGATTAATTTCTTAATTAAGAAATTTTATTAATATATATATATATATATATATATATATATGAATGATAAGTATTCCAAAATCAGTATATTAGAGTGACATTTTTTGAAGATTAAATTGAATGAGTATATAATGGATATTTTAAGAGTTTTTTTCTTTTATTTTGGCCATTTTAGTGTTGGAAGAGTGAAATATTCTTTGATCCCATAATATTTTACTAATTAAATAATTATTAATTTCATTATAAATTTAATAAATTTATTTCTTATGTATTAATCAATATAAATTTTTTATTTATTTTTTAATTAATTATTTAATTAAAACATATCAATTTCTTCTTTCTTTTAATTCTTTATCACTTTACAATATCTCCTTGACCATTCAAACAATTATATTTTTTTTATTCTCCTTTATATATGTTCAATTTTAATAACATAAATTTAAAATAAACTTAATTACATCAATGTTCACATACAGTTATGATGTCAGATTTATTTAATAATTTAAACAACGTTTAGCTGTATTAAAATGAAACGGGAAGCCACTTATGAGTTCAAAATCATTCTCTTAAATATAATTTAGTTTTAAGATATGCATCTATAAATTTAACTCGTATTTATTAATTATTAGTTAAATATATTTTAATATTAATTTATCAAATTTTAAGAGAGCTGCAATCTGTTTATACAAAAAAAATTCAAGTGAAAAACTTTTAAAAAGTTTGCATTTCAAGACATTTTAATCCTTCTTGAAAAATATGTGATTCCCACCCCATAATACACACACATTGAGTAATATCCGGTTACTTAATTTTCATTTTTGAATGCATAAATGAATACATAACCTTAAAAGTCCCCTCTAGAACTTGAGTTGTGTAGACTACACATCATAAAATTTGGAATTACACCTAATATTTTTTAGATTTTATATAAAATTTATCTAAAAATATAAATGTCCCAAAATTTAAAAATCTGAGACTATTGAAATTTTAACAATAATAATTTAAAAATTTTAAATGCTTTATATTATATGTACATATATGCAAATTTGCATTGACATATTTTATTTATTATGCACATTCACATATTTCATTTAGAAACCACATTGTGCTTATTAAAATGTTATTTTTTTAATAATATATTTTTGAATACATGTCAATATTACTTAAATTTAGATAGTAAAATATACCGTTAAAATAATTTTATTATTAATACTATTTCTTGAATCATACATGATTTTATTAAAAATGGAATGAAAGAAACATCTAATCACATGATGTAAAAAAATATTCTTAATTATTTCTTCTTTATGAACTTTGAAATATTTTACTATTATAAACATATATGTGTTCATGACTATATATATATATATATATATATATATATATATATATATATATATAACTAACATTACTATTGAATTGTTTATTTAATTTCTATATTAAAATATTTACAATGTAAAAATTAATTTTTTTACCTAACTTTTAATTATATGGTCTCCTAGATTTAACATAAAATACTAAAATTGAAATATTTTATTTATGGATCTCAATGAGATGTCAAATATTTTGGCCACGTCTTATAAATAAATAAATAAACAAATAAATAAATAAAAAATAAAATATTGTTCTTAAATATTTTATTTTATTTAATTGATTGGTTTATATTTTTATCTAATTAATTAATTAATTAATTTTATTTACTTTTTATTTATTTATTATAAAAAAAAAAATTTACCCCTCCTATATTCCTTTTTAGATAGCTTTATTTATTTATTTATGTTTTATTTTTATTTAGTTATATATTCTTATATACCTTAATTAATTAATTAATTAATTAATTTTATTTTATTTTATTTATTATAAAATAAAAATTTACCCCTCCTATATTCCTTTTTAGATAGCTTTATTTATTTATTTATGTTTTATTTTTATTTAGTTATATATTCTTATATACCTTAATTAATTAATTTTATTTTATTTTATTTATTTTTATTTATCTATTTACATTTTTTATGCATTAATTAATAATTTTCCTCTCCCTATTACCTATTATATTACATAAACCCATTTTAATAATTTTATTTAATTAATTAATTTATTATTTTAATTATAATTCTTAATTAATTAACTCTCTAACGGCTATTTTTTAACAACTAGTTTCTTAACGGCTATTTCCAGGGAATGATGCATCTCCACTATTTATTCATCGAGATCCATTAGTTCCTCCACATTTCCTGAGGATGAACGACATTAGCTGGTTCGAAACGTCGACCTAATCCGAATGACGTGATTAATATGAAAGGTATTTATCTTCTATTAATGTGATTATTAATATTTTAGAGTGCTTTTAATTAAATCTAACCCCACATATATATAGTAGCTCAAAAAAAAATTTAGAGTATATTTTTTGAAGAATATGAATCAAATGGACTTTAACCATGGATGAAATCACACATCACTCTCATCATATATATATATATTTTAAACCACTACTAAAAATACCATATTAATGTAAAAATACATTTACATAAAAATCAAGTTGTATATTCAATATTAATTTATATAAAGGAATTAATTCCATAATATAGTTTTGACATAAAAAGTAATTATGTTAATAATCTTAGCAATATAAATTTGTGAAAAAATAAATTCAAAATTTAGTTATTGTGTAAAACCATATATGTTTTGTGTTAGTGTATGTCAGTCTTGCTAGTCACTAGATCAAATGTGCTCTTACAAGGTTTTTGATAGGGTCATACTGGAAATTTTTATTCTTTCAATAGGTTTTCAAATTAAAATTTGGTCAATCATTAGTGTGTCTAGGTGTGCTACTACTCCTTTCAAGTTCATGTTTTGGTCATTGCCATTTTTCCTTGTGATAAGTAATCATTGAAATTTCTTTATGACCATATCAGTCACATCACCATAGTCTAATTCAATTCATTTCATGTAGTGTCATTCTTAGGTCTTACGGTCAAAATCATAAGAATCAGACTTTCACGATTAAATTCAGTATTGAAGGAGTATTAATAGTGAAAAATGCTCAATAAAGGTTTAAAAAGTGTGATTTAATTTCTATAACGATGTAATATGTTTCAAAAGGTTGTAAAGGATACAACTCACTATCAATGCAAATCAAAAAGTGAAAGAAAATGGTGGGGCCACTACATCACTATGTAGAAATATTGATTTCCAAGCTATAAAAGACCAAATGAACATCACATTTGCTCATTCCAACTTCAAAATACATCACTCTACCAAGAAATACTATTTTCACCCTCAGAGAATCTATTCCTTTCCACCAAAGAGACACATTCCTTGTAGTGTTGCACTTTTCACTGGCAGCACTGTGCTTTTGCCACATTTGTTGTGTTTTCTCCAAGGGAGACAAATCATCATTTCTGGGGGTTTTATTCAGCGAAAAAAGGTTAAAAAACATCTCCTACAAGTAAGCGAACTTCCTTTTCACCTCCTTTTGTCTATTTTTTTTACTCAAATCAGTTAAAACTTAGTGAATTACCTCTCTCAACATTTGTGATGTGTTTTTCATTTCTTTGCCAATTTGTTGCATTGCTATGGTAAAACCATAATTTTAAAGCTCTAATACCCTCCCTCGCCTTCAATATACTACCCTTAATATTTTCCCTCACCCATATCCCTCATTTTCACTATTTTCCCACCAACCCTATCATAGATTACACTTTCCTAGGCTAGGACATGTTTTCCCCCTTGTGACCCCTTCCCCTCATTCATTCCCTGAAATTTTACTTCTCGATACTCCCTAACATCTATCCCTAACCCCTATATTTTCCCAATAATCTAGGAGACCCCTAACCCATTCATCTCCCTTCATTCCTAAAAACTGCCCAAACCCCCTGTTTTTCCCTATACCAAACACTAATTCCCCTTCCCATTGAGCTAGGGTTTTCTATGGATTTTGAAACCACTGAGAAACATAGACGCAAGGGAATCCATATTAGTAGGTATGAGCCCACTACAACACATGAGATCATGTTTTCACCCTTCCTTAAGAAATAATTCAGGATGTTAGTTGCCTTGATTTTTTCCAAAAGGTTTATGGACTTGGTTTTCATGACAAAATTAGGAGCACTTTTTCCAACAACTTGAGGAAATATAATATGACTATTACAGGGGTGTTGTTCACTCTTTTGGCATAGACCATTCCCACAACTGAAGGGTTTCCAAATAATGGAGAAAATTGGTTCAAGAGTAGAGACCTTGACATTGAAAGCTACAAAATGTATTTGAAAACTGCATACAAAGAAGCTCCAACACACATATTTCCATTCAAAAAGTTGCTGGATAAGTATGCCCCTCTCATGAAATTGATCATGAAATATTTTACATCTGAGGGTATGTACTCTAGGTTATACCAGTATCATATGAGACTCTTGATGCATTTCATCAGTGTAAAATCCCTCAACTTTCCTCACTACCTTTACAAAAGCATGGTAAAAATGGTAGAGAAGGTACATATATTGGGAGAATATCATCATGTTAGTTTGTTTCACCATGGCTTGGTCAAAATACTAGTTTTCCATCAGTTAGCACAAACCAGTTTGTCATGGGATGGTTTTATATATTCAACTTCTCTTTTGTCTTCTCCAACTTAGTCTAGTAGTCACTCTTCACCCTTGAATTCACCAGCACATCAAGAGGTGGCTTCCACAAGTAGACCTATCACAAAAACTCCTAGGGCAGAAGTGACTCAAACATATGTTATAGGAAAGAGGATTTTGTTTGTTCTAGACAATGTTGAATGGGCCAAGCCTACATTAGGTGGGAAAGATACATCATCACATCATGAGGAACCATTGCAGGATGTTTAACAAGTTCATCTTGACACTAATATGGAAGATTTGGAAATCCATGAGGAGGGAAAAACATCTAAGAATTTAATCATGGAGAAGGAGGCTGAGAGTAGAGAGCACAATGATAGCTTATCAAATGCAAATTTCTTGGTCCCATTCTTGTAGTAGGAGAACATGAAGTTAAAGGTAAATCAACTGCTCTTAAAAATTCCCAAAGAAGATTTAATAAAGGATGATGCCAAAGGTAAGGGAGTTATCGAGGCTGATGATTTAGAGTATCAAGAGGAATAGGTTAAATGAAGGAGACCAAGAACAAGAGCTCTCAAGAGAGCACTTTAGTAGAAAAAAAGCACATCTCAACCAAATGGTCAAATGATAGTTGATGAACTTAGTTTGGCAGAAATTGAGAAAGACAAAGTAGGTTGGATGGATAGGGTGAATTTCCACTTGGAAAAGCTTCTCAGAGGGAAAATAGGAACAATAACCTACAAAAACACATGGCTATGCATTACTATACAAGGAACTAGGTCTCCCAAATCAGAATCAAGCAAGTGAAAAAAGAAGCTAAGGAAAACCCTAATGAGGAAAAAAGAGAAGTATAAGATTGATTTTTTAGCTGAAGCCTCCCTCATAGCTTGAAAAATCATCACATGGATTCATGGGAAAATTTTGGGCAAGTTTTGAAGAAATTTTACGAAATTTTTCATTTTGTCACTTTTGACATAAATTGGAAATATTAGTTCAGCCCAAACTGTAGCTCCTTGGTGCTGTTTTTTCCTCAGA
This sequence comes from Pinus albicaulis, assembly GCA_034641835.2. Classification (NCBI taxonomy): domain Eukaryota; kingdom Viridiplantae; phylum Streptophyta; class Pinopsida; order Pinales; family Pinaceae; genus Pinus; species Pinus albicaulis. Next base: position 1,169,879,772 of record CM076580.1, read on the forward strand.
CCTCCAAATGGAAAAAATTTTATTGGATTTGTATATAATCACCTACAAATGTATGTTATAAACATTTGGTGCCTTTCCAGCAAACTGGTTGGGAGAAAGTGCCCAAAAACATATGAAAAAGTCACTTTTTGCCACTATTTTGGACTAGGCACTGTGATTTTGGGAGTAACTATGGGAGAATGAGTTTTTCTCTGTCTAGGAGCATCCATTTTGATTTCTTGAGGTGTATAATTAAAACTAGAAATCCTCATGTTTTCATTTGATCCTTCGAATCTGGATTTGGAGTAGTGGAAGGCGCTGAAAATTCCTTTCAAAGATTTGCATTGCACTTTTGTTTTGAGGTGTTGCGCTTTTGGAGAGTGGCATTGCACTTTTTCCTATTAGTGCATTTCGAGTTTTCTTCAATGAATATTAGTTTTTATAATGTAATTTATTTAGTTTCATGTGTAATATACGTAATATAATGTAAATGGGATTGCTACAGTCATTTTGATGTAATTTACGACCTTATTGATGAGGAGCAGGTCAGTCAAAGTTTAACCTCCCTAGTCATTAGGCTTTCGTTGAGAAATTCATGTAAGATGTTACTACACTGAGGGATTCAACTAATAAGAGAGGGGAAGTTGTTTTTGGTATATATTTATGTGGTTTTCGATCAATATAAAGGTTGTAAACCAGAGGGTGAAAGTATGGTAGCTTGTACTTCATGATTTTTACATGAAATCAGAGGATAGTTGGAGCTATTATTCAGGAATTATTGTGTTGTGACTTTGTGATAATTTTTTCTCTCTATTATAGATTTATATGAATTATAAACTAGTACCCTTACCATATATTTTCTCTTCAGTTATTTTCCTAAGAGGTTTTAAACATAATTCTTTCGATTAAGCTCTGTTGTATTAGGAAATTCATGTTTGTGTGTTTTATCTTCTTGAAATGAATTCATGGTATACATGTTAATTTTTATTTTTTTGCTCATTAAAACTTACACTACATTGACCAACTCTTAATCTATCACAAAATCATGCCTACCCTCCTCCTCTATATATCTTTCTTATTGCAACAGAAACCTTTGAGACATGGCCTAGTTCCCTGATTTTCACTCCTAATCCAACATAAAAACCCTAAATATTAAAACCCTACATGAGCTTAACCATATATCCTAAAATACATTCTTGTACCATTAAAATCCTTGGATGTGAGTTTCACATAGTGTTACATGGATTAATCCCTCTTGCATACAAGAGCAATCTCCCCAGTACTCCAACAAGTAACTAGAAATAAATATCCATTTGCAAACCTTTTGCTCTAGATTAATTGCATTTCAAAATTATTATAATAAAGTAGAGAGGACATGTCCCTACATTCAAATAAAAAATTTTGATGTAGCATTTTATCCCATCGCTCCAAAATGGTTTCTCCAAAGAATAGAAATTGCAATCAAAGGCGAGACAAATGATCAAAGAATATGCAACATATAATAATTAGGAAATGCTAATCCAACTTATTTTTCAAGGAGTCTACGTATTGATGTTATTCCAATAAGAAAAAAAACAAATCAATGAGGAAAAATAGATCCATATGAATTGCCTTGAATAAAAAGAGTAATCTTACAACCTAATGCCTTGATGTCATGACAATTTCTCCTGGGGTCCTGAACAATCATTTCTCCTATAGTCTGATAAACCTTCCTTTCTTAATACCAGCATAGAGTTATAGACACCAGAGTGTAATCATTCTCATGCAAATAACAACTCAATAGTGTAGAAATTATACACTCTTATGAACTCTCTTCAGCTTATAGATTGTGTAGATTAGTATCTAATTGCATTGATATTTTCCCTTCAACCCGAAAATTGAGCTCAATTTATAATGAAATGGAGGTAGTTTCAGTTTCATGAAGAGGGGGATGGATTCATATCATGAAGGGATTTGACTTCCATGGACCAAGGGATAAGCTCCATGAGTGGAGGGATAAATATCAAAGTAATTGTGATTACTAGAAGCATCTAGTTGGGAGAATGTTTGACCAGCTAGGCTTCTAGAATTTTTTTTTTCTTTTATTTGCTTTTCATGGGGGTGCGAATATAATTGTGGCAAAAAGTGTGGTAGTTGGTGAATTTTATGGACATAACATCAGCGCATGCACATGAAAAGGCTAGAAAAATCGCGCAGGTAGACTTTTAAGGGTTTTAAGGAGCTTTTCTCCAATTCCAGGACCTTATTTAGGAACATTAGTGTTTTTGACCTCTAAGGGAACATGATATGGATGGTGATAGACCCATATGAATAGTCAAATTCCATGGTAACAAAATGACATGTAACAGATTGCCCCCTAAAGTGCGAAGTCTGAGGTTATTTTGAAGAGTGAAGTGCTTCATAATCTCTAGGATTGGGTTGGAGACACTAGTCGAAAACATGTAAAAACATTCAATTAAAATATATATATATATATATATATCATCGTTGAGGTAGGCATTCCAAAACTTAGATCAAAACTAAATAAATGTTCTGGTACAAATATGGTTTCAATATTACATCAAAAGTAGACACCGCATGGACGCCACCATCTATTATAAGTAGTCTATTTTATCATGAATAATAAAACTCCTCGTAGCCTTGATGGTAGAAACTAGATCCAGGGTCTTGATTTCCGCTTCATGACCTAATATGAATCTATCCATGTGATTGATTGTGTCAAAGTAAAACATGGTAGAAACCAATTTATTACTGGTCAATAATGTGAACCGTTAGCAAGTGTGAGAGAAACCATCAATAATTAAAATGGCTCTAAAATTACTCCAGTATAATCTATGAAGTGTGAATGAATTATTTTCAGTCTAACACTCATAGATCGTTCGGTCAAAGGTCAATAATGAAACCTATTTTCAAAGGCAAGCAAGCTTCCATTAGGGCATGCAGATCTCAAGGTAGTAATAGGATTCTAGATCAACTTTCTAAATAATGAGTTGATGTCTATAGAAAGTGATCCATCGTAGGAAAGCCTATGACATAAAACCATTATATCAATTTTAAAAAAAAAATTGTAGGGACTAACTCAGGGATGGTCAACATGAATGGAGACAAATGTTTGCAATGAATGGTTTATTTGAACTCTCTCTTGAACACATAATGACACTACAGATGGCTTGTAAGTATTTGACCGGTTCAGTTAACTATTAAACAAAGGATAGTTTCGATTAACTATCTGAATACTTTCTATGTGGTTCGATTAACTATTAAACAAAGGATTTCCCAACCCAAGTACAAGCATGAAAAAGTGTCATGCTCAAGAGTGGCATGGTGGTTTCTAAACAAGGATGAAAACTGGATTCATTTTCTCTCTTTTCCCCCCACCATTACTGAAAAGTACCTCTTTATTTTTGTCAAGCAAGAAGAGGATAAAATTTTCTTGTTTGTATAATATCATCCTTCAAATGAGTCCATGTTAGTACTAAAATCAAACCCTAAGAAGGAGTCATTTGGTCCTGTTGTAATCGATAGGTCCTTTACTATTAAATTTTAACGAGACCATTATAGGAGAAACTTGGCTTTGTTTAGTCTTAGGGAGTCAGAGAAAAAAAAAAAAAAACTCCATGGTTGTTATTTCTCATGAATTTAGTCTCTGAGGCCCAAAAGAGGATAAAATAATTCAAGAGAGAACTCTATTGACCATTATTATTCAACGTATACCTTTTTTGTAATTAGTCGAGTTCAATCCGAAAAAGGGGTGAACTTATACTAAAAGGATGACTAGTCATTTACCTTTACGAGTTCGAATAGTCAAGTACTCAGTGATATTTTCAGATTTCGAGAGTTTGAAAAGGTCTTGAAAGATGACTCTATGGTTTTGCTCTTTTATATTTTTACATAGCCCAAAAAAATGATAAAAGTATACTCGATGTAAAATAATTATTTTCACCAAAAAATCCTATATCCTGCACAAAAAATCAAAATATTACCAATATATGCTTCCAAAAAAAAAATATTTAAAATTGACCTTTTAAAAGTAAAATTTAAAGAAAATAATAATATTTATTCATTAAAAACTATAAAAAGGAGTTGAAATAAGTCATTTTCACCTTTTGTTTTTAGAATAGTGCATAGAGAGCTTTTGTCCAAAAACTTTCAGAGCAGATATCAGGAGAACTGGTTGTTCATTTCTAAAAATTTCAGAACCAGGTAATCCACATCATCCTTAGATATGTTTCATCCATTTTATTTTATTTTTTGAGCTTTTATTTCATTTTTTGGGATAATATAATGTTTTAAAATATGCCCTCGAGGCTACGCAGGTAATCCATGTGATAACCGTGCACCCTGATGATTTTTTAAAATAAAACTCGTTGATCTGCCTCGATTTGTGAATGGATCACTTGCAGATGACCACACTATCTACACATAGAACCTACATAGGTGCCATCAACTTCTTGAAAAATAAAATTTCTTCCTAAAAATGGTCCAAATTCCTTCTAACTAATTTTAATGGTTTAATTTTTTTCTCTGTAGGTTTTTCAATCATGTTGGATTGGTGAGAACGATAACGTGAGTGTATAGATAACAAAGCCATGGATTACCATGCAACCATGTGTGCATTGAAAAATTGTGGTTTGTACAATTTTTTTCCTATTCAAGGGATGAAGGCACAAGTGGATTTAATGACTTGGCTTGTGACTACGTGGGATTTTTTAGACCAATGTTTCATAATTGCTGACCACCGACTTGAGATTGAGCTAGCAGAAATATATTTCCTTACCAGATTATCTTGGAGAGGGAGAAACATCTCCTTATTTGGGACCAAACAGGGAGGTCTTCCCACTACCCGCTATAAAGCTCAGTGTTGTAGTAATAATGCAAAAATGAAGGATGGTCGTATAGACATCAAAACCATCTAACGACTGGAGATTAAAAACATAGAATTCACAATGACCAGGTTATTTGGGAGTGCAGGTCCTCATGGGGTTACTAAATCACAGAAGAAAACTGCAATCGACTCCTTCAGAGGAACTATATTCAACTGGTGAAAAGGAGTATTTGCCAACATGAAAGGCTAATTGACTAGAGAAAATAATGTGACGTTGAGAAACTTCGAATATGGCACCATTATTATTTCATTTACCCTAGAGATAATTCCACTTCTCACTCCTCAACTAACAGCAGTACATCGTGGGACTCCTCAGGAACCTCGGATGGTGCGATTGGTAGCATTGATGACTCAAATGTTGGTGATGATGGTTCAATAGTTTGGTTTAATACAACTTATTTTATGTGGCTCATTAACCATGTCTTCACCATTGAAGACTTTCCTTATGCAAGAATTGATTATAGAGGTGATCTTGAAACATATTTTCCTCCAGGGGCATAGTGGGACGAGACAGGTTAGTGAATCATTTGGATGTTTTAAATATAATTTTTATTTTATTTTTATCCTCCAATACTGACAAAAAAAACTAAAAAAATAAATGCAGATGTTAGTCTGCAACAACCAACAATGCTTCATCACTTTGAAAAGTGAGAGGCACAACCCATAGCACCTCCAAAGGACCATGTAGCGGAGATTCTGGCAGACATGGACCACAACCTTTAGAGGTTGACCATTGATATTCTTAAGACATGAACTGATGATATTCCTTTCAAGCTCCAGAGACATGTGACAGGTGTTCCAGGTCCATTTAGGAGATTTCTGCACAAGGTGGTGCGTTCTATAATTTATTACCATGATCATTATCACAGATAGTTGATGGTCAATGTAGATCGATTTTTTTTTTTTTTGTATCAATATCTATTAGATCATAAGGTATTTGAACCTATGATCACAAATGATGTAATATTTTTTTGAACAAAAAATTATCTATCCTAATGATATTATTACTTCTGTTCTTTGAGTATCTTGTTGAACATGGATTGAATTTTTATTTATTTTTTACTTTGTTAACGTTGCAAATTTCTATTTAAAATGTGATTAGCTAATATGTTAGCCAATTTTTTCGAATTTATTGAAATATGTTGATATTCGATATAATAAAATTTTCCTTCCAAGAGACGAACCTTCAAAAATAATCTTAACAATGCTGGATTTTTAATTGCATAAACTCTGTTTAAATGTAATACAATGAGTTATGAGTAAAACTTAGTGATCAAACATCAAATACTAAATCTAGTGGCATCAGATAATAGCTCAGTGATTGCTCTATATTTTGCAATATGGTTTGTTGTTTGACCAAAGCATATCACATTAAGGGAAACCAACTCATTGGTGTGTGAGTAGGTAATCTAGGCCACAGAAAAGATATTTCATGTACTATGATAGGCACCATCAGCAAAACCATTGTATGTTTAAAGCGATGTCGAGATCTGCAATATCAAGAGTAATCAAGATAAGTAGTGATTGTAGTAACAAAAAAAACTAATTTAGGCATAGTTGTCTAATCTAAGGCACACCATTTTAAAAGGTAACTATTGTACAAGAGATATCTTCACATGAAATTAAAGCATAATATCTCTTAAGATAAATATCATTTCTGGTTTAATCTAAATAGACCTCGTCATAATCAATTAATTCATAGGCTCCTTTTGCAAGCAAACACTTGAAAATATAGGGACCATGCCATATCAGTTCGAATTTACCAGTGCCTACTTTTTCGTCACCTTGATCGTATGATAAAAATATGTCACCTTCTGAATGAATGAGAGGTTTAACACTTTGATCATACTAAAATTTTAAATGTTTATTTTGAGCTTCAGCAGCCAATGCAGCGGTGCATCGAGTCTCACCTAATTTTGCTAATTATAGAAAGTGTTTCTCCTCTTCAGAGTTAGCTGGTAACAACTCAATGGCTAATTTCAGTGACAGTATTTTGCATTCAATGCGTAACACAACTTCTAAACCATAGACATGTTGAAAAGGAGAGAAACCTATAGTGGTTTTTGCAGAGGTTCGGTATGCCCATAATACAGAAAAAAACATGGTATTCAAATTCAATTTTTGAGTTCTCGCAATCCGTTTAATAATGGCGATTAAAACCTTGTTAATGGCCTCAAATTGACCATTAGCCTATGGGTAATACAGAGTAGAATTATCATGGTGTAGGCCATGTTGGTTAGAAAGTTTGGTCATCATAATATTTTGAAAATGACTCCCATGGTTTGTAATAATAGCTTGAGGGAAACTGAAATGAGCAATCACATGACTGAATAAAAAATCAGCTGTACATTTTCCATCAGTTGCGAATGTAAACATTGCCTCGACCCATTTTGTAAAGTAATCCAATGCAAGAATAATATATCCATGCCCCCAGGACGAGTGAGGGTTAAATGTAATGAAATCGACACTCCATTTCACAAAAGGATCGACAACAATGATTGGGTGAATAGGAGCTGGAGGTGCACACATCTTTCGATAAAAAAATTGGGAGTTGTGGCACTTTCAGACTGCAATGATACAATATTTGAATATAGAGGGAAAAAAATAGCCAGCGCGCAATATCTTTTGGGATGTGGAAAACCAAGACATATGACCATCACATGCTCTAGAGTGGCAATCATTTTAAACCTTTTCAGTGTCTTCATGAGTTATACAACTTCGAAAAACAGAATCCACACCATGATGATAAAGAGTGCCTCCAACAATATTGTACTGCTGGGATTAATATCGGATTCTCCATTCATCTAGACATTAAATATCTGGGATAAAGGTTTGGGTTTCAATATATATAATTGTATCTTCATACCATGGGTCTAGAGTACTTATTAGAAACATAGATTCATCTGCAATTGGATTCACTACCACGGTTTTTGTCTCAGTATTGGGAAAGTCACACATAAGCTCGGTAAACGCTAGTGATTCTTTGACTTGGATTTATCGAATTCCAAGTCAAACTCCTATAGGATGAAGATCCATTTGGATTATTTTCCCCCGAGTAATTTTTTTGTGAAGATATACATCATGGGGTTGCAATTATATATCCTTATTTTTTTACATAACAATATATAGTGACGGAATCATTGGAAAGCTTAAATTGTTTCCAAGGCCAATTTCTCGACATGAAAATAGTTGATTTCCATTGGGTTGATATCCCGACTTAGGCAATAAATCACATGTTCATTGTGAGATTCATCCTCCTAAACCAAAACCATTCCAATTGTGGATTGTGAAGCAACTAAGTATAAAAGGTAATGTTGGTGGTAATTTGGTTGATGCAATAATGGTGCATGGGTCAACATGTTTTTTAGTGCATCAAAATATTTGTAAGAAATTTCATCCCGAATAAAAGGAACACTTTTTTTGACAACCGGATAAAACCTTTTGTTGACTCAACATAGTTCGGGATAAACCTACGTAAAAAGTTTGCTTTCCCTTGCCAAATCTGGAGTTACCGAAGTGTAGAAGGAGGAGGTAAATTGATGATAGCCTAAACCTTTGAAGGATCAACACGAATGCCTTCTTTTGAAACAATGAATCAATGTAATCGTCCTGATTGTACAAAAAAAAACACATTTTTTTGGATTCAAATGATTTTTTTAATGCCTAGATCTCATGAAAATAGCTCTTACGTGTATATAATGATCTTCTTTGTGTAAAGAATGATCTTGTAAGTCATTCAGATAAGGCTGTAAAATATGTTGGATATCAGTAAAAGCATAAGACATAGCCCTTTGAAAAGTTGCACCAGCATTTTTTTTTTCCGAAAAGGTAACTTGACATAAGCAAATTTACCCCAAGGACATATAAAGGTTGTTTTTGGTTGATCACCAGGGAGTATGTTGATTTGATTGTAGCCAGAAAAACCATCCATAAATGAGAATAATTTATTTTCCGCACAATCATCAACAATTTGGTCGATATAGGGTGCAGGATAGTTGTCTTTTGAACACGCCTTATTAATGTCCCGATAATCAACACATACTCTTATAGTCCCTTGTTTCTTAATGACAATAACTATGTTAGATACCTAATCTGTTAAAGGAATTGCATAAATAAATCTATTAGGTCCCTATATTACTAGTACAGTCCCTTATTGTTGTTAGTGTAACCCCCTTATTGTTATTATTTTACCCTTGTAACCCCCATATTGTTATTATTGTGCCCTTAAATTATTATTGTTAGGTCGTCTAGGATTACATTGTGGCCCCATGGACTCCTATATATAGAAAGGAGGTTTTGTAATTTGAATCTTCCAAGAATTGTTCATTCATGTAATGTATTGGAGGTTTCCCCCTCAAAGTGGCTTATTTTTAAGGCATTGATATCTCTTTTCTTCTATTTTTGGATTTGGTTTCACAACATTTGGTATTAGAGCGTCGGATTCTAAGGTTCCACTGCTCCAAATAGGTCATCGTTTAATTTTCACTAAAAAATTGTTTATACGAAGGTTCAGAAGCTAAAATTTTTTTAAGTGCGAAGTCAAAATCCTAAGGAACATCGTCGCAAAATTTGAAAGCTTGGTTCGCAATATTTTCAAATATATGATCTATGGAAGTTAGGTCTTTTTGCAGGCTCCTGAATTTCACTTAAAAAGGTCATTGCGGAATTTGTGCTATAAATTTTTCTCTACGAAGGTTCAGAAGCTAAAATGCTTATAGCATCAAGCTGAAATCCTATGGAACATTTTCGCAAAATTTCAGAGCTTGGTTCGCAAAATTTTTTGAGATATAATTTGTGGAATTTAGATCTTTTTTAGGCTCTTGAATTTCATCTCAAAGAGCTGATCGTGGGAAAATATTCATAACTCTCTCTCTTTGAGCATCAGATTAGAATTCTGTAAAAAATTTCTAGAAGTACACAAAATGTACTTTCCTATCTATAAATTTCAGATACAAAGGAGAAAACAATAACACGTGGAAAGTGGTACAAGTTCGCTCTACTAGACCAGTCCATAATTAGGCCATTGTGGGAGATTGGACATAACTTTACCTTGGAGAATAAAAATCAAGTCAGTCTTGTGGAATTTGAAAGAAGCTTTAGAGGACTACTATAGGGCCGAATTTCAAATATTGAGGATCTGCAATTATAGAGATAAGTCAATTTCAATTTCGAGCTCTTCAAAATGAAGTAAAAGGTGTGTTATTTTTTGTCCTGAATTTCATAAGTCTTGTTTGAAAAATCAAGTTGAATTGATTCCAAGGGCATATTATAGAATAGATATCAATATTGGATTCTCAAATGGCCCCTAAAAATAATTCAACATGCATTAAGCCTTTAGAAGGCTCTACTATAATTCATGAAGATGAAGAATGGCAACATGACATATCAAAATTACAAGAGAAAGTGCAACAAATTTCACTTTCGCAAAGATCAACAAAAAATGACATGGAAGTTTTGAAGAAAGGTATAGAATCTAAGATGGATGGTTTGAAGAATCACATGGAAGTTGTTGAGCCTCAAGATTGTGCTTTCTTTCATCTTACTTTACCTCATTTTCCTTTGTCCATTGTTATCCCAGACCCAATTGATCAATGAATTTAGTTAAAACTACTTTTAGAATGATTAACATGACTGACTTGCTAAGTTTTGTGATTTTTGTCATTGTAATGCATTTTGACCGGAACTAGCTGCAGAATGCGAACATTCCGTAGCTAACCGGCAATTCTACAGATGTCTTCACGTTTGGGTATGTTCCAAGTGGCCTCTCAAGAAAAACCACATATGGGTATATTCCACGTCATGTCTACATTGTTCGTTGCTCACCATGAAAGAAAAACCAAATTTTGGATATGGTTTTGGTACGTGGGAACACATTAAGAAGGCAGACTTCTAATAGGACTGTCTTAGTCCAGATGTCCTTTTTATTTTTACGCAGCCACTTCAAGAGTCCTAATGTGATTTCGATAAGGAAAGACAATGATCCTGGAATTGTTGCAAGTCTTGTTATGTAAATTTGTTATAAAAACACTTGGGAAACCGAGAGCTAGGCTAGATTTTGTTCTAGATTTTGCTTAGATTTTGTGCTACATTTCTGAAGACGCAGATTGCTCTATTCAAGTTATTTCTCCTTTAATGAAGAAGACAGTGTTGTTTTGAAAAGTGTTGAGTTGATTTGGTGTTAGATTCCATCTGGTGGTAGAGGGCCCCTACCTCCTGCACGGTTTTACTTGCGTAATTTAGATAAGTATCTTAGTTGCCTTTACATTTTTGAAGTTTGAGTGCATAGTTAATTTCGTAGCCACTATAGTTGTACTCATTCTAAAAACTCTTCCAAAAGAAGAAACTCTTCCAAAAGATTATGATAATGAATGGAAATGGCTATAGTGTTGTAGGATTTAATTGTAGTTTCTTTTGTTCACTATCACAGTTACATTTGTTCTAAACACTCTTCCAAAAGAAGAAACTCTTCCAAAAAATCCTTATGATGTCCAAAGCATGACTGTGATGATGAATGTTTTAGTTGTTTGTTTTTACTAAGTAACATAGCTGATCTTGCACTTAAAACGCTCTTCCAAAATATCATAATGATGGGTAGGAGACAGCTGTGACACCTTAGTTTTTAAATTGCTTTCAGTCTTTGTGTTTGCATTTGCACTGAATTGTACAGTCAGGATTGTTCTAAGAAACTCTTCCAAAATACCAATCATGATGGACAAATAGGTTGTATAGTCCCATAGATTAATGCATGATAACTTAGTTAGGATACTTCGGAGTCTAATTGCATTTAACTTATGCTCTGTTATTTTGTTTTGAGCTTGATAATGACTTGTTAGTTCAGCACTGTTTTATACTAGTGACATCTTAAGTTTAGTTTTAGCTTAACTCATTGCATTTGCACTCCACATTTAGTTGTCATCCACTGCATATTAGATTACTTCAGTTGTTAGACTTAACAAAACATCCTTCATTATTTACAAACTTCTTATTGTTCCAAATATATAATTGATTCATAACCATATGAACAGAAGATAGTATCATTTCAAGGCCTGAGGTTCTTTTGCCACTTTTTTACTACTTCATAAACAGAGCCTTTCCTCAGAAGACTACTTTAAAAAGAAATCTATAACTCTTGGGTGAGGTTTAGTGATGATTAACTAAGTTGCAGAATAGAGTTAAGAACTAGTCTTAGAATAAAGATCTTATGATGGTATCAATGTTTTCCTCCAAATATGCTTCAAAAAATCTCTAATCATGGATAAAATGTTGCATCATTATAAGCGAGTTGTTTAATTGTTTAGTTAGGAGAATTTGCATATTTAGCTGACCACTTCTCAAGATTTCTCTCAAAATACTTTTGATGAAAGAATTGGACAAGTTGAGTTTATGTTTTGAGTCATTTGCTTAAAAGTAATTATCAAGCTTTGTTTATGCTTAGTCATAGTTTAGATTTGATTCTGTTTCAATGTTTGCAATTGCATTTATCATTTGTCATCAACCAATTAGGCTTCACTCTGTTTTCAATCATTAGTTTCTTTCCATTAGCTTTTCAGTCATTTTCCTTGTGAACATAAAACTACTAGAAGACCAAAAGCATCATAAATCATCACAAAAAGACCAAAAACATCATAAAACACTAAACACTATGCATTAAGAGACAAACACCTAGGCACATACGGTGCACTTCACTTCAGCAGTTTACCAACCCTGGTTGACAATTAAATGAACTCAATTTAGGAGACTAGGTTGAGACCAAACATTTTGGCGTCGTTGCCGGGGAAGTGAAAACTAGGTAACCTTTGTTTCTTAGCATCCAAAAACAATTATATGCGTAGAGAGAGAGATTCAAGGGGAATATTTATAAGCAGCAGAAGCAGAAGTTTGATTTCTAGAACACCACTTGTTTCATCTAGATCCAGAGCTAGTACACCTTCAACTCAGACCCACATTCCATCCTTTACTGATCCTGGACTTCTAGAAGATCTAAGGTCAACTATTCCATTAGAAAAACCTTCCACTTCATCCACTGAACCTGCCATAGAAGAAGATCTAAAAACTCTTGTTAGGGACACAAACCTTTCCACTTCCACAGGAGAGTCAACCATGGCAGAAGAAGGAGGAGGAGGAGTCTTCAATGGAGAACACACACTATTTGGAGGTAGAGGTAGAGGTAGAGGAGAAGGAGGTAGAGGTGCAGATGGAGGAAGAGGTAGAATAGGAAGCTCTTTTGGGTTCCCTATAATTGATGAAGAAAACAATACAACCATGAAAAACATTTCACCCTCTGTCCTTCCAAACTTCTATGGACTTAAAAAAAAAAGCGAAGATCATGACAAGTTTATTATTTGAATTTGAGGTGTAGAACTTATGACTACTTACAAGATGCTCAAAAACTGAAATTATTTCCTTCAACTTTGAAGGGAGCAGCATTGAAGTGGTTTATGAGTCTGATCAGCAGTTCTATTAGAACATGGGAAGACATGAAACAAGCATTTCTAGAGAGATATTTGGATTATTGTATGTAGGTTAATCATAAGGAAGAAGTGTTCAAGATGTTACAAAAAGAAGATGAAAATTTGGAAGATTTGTTGGAGAGATTTAATTACAACATAAAAAGGGCAAAAATGGAAAACCTAGATCAAGACACCTTAAAAGCTCTTTTGTTGAAAAAAATTAGGGATGAATGGTTGGATATCCTTAACATGATGGGAAAAGGGGATATATCACAACTCACATTACCTGAAATATCTGAGTTATGTATCAACCTTTCCAGAGGGAAATCCAAATCTGTCAAAGGTCCAAGAGATCCTGCTCTTGCAAGAGCAAGTAAATCTGCTTCTGGGACAGTAAGTAGATCAGAAATAGGACACATGCTTGATGATTTTAAATCTGACATCTTAGGGAGTCTTAGTGAACAAATAGACACCCTTAAGATACAAAACAAGAAAAAGGCTGAATCTGATGCCTTGGCAATCTTTTGTCCCAAATGTAGAAAGAAACATGCCTTGAGAGAGTGTCCTTTGGATGTAAAAGTTGTAGAAACCTGTGTCATATGTTCTGAAAAACATGAGACCAAGAATTTTCCTTCTCTTCCTGGTCTCAAAGCTGTCTTTCAGGAGGAAAATCCTACAGATTCCATAGAGTCCCTCAATTTTGTATCTAGAAGGCCTTGGCAAGGACCTCAGACACAATGATTCCATGATCAAATGTATAATCAACCTCCACCTTGGAATTATTGGCAGCAACCTTGGTCTCAATTTCAAAATCAATCTCCAGCTTGGGCACAAGGATCACAAAGTCCCTATGGAAGATATTCCCCATACTATCAGTATCCACCATTCTATCCACCATACCCACATTTTTACCCTCAAAATCCTCAACAAAATTTTCCTCAAAATCTTCAACAAGATTTTCAACAAAATCCTCAACAACATCATCAGAACCAACCACATCAAAATCAACCACTTTCATTACCATTTCCTCAAAAATCAAATCAATTGCCTACTCAACCTATACCAAACCCCAATAATAAAAATCCTCAGAACACATACATGATAGAAGGCCAATAGTTTCCAACTTATTTAATTACTCCTCTAGACCTTAGTGATGTTCAACTTAGGTCTAGAAGAATACTTGAAAAGAGGAAACCTTCTATGATTATACAAGAACAAGATAACTCTGAGGAATAATCTCTATGGGTGAATAAAAGTCTTGAGGAAGACACATCCGTTCAAGACCCAAACACTGAAAAATTAAAGAAAAAAGATCCAATAATTTCGACTCCTGTAAGAGAGCAACCATCCACATCTACTTCTATACCTCCCTTTCCAGAAAGACTACAAATTGATAGAGGTGTAGAAAAACAAATCATGGTGCCTAATTATGATTTCCTAGATGAGCTAAGAAATGTTTGCATTAAAATTCCATTATTACAAGCCATCAAGGAAATTCCAATTTTATCCAAAACAATAAAGGAGTTGAGCATGAAGAAAACAAGAAAAAGAATAAGAGAAACAAAGAAAATTCAACTGGAAGGACAAATAGCAGACATTATGATGGGCAAGATTTCTATTCCAAAGTATCTTCACCTAGGAAATCCAGTTGTCAAAATTCACATCAATGGAATTGAAATCCAAAACACACTCATTGATTTAGGAGCATCAATCAATATCATGAGTAGACAAATCATGGATAAACTCAAACTTCCTAATCTTCTCTTTACACCCACATTATTACAATTACCAGACAGATCTGTGATCAAACTAGATGGGGTAATAGAAGAAATTCTGGTGTCCCTAGATTCTTGGGAGTACCCTATGGATTTTATGATCCTAACTCCTAAGAATAATCTAGGAGGACATCCTGTTATATTAGGAAGACCTTGGTTGGCTACAGTTGATGCTTTTATTAGTTGTAGATCTGGTGATATGTATATCTCTGATAGTAGTTCAACTAAGAAATTCACTTTATATCCTCCAGTTAGGACACTTACAGATTTAGATGACACTCAATGGATAGAGGATGAAAAAGATTTACAACCTCTCTTCACAATTTCAGAAATTAGTGAAGATAATCAAATTCTGAATACTCTAGAAAATTTTGAATCCTCTCCAGAACACAAACATGAATCATTTCAAGAGGGATCCAATATTGAGTTTTTGTCATCAAGGCAGATGTCTCTTCATTCTATGGACAAATTTGGCAGCTCTATAAGTGAGATTTTTCGAGGCAAAACTTTGAACATAAACAAGAACCTAGAAAAATCTCAACAAGAAGAGTTAGTCAAAGTATTACAGAGACATTCTTCTGCATATGCATGGGAATACAATGACATGAAAGGGATAAGTCCCAAGACTTGTACTCATCACATCTATATAGAGGCAAATTGCAAACCAATCAGACAGCCTCAAAGACGGATGAATCCAAATCTTAGGAAAATTGTTAAAGAGGAATTGCAAAAATTGTTAAATGTTAATTTCATCTATCCTATTTCAGATAGTCAGTGGGTTTCTCCTTTGGTAATTGTGCCAAAGAAAAATGGAAAATGGAGGGTATGTGTTGACTACCGAGAACTAAACAAAGCTACTCTTAAAGACCATTTTCCTTTACCTTTTACAGATCAAGTGTTAGATACATTAGCTGGCAAAAAGTACTTCTCATTCTTAGATGGGTTTAGTGGTTACAATAAAATCCAAGTAGCACTTGAAGATCAAGACAAAACCAAATTTACCTGTCCTTGGGGTACCTATGCTTACCGAGTATTGCCATTTGGATTATGCAATGCACCTGCAACATTCCAAAGAGCAGTATTAGGAATTATTTCAGATCTAATACATGATTGTGTAGAGGTGTACATGGATAATTTCACAGTTTATGGAGACTCATTTGAAGAAGCTTTAGAAAACTTGGAAAAGGTTTTAAAGAGATGTCAGGAAATAAATCTTTCACTTAGTCATGAAAAATGTTTTATGATGTTTACTGAAGGTATTGTTTTAGGGAATCACATTTCAGGGGATGGGATTAGAGTTGATGAGTCAAAAGTTGAAGTCATCTCTAACTTATCTATTCCAAGTTGTCAAAGAGATGTTAGAAGTTTTCTAGGATTTACAGGATATTATCGGAGATTTATAGAAAACTTCACTAAGATCGCATCTCCACTCTTCAAATTACTTACCAAAGATTGTGAATTCAAATGGACTTCTGATTGCCAGTTAGCTTTTGAAACCCTGAAAACCAAAATTTCCGAAGCACCTATATTAAGGGGACCTAACTGGAAGTTACCTTTTCATATCTTGACAGATGCTTCCGATATAGCTCTAGGAGCAGTATTGGGACAAAAAGATTTGATTCCTTATGCCATCTATTATACCAGTAAAAATTTTACTCCTGCAGCGTTAAACTATACTGTAACTGAAAAAGATTTTTTAGCTATTGTTCATGCCATAAACAAATTCAGACACTATATAATAGGCTATGAAACTTTTGTTCACGCTGATCATTTTGCAATTAGATACTTAATGAATAAATCAATTACTAATGGCAGAGTCATAAGATGGTTATTGCTCTTACAAGAATTTAACATTACCATTCTGGATAGGCCTGGAAAACAAAACACAGTAGCTGATTTCCTATCTAGACTCCAAAATATCAAAGATGACACTCCAGTTGAAGATCAATTTCCTGATGAATATCTTTTTGCAATTTCTACTCAAACTCAATGGTTTGTTGATATTGCTAATTATTTAGTTTCAGGAAAATTTCCTTCAATAATGAATGCAAGGGATAGAAGAAAAATCATTTATGACAGTGCCAAATATTCATGGGTTGCTAATGAGTTGTACAAGACAGGTCCAGATTTGATCATTAGAAGGTGTGTTCCTAAAGTTGAGATGCCAAAGATTCTCAAAGCATGTCATGATGAACCTTGTGGCGGACACTTTGCTGATAAGAGGACAGCCTATAAGATCCTTAATTTAGGATATTATTGGCCATCGTTGTTCAAAGATGCTAAAGAGTATGTCAAAAGGTGTGATAGTTTCCAAAGGGTAGGGAAACCTTCTCCTTTAGGTGAGATGTCATTACAAACTCAGGTACATATTGAACCTTTTGAAAAATGGGCTTTGGATTTTGTAGGACCTATTAGTCCTCCATCAAGACAGAAAAGGTATATACTAGTTTGCACTGATTATGTTACTAAATGGGTAGAAGCGAAGCCATTACTTGTTGCTAATGAAGCATCTGTAGTTACTTTTCTTTTTGAGGATATTTTTACTCATTTTGGTGTCCCAAGGGAAATTGTTACAGATCAAGGAGCTCAATTTACATCAAGGCTAGTGGAGCAAATGATGGAGAGGTACAAAATCATGAATAGAAAATCTACTCCTTATCATACACAAGCAAATGGTCAAGTGGAATCTACTAATAAGGTCATTGAAGGAATCCTAACAAAGACTGTTCATTTACATAGAAGAGATTGGGTAGATAGGCTTCCTGAAGCCTTGTGGGCCTATAGAACTACATGGAGAAACACAACAGGCCATACTCCTCATGAAATCGTTTATGGAAAGCAAGTTTTGTTTCCCATAGAGTTCCAGATTCAAACTTTCAAAATGGTAGTTCAGTTACGACTTGATTTAACGGAGGCACAAAAGCATAGACTAGAGAAGATTAATGAATTGGATGAGATCAGACAAGATGCAGTTCAGAAAACAAGTCTAGTCCAATAGCAAAGGACTAGATGGCATGAAAAGTACATCAAAGAGAAGAAATTCAAAGAAGGTGACTGGGTTCTCTTGTTTGATTCAAAATTCAAGGATTTTCAAGGTAAATTTCAAACACATTGGCTTGGGCCATATGAAATTGTTGAAATTTTTGACAATGGAGCAGTAAAAATTAGAACTATAGATGAAGAAGAGGTCACTTTTCTTGTGAATGGTCATAGATTGAAGCTATATCACAAACCACTCTCAAGGGAAGAATTTGTCAAGAAGTTCCAAGAAAGTAGTGATGTGAAGTTAATGAAAAAGAATCTCTCTTCTTCATCAACTTGATTAAATTTTCTGAAGTATTTCTCTTTGAAAAAAAATAAATAAATAAAGGTATAAACATGAAAACAAATCATTGATTGTCATGTTTATACAGAAAAGATAGGGTGAAAATCAGAGTTTTTCTGACACTCTAACTTTTCCCATTTTGTTTTTGCAAGCAGCTGTTACAAAATCATAAGTTCAGATCCACTGTAGTTATGATCCATTTCATTTCATTTCATTCCATTCACTTATCCATCCATACTCCATTTCATTCATTCATTCATACTTCACTTCATTCCATATATCATTCATCTCATTCCATACTTCATCCACCTCATTTCCATGTCAAAATTTAAAGTTTGATGTCTTGCTGTAAATGAGTAACACATGTCATGGATTGCAGGGCAGTTCTTATATTCTTCCACTCCATTTCATAAAATGAATCTGTTCCATTTCATCATCCACTTCATACATATCATAACTCATCATCCATCTTTATTCATGCCATATAAAATTTTACTTATGTCCCAAACCAGTCTATTCCATGATTAAAATTCTCTACAAATACATTCTGCAGCTTAACAGACATTCTGCAGCTGATGAGACTTTCCGCAGCCCGACAGTCATTCCGCAGCTACAAATTCTGAAGGAACTAATCAGCAGACATTTGAATTGCAACAAAATGATCCAGTGTATCCATGAATAAGAAGAATCAAGAAGAATTATGAAGACTCTTCCAAAGGAGAACAAAGAAGACAAAGACCAAAAAAATGAAAAGCAGAGGTAACAAGTTTTGATTATAATGGAATTTCATAAAGTTTAGCATATTTTTAGTTATGAATCATTTGAAAAAGTTGTTTTAATTATTTTTATTGATCATGACCAAAATACCCTCCACAAACTTTGGATTAAAATCTCTCATTTACAATTCTATACCCGACATCATTTAAGCGGCTAAAAAGGCTGAAGTGTTTAATTTCCTCACGTCACCCAACCAAATCATTCAATGATGATTTTCTTTTCCGTTGTAAAAATATCCATCATCTTTTCACTCATTAATTCGTTTTCTCCACCTCACTTCATTAACTCATTTCCGTAACTACTTCCATCACTCCATTCTGTAGCCAGCACCTCATTCCGAAAAATAGAGATATTCCTATCACTGTGAGCAGAGCAAAGGGTATATCAGTTTGAATATCAAAGCCCTATCACCGTGAGCAGAGATTTAGCATTATCACTATAAATGCAAAGGTATAGAAGTGTGGAATTTGAAGCCATTTGTCACCGAGAGACAGAGGTATAGCAGTGTGGAATTTGAAGCCATTATCACCGAGAGATAGATATATATCAGTCCGAAATTTGAAGCCATTATCACTTTCAACCAGAGGCATATCAGTCCAAATTTTGAAGCCATTGTCACCGAGAACCAAAGTATATCAATTCGAAGGTGAAAGTTATTGTTTCCTTTGGCAAAAATAATATTAATCTGAACATTGAAGAAGCAATTATGGGTCTTATTGTAAGAACCAAACCAATGGATACAAAATACTTGGAAGGATACCCTCAATGTAAATAAATGTTGCAACAGGTAGGATGGCTACAATTTCTTGACAAATTTAATGGCTTCCACAAAGAAGTGAATAAAACATTTGTAAGGTCATTTAGAGGAGATGAGGTTGAAGTGGGGGATGTTAAATTCACTGTCACTGAAATTTTCATTGCAGAAGCTATAGGATTGCTTAGAAATGGAGAGAGAGATGGTTCAAAAACAGAGAATTCCATAATGAATCCTGGAAGAAAATTCTAAAATCACCAGGTATGGATATCACTGTGTTTAAGAAGGGAATTCCAAGTTCTGCATTGAAAAATAAATGGAAAAACATACTGCTTATTCTGCAAAAAAATTATTACATGTGAGGGTAGATATGGCACATTTTATGTTTACCACATTAGAATGATAATGCATTTTCTGGGGGAACAGTTAAAATTACCCTATTTCTTGCTTCAAAGTTTGAAAAAGATGGCTTCTTTTGTTCAAAGAAGGGTTCAATTTTTAGAGACAACTCTATATCATCATGGCTTGGTTAAAATTTTAATTGAACACCATTTAGCCACAACAAATGATACTTGGGACAATTTCTTGATAAGAAATCATTTTGAAGAGCCAAAAGAGCCCTCACCTGAACAACAGCCTACAAGGAGAAGCAGAAAATGGAGAGCTTCAAAAATTGAAATTGACAAAACAGTCCAGGAAAGTAGTGAGGAAATCATCTCAGAGAAGTTGACTCAAACCAAGAGACAACTTAAGAAAGAGAAGGTAATCAGGAAATATGCCACAGAGAAAGGAGAGGGATCTTCCCAGCCAAGAAGAAGCCATAGACTAAAAGGGAAACTAAGGAAAACTCAGATCAAACAAACAAGGGTGATAAATATAGAAGATGAGGAAACAAATATTGAAGAAGATGTTGAAGAGGATTTTAATGAAGGAACCCCTGAAATTGACCCTGCTCAGCAAGAATTTTATGACTATGTTGAAACTTTGGAAAGGAAAGCTTCAGAGAGTAGAGAGAGAACGCCTAGTCCTCCACTGTCCGAAATAGATGTGTTAAGAAGGGATAGGTATGAGCTAGAAGTACTTAATAGACACATCAAAAATGAGAATGATATTCTGAAGGAACAAGTCAAACAAAAAACCGATATGAACTCAACCTTATCTCTACATATGGACAAAGTGGAAAAGGCTAATGAAAAGTTGAAAAAGAGGAACAAGAAGCTAATCAGGGCACTTACCAACTTAAGGTTCAAACCTTTCATCAGAAAACCCAGAAGATCTCTAGCTTACAGGCAAAGGATAAGGAGATGATTAGATGTTCTTGTAGAAGCCTCTGAGTTTATGGAATAAGTTGCATGAGGACATGCAAGAAGTCACCAGTGGGGGTATGTTGAGCCTCAAGATTGTGCTTTCTTTCATCTTACTTTACCTCATTTTCCTTTGTCCATTTTTATCCTAGACCCAATTGATCAATGAATTTAGTTAAAATTACTTTTAGAATGATTAACATGACTGACTTTATATGTTTTGTGATTTTTGTCATTGTAATGCATTTTGACCGGAACTAGCTGCAAAATGCAGACATTCTGTAGCTAACCGGCAATTCTGCAGTTGTCTTCACGTTTGGGTATGTTCCAAGTGGCCTCTCAATAAAAACCGCATATGGGTATATTCCACGTCATGTCTACATTGTTCGTTGCTCACCATGAAGGAAAAACAAAATTCTGGATATGGTTTTGGTACGTGGGAACACATTTAGGAAGGCAGACTTCTAATAGGACTGTCTTAGTCCAGATGTTCTTTTTCTTTTTATGCAGCCACTTCAAGAGTCCTAATGTGATTTCGATTAGGAAATACAATGATCTTGGAATTGTTGCAAGTCTTTTTATGTAAATTTGTTATAAAAACACTTGGGAAACCGAGAGCTAGGCTAGATTTTTGTTCTAGATTTTGCTTAGATTTTGTGCTACATTTCTGAAGACGCAGATTGCTCTGTTCAATTTATTTCTCCTTTAATGAAGAAGACATTATTGTTTTGAAAGCGTTGATTTGATTTGGAGTTAGATTCCGTCTAGTGGTAGAGGGCCCCTGCCTCTTGCACGGTTTTACTTGCGTAATTTAGATAAGTATCTTAGTTGCCTTTACGTTTTTAAAGTTTGAGTGCATAGTTAATTCCATAGCCACTATAGTTATACTCGTTCTAAAAACTCTTCCAAAAGAAGAAACTCTTCCAAAATATTATGATAATGAATGGGAAATGGCTATAGTGTTGTAGGATTTAATTGTAGTTTCTTTTGTTCACTATCACAGTCACATTTGTTCTAAACACTCTTCCAAAAGAAGAAACTCTTCCAAAAAATCCTTATGATGTCTAAAACATGTCTGTGATAATGAATGCTTCAGTTTTGTGTTTGCAGTAAGTACCATAGCTGTTCTTGCTCTTAAAACGCTCTTCCAAAAAATCATAATGATGGGTAGGAGATAGCTATGATATCTTAGTTTTTAAATTGCTTTCAGTCTTTGTGTTTGCATTTGCACTGAATTGTATAGTCAGGATTGTTCTAAGAAACTCTTCCAAAATACCAATCATGATGGAAAAACAGGATGTATAATCCCATAGATTAATGCATGATAACTTAGTTAGGATACTCCGGAGTCTAATTGCATTTAACTCATGCTATGTTATTTTGTTTTGAGTTTGATAATGACTTGTTAGTTCAGCACTGTTTTAGACTAGTGACATCTTAAGTTCAGTATTGGCTTAACTCATTACATTTGCACTCCACATTTAGTTGTCATCCACTGCATATTATATTACTTCAGTTGTTAGACTTAACAAAACAACCTTCATTATTTACAAACTTCTTCTTGTTCCAAATCTATAATTGATTCATAACCATATGAACAGAAGATAGTATCATTTCAAGGCCTGAGGTTCTTTTGCAACTTCTTTACTACTTCATAAACAGAGCCTTTCCTCAAAATACTACTTTAAAAAGAAATCTATAACTCTTGGGTGAGGTTTAGTGATGATTAACTAAGTTGCAGAATAGAGTTAAGAACTAGTCTTAGAATAAAGATCTTATGATGGTATCAATGTTTTCCTCCAAATATGCTTCAACAAATCTCTAATCATGGATAAA
Organism: Pinus albicaulis; assembly: GCA_034641835.2. Classification (NCBI taxonomy): domain Eukaryota; kingdom Viridiplantae; phylum Streptophyta; class Pinopsida; order Pinales; family Pinaceae; genus Pinus; species Pinus albicaulis. The sequence continues at coordinate 1,169,902,857 of CM076580.1, forward strand.
ATGTTGCATCATTATAAGCTAGTTGTTTAATTGTTTAGTTAGGATAATTTGCATATTTAGCTGACCACTTCTCAAGCTTTCTCTCAAAATACTTTTGATGAAAGAATTCGACAAGTTGAGTTTATGTTTTGAGTCATTTGCTTAAAATTCATTATCAAGCTTTGTTTCTGCTTAGTCATAGTTTAGATTTGATTCTGTTTCAATGTTTGCAATTGCATTTATCATTTGTCATCAACCAATTAGGCTTCACTCTGTTTTCAATCATTAGTTTCTTTCCATTAGCTTTTCAGTCATTTTCCTTGTAAACATAAAGCTACCAAAAGACCAAAAACATCATAAATCATCACAAAAATACCAAAAACATCATAAAACACTAAACACAACGCATTAAGAGATAAACACCTAGGCACATACGGTGCACTTCACTTCAGCAGTTTACCAACCCTGGTTGACAATTAAATGAACTCAATTTAGGAGACTAGGTTGAGACCAAACAGAAGCTAAGATGGATGGCATGGAAGTTTGCATGGAATCTAATATGGATGACATGGAAGCTAAGATGGAAAACATGAAGAATGATCCAAAATAAGACATGGAAGGTTTGACAAAGTTGATACAAGAAATGTTTCCTAATGGTGAAAAGATAGTAGAGGAAACTCATGATGAGAACAAAATAAATGTTAATCGTGACTTCATAAACTCTAATTTTGGTGGGAAGAACCACCATATTCCAAAAATGGATATGAGGAAGTTTGATGGAAAGGATCCTGTAACATGGATACTACAGATGGAGAAATATTTTGATCTCCATAATGTACAAAACACACAAAAGGTACGCATTGCAACTTTACATTTAGAAAAAAATACATTTGTATGGTATCAATGGCTTTGCTCCCATAAAAAAATTGTCACTTGGTCAATTTTTATGGAGGAAATGATAGCACATTATGAGGATACAAAGAGAAACACCTTCTTTAGCCAATTGATAAATCTCAAACAAAAGGGTTTAGTGGGGTAGAACATTCACGACTTCCAAAAGCTGAATATAAGGGTAAGTGATACTTCTGAGGAACACATAATTGGTCTCTTCATATGTACTTTAAATGATAGCATCCAATATGAAGTTCACGTTTTGGAGCCTAATTCATTGGAGAAGGCATTCATGTTGGCAAGAAAAATTGAATGTAAAATTATGGCGACAAAGAAGCCTACCTCTCACTTCTATAAAAAGGGAAGTGTTGCTACTCCTAGATTTCAACAACCTACAAGGTTGACACCACAAATATTGGAAGAAAAAATAGAAAAAGGGCTTTGCTACAGTTGTTATAGAAAATATACTAAAGGTCATAAGTGTGCCGAGAAGAAATTATTTTACATAGATTGTGAAGAGGAAGAATAAAATGAACAAGAAGAGGATATACACTAGGAACCAACCCTAGAAGAGGAAGAAATGAGTCTGACCATATCGTGTAATGCATTGGCAGGAATTACCACTCCTCAAACTCTCAAGATAGAAGTACATATCAAGAAGAAGAAGGTAATAGTGTTGATTGATTCAGGTAGCACCCATAATTTTATTCATTGTAAGGTAGCCAAGGAATTGAATTGTTTCCTATACCCAACACCAGAATGTCAAGTGATGGTTGCAACTGGAGGAAGTATAAATTTCTCTAGAAAATGCCATAATATCAGGCTAACCATGGGGGAATATGTATTGAATATCCCAATTCTTTCCATTCCTATGGGAGGTGCTAATGTTTTACTAGGATTACAATGGTTACAATATTTGGGGACAGTAGCTTTTAATTTTCAAGAACTTTTCTGGAAATGTTTTTTAGAAGGAAAGGAAGTCGAATTGCGGGGTATTGTAGGAAAGCTGGGAAAGATAATAAGCTCTAATGTCATGAAAAAGCTTCTAAATAAAGAACAATGAGGCATAATTGCACAATTATGCTCACTATAAGTTCCAACATCAAAATCATCTATTTCTGCAGATCTCCAAAAAGTCTTAGACAATCATTCCAAGGTTTTTGAAACTCCCAAAGAACTCCCACCTATTTTTGATCGTGATCATGCTATTCATTTGATTCTAGGAAGTGTTCCTCCAAACATCAGGCCTTATAGATATCCTTATGTCCAATAGAGAAAAATTGAATGTATGATTGGAGAAATGTTAGAGGCGGGTATAATTCAACCTAGTCAAAGTTCTTTCTCTGCTCCTATAGCATTGGTACACAAGAAGGATGGATCATGGCTTATGTGTCCCCATTATAGGGAGCTCAATAAGCTCACAATTAAAGATAAATTTCCCATTCCCGTGATAGATTAATTATTGGATGAATTACATGGAGAAATTTATCCTACCAATGTTGGATCTTCGTTCAGGATATCATCAAATTAGAATGAAGACTGAAGATAGTCTGAAAATTAGCATTTCGAAATCATGAGGATCATTATGAGTTTTTAGTCATGCCTTTTGGCCTTACCAATGCACATTCTACATTTCAAGGGTTTATGAATTCCATTTTCAAACACTTCCTTAGAAAATTTGTGCTAGTATTTCCTTATGATATACGAATCTAGAGCAGGGCTTGGAAGGATCATGTTCAACATGTTGACAGGGTGCTCAAACTATTGCAGGAGAAACAATTATATGCAAAAACATCCAAATGTTTCTTTGGAGTGCAAGAGGTGGAATATTTGGGTCATATTTTATCTCACGAGGGTGCTAAGTTAGACCCTAACAAAATTAAATCCATTAAGGAATGGAAAGTCCCCAAAATCATAAAGTAGTTGCGAGGATTTCTTGGATTAACAGGGTATTATCACAAGTTTGTTAATAATTATGGGAGAATAGCAGCACCTCTAACAACATTATTGAATAAAGATTAATTTTCATGGACTCCTGAAGCAACTAAGGCCTTTGAACATCTTAAAGAGGAAATGTGCCTAACATCAGTCTTAGCTACGCCAGACTTCACAAAAACATTTATTGTTGAATGTGATGCCTTAGGAAACGAGTTTGGTGTTGTTTTAGTGCAAGAAGGAAGACCCATTGCTTTTGAAATCTGTCCAATCAAAGAAAAGTATTTACAGAAACCTATTTATGAGAAGGAAATGTTAGCAATACTTCATTCACTAATTAAATGGAAAACTTGCCTAATGGGAAGACAATTCAAGGTAAAAATTGATCATGATAGTCTTAAACACATTTTGGAACAAAGACTCTCTTCAGAAGATAAACAAAAATGGGTCAAAAAGATGTTGGGTTATGAATATGAAATAATCCACAAAAAAGGGAAGCTAAATGTTGTTGCAGATGCATTGTCAAGAAAGAATGAGGAGGTGGAAGCATTGCTTTGTGCCATATCTATTATCCAACTAGATTGGATAACTGAAGCAAGAAATGAATATAAGAAGGATGAAGAAGTGTGGAAAATAATTAAAAAATTGCAGTAAGATCCTAGTACATCTAATACAATTAGTTGGAAAAATGATTCCTTATTGTACAAATATCGCTTATATCTTTGTAATAATTCCCAACAAAAACAAAATATTCTTTTGGAATTGCACACTTCTCCTTTAGGAGGACACTCAGGATTTCTAAAAAATTACCACGGGGTGAAGAAAGAATTTTTTTGGGATGGCCTGAAATATGATATTCAAAATTTTTTGACGGAATGTTTGGTTTTCCAGCAGAATAAATTTGAGACAATTAAGACCCCAGGTCCTCTACAACTTTTATCCATTCCAAGTGAACGTTGGGAGGAGATTTCAATGGATTTTATCACAGGTTTACCTAATTCCGAAGGAAAGAGTGTCATCATGGTGGTAGTTGATATACTTACCAAGTATGCACATTTTTATGCATTATCTTATCCATTTAGATCAAGTACAATTGCTACTACATTTATGGACACAATTGAAAAGCTACATGGAAACCCAAGTGTTATTGTGAGCAATAGAGATCCCATTTTTATTGGAAATTTTTGGACAGAGTTATTTTCTTGTTTGGGTACTCAATTAGCTCATAGCTCATCTTATCATCCTCACACCAATGGACAAACTGAGATAGTAAATAAATGTTTGGAGGGATACCTTTGTTGTTTTGTATCTGATACAAAAACATAATGGGTCAATTGGTTACCTCTTGCTGAATGGTGGTATAACACTTCCTTCCATACTGTAGCAAAAATGACCACATTTATGGCACTTTATGGATATCATCCACCATCCCTCACAGCATCTTTAAGAGAAAATTCGAAGGTTCAAGCAGTGGAAGATCACATCGAGCATCAACAAGAAGTTCTCCAACCATTAAATGACAACCTAATTTTTTCACAAAATCGAATGAAATAGCAGGAAAATCAACATCGCAGCGAGAGAAGTTTTGATGTAGGAGACTGGGTATTTTTACCGCTACAACCATACAAACAAATTTCCCTCAAGAAAGCTATGAAGGATAATAAAATATTTCCAAAGTGCGATCATCCTTACAAGGTGTTGCAAAATAATGGTACTATGGCATACAAATTAGAGCTTCCTGATTCTTCACGAGTGCATCCAATTTTCCATGTTTCATGCTTAAAGAAGGTTTTGGGTGAAAATATTCCAGTTCAAAAAATATTGCGAGAACTTGATGAGGAAGGAAAAATCATATTGGAACTTGAAGCAGTCATGGAAACAAGAACTCAACAGCTACAAAATCGATCAATCTCAGAGTATCTCATCAAGTGAAAGAATTTACCCACTAAAGATTCTACATGGGAGGATGAGAATTTTATACAGAAGCACCCAAAGCTACTCAAGCGTTGAGGACAACACTTTTTTGAAGTAGAGGAGCATGTGAGGTCCCTATATTACTAGTATAGTCCCTTATTGTTGTTAGTGTAACCCCCTTATTGTTATTATTGTACCCTTGTAACCCCCATATTGTTATTATTCTACTATTAAATTATTATTGTTAGGTCAGCTAGGATTACATTGTGGCCCAACTAGGATTAAATTGTGGCCCCATGGACTCCTATATATAGAAATGAGGTTTTTTAATTTGAATCATCCAATAATTTTTCATTCATGTAATGTATTGGAGGCTTCCCCCTCGAAGTGGCTTATTTCTAAGGCGTCGATATCTCTTTTCTTCTATTTTTGGAGCTGGTTTCACAACAAAATCCTACTCTTAATAACTTCTCAAATTTAGCCTTTATTACTACAGCTTTTCACAGATGTATTGGAAGTAATCTATTTCTAATAGGTTTAGCATTCGGGTATGTCTTAATCTCATGAATTACATTTTTAGGATCGATTCTTGGCATCTCTTCATAAGACTAGGATAAAATATCTCAGAATTCTTGAAATAGGTCTTTGTAAGTGTTAATCTCTTCCAACAAACAAGAAGCACCTATATGAATGTTTTCAATAATTTCATATTTAACTGATATGTCGATAGGAACTGTTGTAGAAATATTTCCCAAATTTGTCTCAGAATCCGAATGTGTAATAAAAGTGGGATTTTATGGTTCCTTGAAATAATAGATCATAAAAATAGATGAATTTTTTTTTTAATATTATCTAGATGAGGTAAAAATTAATATTTATGATATAGATCATCCTAGGGTAATTCATCCGATGACAAAATTTCCCGAATACTTTCATCAGTGTCAAATACATTTGAAAGGGATCTAAAAATGATGTCAAGGTTAAGCTCGATAGAGAAGATGAATCTTTGATGATCACATTCATTTGATTGGGAGTAGTTGAAGGTGTGTCAGTATACGGTTATACTGCTACATATACTGATTCAAATGGACTCGAAGGCATCTTTCCATTTAAAGATTCCAATTCTGATTCTATAGGCATAGTCCATGTGTCATTAGATGGTATAGTGCTGATGAGATTAGATTTATATTGGAAATTGTTCACGGTATGTTGGGTGGAGATATAGTGAAAGTTCCCATAAGAGCAGAATCCTTCATTAATCCTACAACAACATATTTTTATGGGATAAAATTTTTTTCCGACATGCTGGATGCTATCCGTAGAAGTAGGGTCTGACGAAAAGTATGACAACTGGTCGATTTTCACAATATTTACTTTATGAGGAAACATGATTACCCGAAAGACTGATGAAACTAAATCAGTCATGGCATAAGATAAACTACGATCTAAAGTAAGGTTGTAATCAAGAGGGGCATGAACAACTTCCACCTGTATATTAACAATTTTTCCTTCTACTTCTGTAGGCAGATCCCGAAGTATTCCATATGAATGAAATCCTCTTCCATCAAAAGCTTTAAGGATATTTAGTGATTGGTTGAATGATAGAGAACCAAGGGTTTTGCAACAATTTAATGACATTATACATGTATATTCACCCTCATCAATTACAGTACTAAGAACTCATCTTGATTTGACTAATACTGGAATCTGAAAATCCATTTGATGAGGGAGTCTAGGTACATGATTTTTGTGATCAAATAGCATGAGGTTCGAATCCTGGGGATCAATAGCCCCTATAGCTTATAATAGTAATTTTATGTTTGTTGGAGATGATTGTAGCACTTCTAAGGCTAACATTGCTGAAGGGGATATCACCAAATCTTCAACAATGTTGTAATTATGAGTAGCTCTCGCATGTGGATTTAAAGTTTATTTCCAAAGTACACCTTTAGTAGGCAGTTTAATCACTAGATCAATGTTAGGCTTCTCGATTTGAAGTGGTTCAAAAACTGAAGGAGGTATAGCTGGTGTTTGACTAGAATTTTCAGTCCCTTTACAAGTTACAAGATTCTTAGTTCCAAAGTCTTCTGATCGCATCGCAACCTTAACTTGAAACATAATTAAAATATATGTTGATGAATTTGAAGAAGATCCTATCATTTTACTATCTTGAGTGGGAAACAGATCCTTTGAGATAATGGGTGTGGGTTAAGCTTTGAAAAATTTGGATACCTCAAACCGATGTGGACACTCTTTAGGACAATTATGCTCGCCACGGATAAGACAAGGATAACGAGGTTTTCGCTTTTCGTCAGCTGGTTCATTTTTTTATGCTTTTTCTTTGGGAGATGTATTTTGTTTATTTTTATTATTTCCTTTCTTATTATTATTATTTTTAGCTTTAGTCGTGGATGAATCTACAACATGAATGTCGGTAGAAGTTTCGAGAGAAGAATCTCCTTTTGGGAGATGTAAAGTTATGATGGGAGAAGTAGGTTTGGATGACTTCTTCTTACTCTTGTTAGCACTAAATATACCAATTACACCATCTGCATGATGAGAACTACGATTTGTAGTTATTTGACCGGGACATGGCAAGTCAGGAATTTTTTTGTATAAAGTACTAGACTATGTGTATACAAGGTCTAAGTATTTTGCTTGAGCTATGACCTATTCTTCTGTAGAAACGCCTCCGTTAGCTACATCTTTAATGATGTTTGGAAGTAATGATTTGATGAACCATTCTACCAAGATTTGATCCAGAATGAAAACCTTCACTAAAATTCATCTACGTCTCCATTCATGTATGTGATCTAAAATGTATGTAGACGTACTTTGTCTTAATGAAGTTAAGAGTTCTATGTCATTATCATAACAGACTGGGAACTGAAAGTGAGCTAGGAAATTTATTTTTGATGCGTTGAAATTGTTGAAAGAGCCACATGGTAATTCAATAGACCACTTAGAAACTAAGCCTATTAATGTTCTCTGAGAAAGTCGTAATCGGATGAAATCATCCATTAAAGAGTTGGATGCACACCAAACGTGATAATTCATCACATGATTTTAGGGGTCTTCTCCTGATTTTATTTTAAACTTAGGTACGTCACTGAGAAACTTATTTAGTATTGGTAGCGAAAACAGAAGATAATAAATTCGATCATTTGTGAGGCACGATAAATCAGGTGAGGCCAAAGTTGCAATGAATTGTAATCGACGGTTAGGGCCCTATTGAACAAACTAATAACCTTAAGGAATGATACCAGTACCGAGAGAAGGATATCCAGGGTAACTTTGAATAGCCTGTGTAGTTGGGATTGGAATAAATCTTGGGTATCCAGGGTTAGCCAGACCAAATTGAGGTTGAGTGGGTATTTGATATGTATAAACAAGGTATGGTTGACTTTGGTAGACTGGATTTTGTCCTACGGGTCCATATTTAAACTGCCCTTGTTACGGTTGATTAACAAACTGACCTGTATAAGGTTGCCTTGTTGGAACGGTAGCTGTAATAGGCTATCTCGCAAAGGTTTGAACAGTAGACTGAGCCAAAGGTCCAAGTTGATGAGTACTGACTTGGGGGATTGTCTATGATACAACTGATGTTGTTGTCTGAGGGGTTATAGCAATAGGAACTTTGGAAACTCGAGGGATAGGTGTACTATTTTTTTGGACAAAAGTTTGCATAGAAAATTTGACAGGAGTTCTTGGTGTACTCAGACTAGGTTTCTGACTAATAGGTACAGATAATTGAGGTGAAATTTGAAGTGTAGGTTGGACAGGTTGCTGTATCTTGGTGTAAACCAAATTGAACGGTTAGCTTGCCAGGTTGATTATAAGGTACTTGCACAGTAGGTTGTAAATTATGTTGGTTCAATGATGGGTTGCACACTGTGTTAACTCTGGGATAAGGAGCTCCCATTAAAGGTTTTCATGTGTAATTTTTGCCATAACCAGGTTGAGGTATTAGAGCGTAAGTTCGATGATTTTCGAGATAATTTCTAGTAAAGGGTTGACCTCCTTGGAAGGATTGTTTCTCTTGATACAACTCGTGACCCAAAGGATTTTTTTCTCCTTGAATAGGAAGTGGCCCTCAGATAGGGTATTTCCCTTTAAGAGGTTGTGGCCTTGGTATAGAGTAATTCCCTTGAGGTTGTCCTTGAGGAGTATACTGTGCCCCAGCCAGTAAATTGCTACCTTAAGGGTCAGGCAAAGGAAATTTCCAGACATCGTGTAGATTTATTCCATTGTAAAACTTTTGGTACCATATTCATTGGGACATGTTGATTGTGTAATTTTTTCAGAAGAGGGAGATGCTCCTAAGAAAGTATCAGAGAGCGAATGGTATCCAGTAGGAACTGATGGACCACCATCCAAAAAAAAATATGGTGACGAAGAAAAAATGGATGACTCACCAAACATGTTTGATGAAGGCATGTAATTACCTATAGGTATGGAGTAAAAATGAATATGAGGTGGTGAATAATTGAGACAAGAATTATGTAGAAAGTTGGTTAACTGATAATACCAAGGGTTTGGTTTAAAATGGCTATAATGGTAAATTATTTCACTATGATTTAGATCTAAAGATTATTTACGCGAAGGAAGTACAATCTCTTCTTCTTTGTCAGTAATCTCTTTGATACTAATTAAGCTAGGAGGAAGGTTCTTAGTAATTTAAAACTTCACTCGAGGTGAAAAAGGATGACGAGGTGTTCGGGTTATGAATTTTTAAGTTGAATCATATGAAGTAGATTTAGTTTGAGGTTCAAATATCTCGGGTTCATTAAGTTGACTATCTGAAAATTCACTGATTGCGGACTCAACTGTGATTCTTTCTGAAATATCTAGTTTTTCTTCTGTCTGAGGTTGATTTACTTCGTAATCAGGATGTATAATTACTGATGTTTCCTCTTGTTCAGTAGATCTGGTTCTTGATTTTCGACCTATTTTAGATTTAAGCTCTTATAATTGACTTGGTGTGTACTCAAGGGGTTTCCCCTACATTCTATGAGAGTTTCTTGGTAATTCAGCCATGGTTAATGTTTAACACATGAAATAAAAAAATATTTCAAAAAAATGGACCTAAGGTCACTAAGGAAACAAGAAAATTGAACACACATCTACAAAATCTAAGAGAAAATCCACACACAAACAGTATGTTTCTGCACAAAAAACACTAGTTGGTGATGAAATCCAACGTCGTAGAAAATTAATGTGGAAAAATTAGTGGTTGGAATAGTTACCCTAAAAACATTCTTAATGAAACAGTCTCGTGCAAGTCTCTCCACTTATGCCATCTCAAAGTTAAGAGGACCCTCTAGAAAGTCCAAGTGATTCTAGCTGACGTCTGTTCCATGTATAGTGGGACCTTCCCTCCAACGTCACGTTGGGAAAAATATTGAAGATTTATGGTCACTAACGTCACCAATAGGAACAAATATACCTTGGGGAACAGTCTATGATTTGATATACACGCAAGGGTAGAGTATCAAGCTCAATTCCCTTGAAGGCTCCTGAACATGCTAAATCCTAGGTTTGCTGACAAGTGACCCCAAGGTCCATGACAATGGTTAATCCGAGATTTAATATTTGTATTACGTTCACTTCTTCTATATTTTCCAATTAGATAGGTACGATTACCTCCTTGGGTCTGACATGATCTTGTGTTTGACTCTTTTAAGAAGAGCTTCCTAGAGCACAAATGCAACAATTGGATTTGCGTAGCGCAATATTCTACTTATTTGTTTAAACTATGTTGGAATGTTTATTACAACCTATTCTAAAACACTAGCCTAAGCTACGTTAGTGGAACTAGGCCTAGAAAATGTAAAATATCTAGATTGATTTTATTAAGGTGTTGTATTAATTCAGTTGTTACTTAAGACAAAAGGTATGGAGTTGAAATTTTAATGATGTTTGTGATCCGACTCAAAAGCACTCTAAATGCATCTAAATGAAAAGTGCAACTCTTTCTTTTCAATGAATCTTATTTAAGGGAAAGTTGAGAGATTTATAAATTTTCAAAACAAAAACTCTTTCATTCATAAAAAAAATCATTGTTGAAAAGAAGATGATCTCCTGAAGAACTCAATTTTCAAGAATGATCAATTACTCCTTTGAAATAAAAATCCTTGAATAATAAAACCGAAAACTTCGATTCAATAAAAAATCTATTTCCAAAAGAAAACAACTTCTAAGAAAATCTAAAAGCATAAATTTCAAAATCAAAGAAAATTCTAATTCTAAAGTCTATCTAAATTTTTTGAGGATGATTTCTCTTAATTGTGATCAAGTTAAGAAAATTTCCACTTATCTCAGTAGAAATGAAAACATCCAATAGTACTTTGGTTTTAAATCAAGCTTCAGTAAGCTAGAAGCTCTTCTAGGTTTGTAAATGAAAAGGGAACAAATTTTCATAAAAGTAATGTTTGGAATGATCCTAATGGCTCACAAAGACAAAATCATAATACCAGTAAGCTAAGGCAATTGAAGGTATGTTTTGCATAGAGAAAGAATAAACTATGGAAAACTCTTATAAAATGCAAACAGGATGATAAATCACACAAACGCAAAAATTTGTTCAAAAGAAATTCTCACACAAGATTTGAAAACTAAGATAGATCAGGAAAAACATAAAGAATCAGGTTATCTAGCTCTAAAAAAGAGAAATTTAATTATTTCAAAAATTTTCCGAGGATGTGCAGTTTATAGTGGAATACAGAGCGCATGCTAAGTAAATTGAGCTAAAAGCTATGCAGGTTGTCGCACTGCTTATTAGCAAGGAAAAACTTGGAAAAAATAAATAAAAAGATTATTTTTCTAGGGATTCTTAAAATTTATCTACCCAAATAGACTCAGAGATGTCAAAATAAGAAAACTTAAAATTCAAACTGAAAATAAATAAAGAAAAATAATTTCTAGTTCCCAAGTATTGTCGTCGTTTTATTACGTGGATTAATCCCTCTTATGGACAAGAGTGTTCTCCCTAGTACTCCAGCGAGTAACTAGAAACAAATATCCATTTGGAAACCTTTTCCTCTAGATTAATTGCATTTCAAAATTATTGTAATAAGGTAGAGAGGAGATTCCCCTACCTTGAAATCGAAACATTTCATGTAGCCTTTTGTCCCGTTGCTCCAAAGTGGTTTCTCCAAAGATTAGGAACTGCAATCAAAGACAAGACAAAGGATCATAGCATGTGCAACATATAATAATAAGAAAATGCTAATCCAACTTAGTGATCAAGGAGTCAAAGTATTGATGTTATCCCAATAAGCATAGAAACAAATGAATGAGAAAAAGAGATCCATATGTACTATCTTGAATAAAAAGAGTAATCTTACAACTTGATGCCTTGATGTCATACAGATTTCTCACGGGGTCCTGAACAATAGTTTCTCCTTTAGTCTTATAATCCTTTCTCTCTTAATACCAGCATAGAGTTATAAATAGAAGGGTGTGATCATTCTCATTCCAAGAACAACTCACTAGTGTGGAAAGTATACACGGTTATGAACTCTCTTCAACTTAGAAAATGTATAGATTAGTCTTTAATTTCATTGGTATTGACCATTCAAAATGAAAATTGAGCTCAATTTATAGGGAAATGTAGGTACATTTAGTTCCATCAAGAGGGGGATGGATTCCTCTCATGAAGGGATTTTAGTTCCATGGACCAAGGCATAAGCTCCATCAGTGGAGGGATAAAGCTCGAACCGATCATGACTCTAGAAGCTTCCAGTTGGGAGAATATATGATGATTTATGCTTTTAGAATTTACTTTTTATTTTATTTTATTTTCATGGGGGTATGTAGGCAATAGTGGCAAAAAATGCGGTACTTTCCGCAGTTTATGGAAAGAACATCAACGCATGCACAAGGAAAGGCTGCAAAACTATGTAGGTAGACGTTTAAGGGTTTGAAATAGTTTTTCTCCTATTCCAAGACTTTATTTAGGAACATTGGTGTTTTTGACCTCTAAGGGAACATGATATGGATTGTGATATACCCATATGAACAGTCAAATCTCATGGTAAAAAAAGATATGTAACACAGAGAAAGCCTTCTCTAGGTTGGTAGGGCTAGCTACCAAACTAAAATCTTGGTTGGAGGTTACCTTAGTCATTATCCTTTCATCCTTGGGACATTTTGGAGGCTAACAATTTGGATGTTTCCACAATTACAGTCACTACATTAAAATTAGGTACTAACTAAATTAATTGAAGATATGGGGGGATATTGTACCCTAGGAATTAGCTTGCTATAGTTCATTAGTATCACTTTTGAGAGTAAAAATTTCATCTTCTATATTTTATTTATTTATCACGTGAGGTTCTCCAAGGTAGAGGAGATTACTTTCAACACTTGAATATATAATTTTTATTTTAAACATAACTTCTTCAATGTCCTCAAATTCTGAAACAAGAAGGGGAATATTAATATTTCTATGCATGTTAGGTTTGGATACCAACCACGTTGGAATTGACACAAAAATGTGAATCCATAGAATCATCATAGGACAAAACAATATGGCCAAAACACCAATTCTACAAGGAATTGTATTCCAAAAAAATTGGATAGATCAAAATGCCACATTTCCAAACAAATTTAGGCTAAACAAAATGAAGACGCCACAACAACAAAATGAACTAGTTGACTACATTGCCATTATGATGGAATTTGGGATTCTAATGAACTGCTAAAGATCATCATGCGTGAGCTGTTTTAACCCAAAAATTAGTATTCATGCACGAGGGGGAAATATGGAAAGTTATTGCATCTTTTTTTACCCATAAAAGCATAAATGACACTTTGTTCTTAGCACATTTTTTTTAAGATTCATCCATGAGGCTTAAATCCATAAAGTACAATCCCTCCTATGCATCATATCAACCATGAATTTCCAAAATCTACTTTTCTCGAAGACATAACATCTCATAACGACATCTAGAAGTGAGTGTCCTACCCCACATGTTCCATGATGAAATATATTATCCATAAGAGGGACACAGGGCATAGAATTAAATCCCACAATTTTTAGTTAATGTGGAGATAGACTCACACTTTTTCTCATGTCATGATATAAATTAATGATACATTTGACTTTTTCTCATGTCATGATATAAAGTAATGATACTTTTGATCGTTAATTTTCTAGGAGCACAACTTTGTGCATTGTTGGAAAATGTTCTACTGAACAATCCTTAATATTGTTTTTTCCAAGCACATGCATTACTTTAAATTAAAACAAAAAAATATAGGCTACCTCAAATATGCTTGAGAACAATCTTATTTTTAAGAGCCAAACAAAGATGAGACAAATTGAAAATGTATAATTAAAACCTTGAAATCCCACGTAATAGCCCAACTTATGGATATGAATACAGATTACTTTTGCAACTACTTAAAGATTGGAATAAGCCTCTTATATTTGTTGTATTCCATTTACAAAATCAAGGAAAATGATAGTTCCAATTCCCTACCATGGTTCACAAACACCCCACCCTCTCTTTTGAAAATTATGAAATATTTTAAGCTATAACTTTTTCCAAATTTTGTAAATTTATAAAACCATGGGTTAAAAGAAAATAAAACCTTTTAACCTTCAATAATTTCAAAATGGTAATAACATTAACTATTTGTTTCGAATTATTGTATTCCATATGAATTGTAAAATATGTTTTATAATTATTGTATTCCATAAATCGTATGTTACGTAAAATCATAATATCATGAAAGATTGACATTATCATTGCAAATAAAATCATTTCCGTGGATAGTAAACTTGTTTTCAAAAAATATCGATTGATGTCCTGAAACCTGTAAGAGTCCGTGGAGGAACCCTCATAAAAACAACACCTTTTATTCTCTCCAAACATTATGAAAAAGGGCTCTACCACTTCAGAGGTAGAAAATGTACAATTTTTTTCCATATTTCAACGAAAAACTATTAATTAGGAAGGGCTGCCGACTATTTGCTAAATTTTTTTCAAGTAGGAAAAACGATAAAGTTCAATATATTACAATATTTAAAAGAAACTTAACCTTTTCCTAGCAATGCCTTTCACGTCATAATGTAGCTTCTTCGATGTTGGATTCAATTTCGGATACTTACTTTTTTCAAACAGTTTTTTATCAAATAAATTTAAACCAAATATTTTACATTAAATCTAAACTGGAAAATTAGAACGATTTTCCATTATAGAAGACAATATTTTTATTCCATAGATTTATTAAATTTATAATCCATTAACCTTGAATTAAAATAAAATCCAATGGTAGTTCAATGAATGAAATTCCAAAACTATTGGTTGAACCAACATTCACTACAAAACTATTAAAAATGAAAGCTTTGTGCTATCTGAAGTCGCCAAGTTCGTCAAAAAGCTTGACGATATACCAGAAGTCTTTATTCCTGCTTAGGGACTGATCTAGGTTGCCCTGTGCCTGGCGGATCGCGCCCTTGTGGCCAGTTTATGGGCTTTTGGCCCTCTCCAAAAACAACAGAGAACTGGGTTGTCAAGAACTGCGCATTGTTGATCAAGAATAGTGTAACCTCATACTTCCTAGGGAGAGGTTATTTCTTGTTTCAGTTCATTTCAAAGGAGGACAAAGATTTGATCTTTAGGAATGGTCCCTATTTTATGGAACCCCAAGACCTTTACCTCAAGAAATGGACGTCGGATTTCGATCCAGTGGTGGATGTTCTAACGGCTGTCCCACTTTGGGTTGGGCTATCGAACCTTCTAGTGCAGTGCTGGAACTAGGACTCTCTAAAAAATATAGGCAATGCCTTGGGTAAATTTATCAGTAGGGAAAATAACAAGGATCAATATGATTGTGCATGGATATGCGTCAAGTTCGATCTAGAGGTGGGACTTCTAGAGGCAATAAAAATTAATTTCGGCAGTTGGACCTACGTGCAAAAGTTAGACTATGAGTAGCTTCCTTTCAAGTGTCGTAAATTCCATATCTATGGTAGTTTTGCTAGCGGTTTCCCGAGCAAACAAGAAGTGGAGAAAGGGAAGGAGGAAGGATGGAACCAGGTGAAGTGGTCAAATATCTCCTACAAAACTCAAAATCGGGGGCTCCAAATGGTCAAGGCCCCCAGTCGGGCTCTGACCAAAATGGCCCTCCTCAAAAAAGTCAAGAAAACAGGTATGAGGTCTTAAGCTCAGCTGCAGAGGAACCCCAGGAGGTAGAAATGAAAAAGAATGGCACCCCAAAAAAAGGTTTCTCATCAGGCTCAAGACTAGGACAAAGTGCCATAGAAAGGCCCAAGGAAAATCAAGCAGAAGCCGCTGAGGATGGGCAAGACTCGAAGGAATTAGAGGAGGAATGTGAAATAGGAGAATCACAAACCGCGGCTAGAAGATTGATAAGAGGCCATAAGTTTGCACCGAGAAAGAGAAAATAAGAAACCTACAAAGATAAGCTACAAGGTAGCCAGCCCACACTGGAGAAAATCTTAGCCAAAACCTCGAAGGTGACAAAAAATGAGACATAGGGCCCCAAGGGAGCCCATCATTCAAAAAAAAGTAAATGATGAAGGTTGTCTCCTCGAATTCTAGAGGAATGGGGAGAAAAGTGAAAGAAGAAGCCATGCGAAGTCTTCTAAGATTAGAAGCCCCATACATTCTTCTAATTCAGGAGACAAAAATGGAGGACAAAGAGTTTCTCCAAATAAGCAAGAAATTTTGGAATAAAGGTAGTTGATAGGGCGTCTCTGCTCGGGGAGCCTTGTGGGGGTTGGGCTCTCTCTGGAATAGATCTAAGTTTGTGATGCTCATAGAGATCCTAGATACTCATTGGTTGCTTTTGAAGCTCCAGCACGTGGAATCTAAAGAGGTATTTTTCCTTTTCAATGTCTATGTCCCAGTAAACGCGGGGGACAAAAATGCCTGCTGGGACTCCATCTGGCATCTTTCAAACTCAGAGAATCTAGAAAATACAATAGTGTTGGTGATCTAAATCTCATGTTGCATGTCGATGAAAAGAGAGGAGGTAGTATTATAAGGGATCCGGCAATGGAGTGGGTTGAGGACCTCATGCAAGACTGGGATCTGCTTGACATCTCTCCCTATAATGATAAGTTCAATTTGTCTAACAAAAGATTCGGTCCTGTGCACATTACTACAAGTTTAGATAGATTTCTGGTGCAGATTTCTTTTCTTCTTCTAGGACTAGAGGCTAGAATGCACATTCTCCCTTGTAGTGCTTCAGATCAGAATCCTAGAAAGCTTGAGTTGTTGGCCCAAAATGATCTTGGCCCTATTCCTTTTAGATTCAGCCCATTATGGGTCAAGAATGCAGAATTTTTGAATCTGGATAAGGACTGTTGGAGGATGCTGGTTAAGGGCTCTCCCTTCTTCATTTTGGAGGAAAAGCTCAGAAGATTAAAAGTTTTTCTGAAAGCATGGGCCAAATCCCTCCCTGATCCTGCAAAGAAGAGAAAGGTAGCTCAATATTGTCTCGAGCATCACCATTCTCAAACTGAAGAGGCAGAAATCACAAGAGAGGTTCTAGACAAAGAGGCAGAACTTCAACACAAATTCCACAAGGCATGCCTCTCGGAGGAAGAATACTGGATAAAAAAGTCTCGCAGTGTATGGCTTAAAGTGGGAGACAAAAATTCCTCATTCTTCCATAAACAAGCTCAAGCGAGAAGATGTTTTAATTCCATTGCAAAAATTAAGGAAGAGGCCACTACTCATAAGGATTTTATGAGTATCAAGATGGCATCTTTATCACATTTTAAAACCATTCATAGTGAAGAAGGAGTGACGGATCCAATGTCCAAATTCCTTTATGTGGTTCCCTCAAATATCTCCCTCAGGATGAATCAATAGTTGGAAGCAAAGATCACCAAAAAAGAAATCAAGGATGCTCTCTTTGCAATGGAGCCTGACAAAGTCCCCGGCCTAGATATTTTTGCTGCGAGATTCCTTCAATCCTATTGGCAGATTTTGGCAAAGGACCTACACAAAATGATATTGAAATCCCAAAAATGTCAGAAAATTGGGGGCAACACTAATTCTTCCTTTCTTGCCCTCATTCCCAAGGAAAAGGGTGCTAATGCATTCAACAGATTTCACCCCATTTCTCTTTGTAACATAGGTTAAAAACTGATCACCAAAGTGATTGCCAATAGATTAAAAGGAATCCTTCCTTCTATTATCCCGGAGAATTAAGGTGGCTTTGTACAAGGGAGACAACTTGTGGATAAATTTATCCTCGTTCACAAAGAGATCAATTCAAGCCTGCAACATAGAGAGAAAGGTATGGTGGTCAAACTCAATTTTCCAAATGTCTTTGATTGTGTTAGACACAGTTTCCTTTGGGAAGTTATGCACAAATTTGGGTTTGGGTCGAATTTCATTAAATGGATTCGTGCTTGTATTTCTGAACCATGGATTGCCCCCTTAGTGAATGGGAGAGCAACAAAATTCTTCAAAGAAATCAGAGGACTTTGGCAGGCTTGTCCCCTCTCCTCACTCCTCTTTGTTATCCAAGCCTCTTTCCTAAGATTTTATTTGGATCAAAAGCTAGCAGATCAAGAGATTTTGGGTCTTAATATTGGAAGAGGAGTAAAAAATTTAAACCACGCTCTGTTTGCCGACGATTCATTGCTACTGGGTGCAACCTCAGTTTTTTCAGCCTCAAGGTTTAAGTAAGTGTTGGAGGACTATTGTGAAGCTATTGGAAGCATTCTAAATAAAGGGAAATTCCATATTTACTGCTGGAACATCTCTGTTAGTGCCCTCAGTGCCATTTCTAGATGCATGGGATTTTCTGCCTCTTCCAATTGGTATTCATTTAAGTATCTGGGCCTCTCTATATTTCAAAGACTGGCCTATAGGAAATATTGGCTCCCTTTGCTTGATAAATTCAAGACCAAAATTTAGGCTTGGGGATTTACTTGGCTCAACTTTGCAGCCAAGTCTGTCCTCATTAAAGCCATCCTCAGTAGTCTTTCCATTTTCCAGTTTTCTGTTATTTTGGCTCCCTCTTGCATCCTTAGGAAAATGGAGGCATTAATTTGAAAATTATTTTGGAATGGTGGCAATCAAAATGAAAAGAGAATCCCTTCGGTGAGCTACGACAAAGTCTCCAAACCCATGATGGAAGGAGGTTTGAATTTTAAAGATCTCAGCATTCAAAAAATGGCCATGGTAGCCAAAATTTTTGGGAAAATCATTTCTCCTCACCCCAGATGGATGAAAAGAGCACTGTGGAAGAAATAATTCATGGGAAAGAGGAAATGTTGTCTTTATAGCCCCGTCTCTATTTGTGGATCGTACCTCCTCAATTTCCGTTCCAAATCCATTCCACTAATTAAAGATCATGCGTTTTGGATGCCGAGCAATGGCATGCAAATCAAGGTCTAGGATGACTACAACATGAAATATTCCCCTCTGGCTGAAACCGTCTCTCTCCAAGTGCTACGAACATGGATGACCGACGCTGGCTATAATTCACTGTGGGATATTTCAAGTTGGACTGGTTGCATATGACGTAGCTGTTATCTGCCAGACGTGCCATCGGAGTTGTCAAACAATCATGTTGTCCTCCTTTCTCTGCTGAATGGTAAGGAACTGATTCTTGCTGGGAGGCATGATGTATGTGGCTCGGGAATAAAAATAGGTACCTTTACTGTTGCCTAGGGCTATAAATTATTGCAGGAGAATGCTTATGCTTCTCTAGATCATGTGGTATGGAACAGGCTTTGGAGCCATAAGTCCATCCCAAAAGTAGATTTCTTCTGTTGGCTATTGTGCCATAAAATAATTCTGATTGAGGATATATTGATGAAGAAAGGATTCCATGGGCCTTCAAGATGTTGATTCTGTTGCGAAAGTGAAGAGAACACTCACCATTTAATGATGGAATGCAAATTCACAGCAGAGATCTGGAAGGAATTTCTAAGACTTTGGAAAAACAAAGTTAATTTTCCCACTTCTATCTCTAATTTGTTTGCAAACTGGTTACATTTTTACTCAGGAGCATTCCCAAAAAATGAAAATTTTAAGGTTGCCTCACTTTCTTTGCCAAAAATCTTCTGCTGGAAAATCTGGCTTGAGAGGAATATGAGAATTTTCAAGGAAAAAGGGTAAAATGTGAAAATCATCATGGTTAAGATCAAATGTCAATTTAAAGAAACTCTGGGTGATCAGTTGTTGGATTCAAATATAAGTCAACAAGACTTGGATTGGGGCGTAATGATTGATCTACAGTTTTCAGAAGAAATAAGGCAAATAAAGCATTATAAAGATTGTTAAATCAGAGGGAACGAGAAAGAATTTTCAGAATGGTCTTCCAAGAAATCCAAACACACCTTATTATTTGATGGGGCAACAAAAGGAAACCTCGGGAATGCTGGGATAGGAGGGGTTATTAAGAACAAAGAAGGCAGAATTGTGACCAGCTTTGCCTAGGGACTGGGCCACGACACTAGTATTCAAGCAGGAGCATTGGCCCTCCTCCAGGGTCTCAAGAAATTCAAGGCCCTTGGGATAAAAGAGGTAAATGTAATTGGGGATTCTCAAACACCCATAAAAACCATAGTGGAAAATTCTCCTCCTGCTAATTTCAGATTTTCTAGAGTGGTGTCAAGAATCAAAACCCTGGAGAAATCTTTCCAGAGTGTAAAATTATTCCATGCGATGAGGGAGAACAACAAGGTCATAGACTTGGAAGCCAATAGAGCTATTCTTCTGGCAGTTGGTACTCTCTCAAGAGATGGGGATGAAGAATAGGATCCCATCTCGTAAAATGTTGATCTCATGTTTTATTGCATTTTACTGAATCAGTTTGTTTGTATTCACAAGATAGGGAAAATTATGGAGATTGAGTCAATATAAATATGTAAGAAACATCGACTTCCAAATAATTGGGCCTTCGAATTGCTAGCTGGAGAAGAATCTTGGACTTTGCCCTTAATATTTTAACCAGTTTTACGACATTTTCGCCAAGGCTTTGATATCAATCGATATTAGTTCTTGTAAAAAAAAATATAGTTATAGGATGTGATTGGTCCGAGTGGACGCTAACCATCATCATCATCATCATCATTATCATCATTATGTATCCTTATAGGTTTTTGTAGCATCCTAATACCCGAAAAAAAAATATTTATAGTCATATTTCTTCCTTTCTTTCATGAATGGCTACAACATGTTAGCTTCTATAGAACGTAACACTATATATTGTCTTTTTTCATCCAACTAATTTATCTCCGAAATAAGTTAAATACATACCACATTTCATATAATCTATAATCAAAACTTCTTGCCCAATCCACATCAACAAATCCATGTATTTCCAATACTCTATCTAGTATTGGATTGACCTTGTAGAACAATCCATAAATATTAATGAAAATTAGATACATAAAAACGATTGTTACACTTTCCCATTGGTCCTTAATTTTGACATATACCTCTTAAAAAATGCCATTACATATACCTTTATTCTATTTATTTTATATTTTGTCACTTATTTTTAATATGAAGTAGAATTGATGGACTTGAAAACAACATTCATATATTGAGATCTAGAAGAATAAATCTATATTAAATACCCAAAAATATTTGTAGTGTAGAGAAAGAAAGAGTTAGCATGCAAGCTAAAAAAATTGATATATTAGTTAAACTCATCAACAAATATGTGGTATAAAAGACTTAATACATATGTAATCAGACTTGGATTCATCAAGATAAAGGTGGATCATAGTGTGTATTTGAAATTTATTTGTGCTTATATTATTCATCTAGTCTTTTTTGTAGATGATATGTTATTAACTAGAAAGGATAATGAAGCAATAATAGTGGAAACTTAATTGTCCTTTAATTTTGACATGAAGGATATTCGTGCTACAAATTTCATTTTGGGAATGAAAATTAAAAGATATGATGTAAACAAGAAATTATGGCTAAATCAAATTAAATATGTGAAGACAATATTTGATCTGGAATTATGCAGGAACACAATAAAATATAGTGCTAAACATAAATGTAGAGATGCAACTGAAATATAACATCATTTCATTAATATCAAATAATTAAAATGTGCTTACAGATAGAATGAACACAAACTAACTAGGGTGATGGTAGCTTATCTCTAAGAAAAGATGTGATGGATAAATGCCTCTGAACTATGTTAAAATGAGGGTTGAAGGCCTATTTATTATTGAGAAACAATTAAAAATTGTAACATCCAAAATCCTAAACATGGGAGATGAAACACCAAACTATGGGCCACGTTGGCATAAATTGCACATCAATTTACTCGGGTGGTAACTCTGGCATACCATCTTTGTTTTATGCACACGATACCTCATTATAAATATCTATATGAGGTCCATAACTGATAACAACAAATTTTTCATTGATGACTCACATTCATCAGTGATGATTTTCCAAAAAAACGTCATTTAGGACCTAAAAATTGCTTTGAAAGTTCAAGACCTGAAAAAAATACTAAAAATAGTAAATTGTGCTACAATTAAGGAAACTGAAAAACTAAAAGAAATAATGTTTGGGGTCGAAGTGGAATAGGTGGTTGGCCACCAATATCTACCTACATCATTCCTCCCCATTAGGAAGAAATGGTCCCCATTGCGTTGAGCTCCTCAAGGAGATGAGGAAACTTCTACTAAAGTTGGTCTATGGTGAGCCACTGGCATTGGTGAAGGAGTTCGTCTGCTTTGACAACAAGATATGGTTGGATCCTTTTTTTTTTGGGTGTTCTTGATATGTGTGTCCATTATGCCATCAGTTGTGGTTTGTTCCATGAAATTTGGGTTTAAATTTGTTGGTGTGAGTTCTTCTACAATGTCGGATGTGTCCAACAATGGTAGAAAGTAGGGACGAAGGCGGTCCACATTGAAAATTGGGTGTAGACCAAGGAATGCTGGAATAATGAGCTTAAATAAATTATCCTCTACTTACTTGGTGATGGTGTATGGCCCATATCAGAGCGAGCAAAGCTTGTGATGGAGCCTAGCGAAGCGCTCCTTTTGCAAATGTAGCCAAACTTTGTCACCCACTTGGAACTTGTCTACTACCCGATTTTTATCATTGCCATTATTTTTACGTAGCATTGGATTTTTCAAATATGTCATGGACCTATTAGAAGATGTCTTGAATGTACTAAATGATTTTTTTTTCCTTGTCGGCATAAAACTCGACATGATCCGAATTAGCCTAAGTAGCTTCAAATGGTATAGCCAGATCAATGGGACATAGTTGTTGGTATCCCATGCCCACCTAAAAGGGGTTGTGGCTAGTCGAGTTATGAAGAGTTCAGTTATAGCTGTGATGGACATAGGTTATTCTATCATCCAACGTGCATGGATTATTTGAGTTCTATATGAGCATAATGTGCATGATCATCCTATTGATGACCTTTGTCTAACCATTAGTTTGGGGATAGAAAGCTGTGGACTTAGTGATCTCGTTGTCCAGCATTGACCAGAGGCTGGAGAAAAATATGTTGAGGAAATTTTTGTCCCTATTTGAGATAAAAAAACTAGGGGAACCCAAAGAGTACCCAGAGTCATTCAAATAAGAGTTTAGTAGTGGCTTCTTGCGTGATATTATTCTTGCAGGCCACCATACTGGATATCTTTGAGAATATTTTGACGACCAAAAAACACAGTTGTTTCTATTTTTAGTAGAACGAAGGCTCGATATGTGATCCATGGAGATGTACTCCCAAGGTCGACTAGGGGTAAGAAATAGAGTATAGAGTCCTTGCTTCTTGATGGTTAGTTTGGAAATGATGTAGGTAGTTTAGGATCTGATGTACTTCCCGACATTTTGTTGAGGGTTCATCCAATAGAAATACTTCTGTAGTACTACCACTGTTTCCTTGACCCCAAAATTCCTAGCAACTCGACTATAGTTCGCTTCCTAAATCATCTTGGCACACCAGCTTGAAGGAAAAAAAAGGTGTTCGAAGTGGCATAATAGTGCATCTTGGTGGTGAAAATATGGAACTTGTTGACCTTCCAAGAGAGTCTAATATGTGTGGCCAAATTCTGGGTTTCTTTTTTAGAGAATCGGACAATCAGAAGTGTTGTGCCCACAAGGGTTAAGCATAGTGGTTAAAGACACAATTGGTGGTTGGCTGACATATCCTACAACATTATCAGTGCATCCCTTGTTATACTTGGTTTTTAAATGGAACTTTGGTAGGAATGTTGACCACTTCTAATGGTGATTATTTTTCATCTTCCCTTGTGTCAGTATGAACTGAAAGGGTTGGTGGTCTGTGTGGATGACCGTTTCCTTCCCTAAAATGTAATCCTTCCATTTGCAGCAACCCTATATAATGGAATACATCTCTTTGTCATAAGTGGGATACATCTAGACTATTTTTTGAAGTGTATCACTATGATATGCCACCGGACTCCCCTGTTGAATAAGGACTACCCCAATAGCCTAGTTATAGGCATCTTTCTTGATCTCAAATAATTTTTTCAAGTCTAGTAAAGTTAGCATTAGTGCAGAGCCAAATGCCTTTTGTTAAGATTCAAACAAAAATAATTTTTCTTTCGCTCCTCCCTTGGTGACTTGACTCAAGGGCCAAGTGATATGAGAGAACCCTAACACGAACTTTTCATAGACATTGTAAAGACCTAGAAGCTTGCATAGTTCTATCAAAGTGGTTAGGGCTAGGCAATCCCGAATGACTTGGATCTTTGTTGGATACACATGTACCCATTTTCATCAATAATGTATCCCATATACTGAACCTAGGTCATGATAAAAGTGCATTTCTCCAAATTGGCCCACATCTTGTGTTGTATTTGTTTTTGGAGAAATTGTCGGATGTGGTGGAGGTGCTCTTCCAAAATCTTGGTGAAGATAAAGATATCGTTCAAGTATAACACTAAAAATTAGTTGGTGAATGGATTCACAATGTTGACAATTAGTCTCATGAAGATTGTAGGAGCATTCATCAACCTGAAATCCATAACTAGCCATTCGAAAAGGCACTCCTTGGATTTGAAGGTATTATTCCACAAATCATAGGGTTCAATGGGTACCTGGTGATACCTAGACTTAAAGTCAATCTTGCTGAAATATTTTTCCACCTTGAGTTGGTCTAGAAGGTCGTAAATCCTTGGGATTGTGTTCCTATTCTAGAAAGTGATCTTGTTCACCGCCTGATTGTCGATACAGAGTCTCCAAGTCCCATCCTTATCTTGCACCAACATGATCGATCTCCCATCAGGAAATGAACTTGACCAGATCTGACCTTTCTGCATCAACTCTTGAATCTACATCTTGATTCTATCATTCACCAGAATAGAGCATTGATAGATTGGTCCATTTAGTAGCAATGCACTTGGGTCCAGGTTGATGGAGTGCTTGATGTGAAAGTGTAGAGGTGCCCCTGTGGGGGAGGTGAACATGTCCTCGCACTCCTCTATGCTCTTGTCCATATATTTTGGTCATGCAGAGGGGCCTTATCTAGAGGATGTGGTCATAGTATTATTCTTTCCCTAAGGGTGAATCATAAGGAAAATAAATTTCTCAATTTTGGAAATGAGCTTACTGCATTTTTTTGTAGTAACCAAAGAGATGGTGGTTGGTGGTGCTACCTCCAGTATCATGTACCAATTATTTCATAAGGTAAAAATAACAGCACAAAGCCTTGATTCATACACAACATGCCGGTTCCACAATTATGGTTTCCCTAATAATACATCACAAACATAAATAGGAGAAACATGATATAATACCTTATCCATGAAGGGCTCGATACTGTATGGAAGGCAGCACTACTGGCTGATGCAGACATCTCTTCCTTGGTGAAGCCACCTGACGATGGACTAGTATGGGTGTGTTGTGGTTTTCAAGCTAGCTACTTTATGACCTATGCCAAAATGAGGTTATTTTGGCTCTCATTTTCGGTAATGAACTCTAAAGGGGAACACTTTACCCACATCTCAGAGTGGAAGAGATGCTCCTCGTCCTCTGGTTCATTAGGTTCCTCCTTCTGGATCTTCGTGGTGGCAACAATGGCATTGGGCTCTACATCCATAATCTGCTTCCCTTTGGAATTCCCCTTGATTTTTATTTATGCATGAACACAATAATATATAGAAATAAACATAAACATAGATGCAGCGGAAATAAAACATCATTTCATTAATATCAAATAACATAAATATGTTAATTAACTAGCTTGGGTTTTGGTAGCTATCTCTAACAAGAGATGTGATGGGTACAAGCCTCTAAAATATGTTACAATGAGGATCTAAGGAATATTTATTGTTGAGAAACAATTAAAAACCCTAAAAATCCAAAAACATAACCCTCGGAGATGAAGCACCAAAACTATGGGCCTAGTTTGGGTAAATTCGTACATCAGCTTCCCAGCGATGTAACTTTTTCATATGATCTTCGTTTGATGCACTTGATACCATGTTAGAAATAAATATCCAAGGAATACAACTTTGTAAGTGAGCAAATTCAAAGGAACTTCAATGTTGCTCTTGTGTTTCCCAAAAAATGTTGTTTGGGGCCTCAAAATAGCTCTGAAACTTCAGGACCTGAAAAGTTTCTACAAAAATTAAATTATGCTCAAACTAAAAAACTAAAAGAAATAGTGGTCAGGGTCCCAGTGGAATAAGCAGGTGGCCACCGATATCCACCTAGATCATTCCTACCCCCTTAGGAAGCAATGGTCCCCATTGCGTTGAGTTCCTCCATGAGATGAGGAAAATTATTTTGAACTTGGTCCCCGGTGAGCCCCTTGCCTTGGTGATGGTGAAAAACCCATATTAGAGTGGGAAAATATTGTGGTGGGGTCAAATGAAGTGCTCCTTCTCAAAATGTACCCATACTTTTTCACCCACCTGCAAGTTGGGTGGCACTTGATGCTGATCATGGCGCTGATTGTAATTGGAATTTGATTTGTCCAAGATGTCATGAACTTGGTGGCGGACGTGCTGGGTGTGCTCAATAGATCTGGTTGTTTTATAAACCGCAGATATTACTTGTGTGGATAATGTTTGTGTGGTCACATGCGGTATTGAAACATGTGGCAGCAAACCTGTGGTCAGATCAATGGAATTCTTTACCTGATACTGTGGAGGAGCCTCTGTGGGTGAGGGGAAAATGTCCTCGCATTCCTCCATGACTTTGTCCATCTGTTGCTACCATGAAGGAGAGCCCTGTTTTTAGGCTATGGCCAAAATATTCTTCTTTCGTTGTGGGCAAATTTTAATAAAAATAAATTTCCTTGTTTGGGAAATAATCTTACTATGTTGTTTTGTAGTAGTCAAAGAGATAGAAGGAGGTCTTACTACCTTCAGTATCCTATACAATTTATTTCCCAAAGTCATAACAACAACATGAGTCCTAAAATTATACATAGAATGTCGCTTCCACAAGTATGGTTGGCCTAATAATACATCAAAAACATCAAGAGGAGCAACATCACACAATACCTCATCTGTGAATGGCTTGATGCTTTATGGAGGGCGAAAATGCTGAAAAATGTAGAGAATCATATCCTCCTTGGTGAAGCCACCCAATGGTATACTACTACAGGTGTGTTGTGGTCAGTAGGCCGAGCCTATTCATGACCTCTACTGAAATGAGGTTATTTTGGCTTCCGCTATCAACAAGGAATTGTAGTGGAGAACCATTCACCAACATCTGTGACTAAAAGAGGCACTCTCCCTCCTCTAGATCCCCAGGCTCCTCCCTCTAGATCTTGGTGGTGGAAACAGTGGCACTCGGTTCCAAATCAATGATTTTCTTCCCTTTATGACTGCCTTGTCTGGTTGTAACTCAGGATCAAAACATGCATTTGATCTGGGTGCCTTCGTTTCGGCCACCAATGGCTATTTGGACCGACACTCATTTGTGTTTTGAGTGGAGTTGTTATGAAATTCATACCACTTCCATGTGTCATTATTTGGAATTTTGGTGTTGTTTCGAGTCACGCTGCTTTGGCTTTGCTCAATTTTCTACAGTTTGGGGGTGCCTTTCCCTGGCTTAAATTTATGCTTGATCTTGGCGGCATAGCAATATGTCATGCCAAGTGAGGTAATGTTAAGGAAATAAATTTTATCCTAAATGTGTCTATGCAAACATATGCTATACTTGAGCAGCAATTTTATGTCCAAATTTTTAATACCCAACTTTTATTCGCATGGTATGGAACAAATTCGTCAGTTTCTGTAGATCTGATCCCTTTGCTATTGCAGCATGGTCCGTTGGATGTACTTGTCCTAATAGCTCCCCACAGGGTAATATTTTTCCTTGTTACCATCTCCGAAGGAATAAAAAGTGGGTGCGGTCGAGAACAGAGAGGGTTCCCTCTCATCCTTTTTCTCACAGTAGGTTTCCCACTAGTCTACATGGGCGCTGTTTTGAGGAGTGAAAAAGTAATATTTTCTCAGCCAGACAAATCTTGGATTGAGAAATACCCTTCAATAAAATTCAACCATATATCTACAATTTCTACATCTATCTGGCCTTCAAATATAGGAATCACAAAGTTTACTTGTACCTGGAAAGGAGTGGTGCCTCCAGAGTCGCTGCTGGATGTAGATGAACTATCGGGGTGTAGTCATTGAAGGATCTAGGAAAATTTATCCATCATCACATTCTTATGTTTCTCAAGGGCCTCCTTGAGAAATATTTTGATAGGATCTCCTGCTCCGTCATATTTCTTTTCTTCCGGCATGGGAGGTCTTCAGGGTTGACAAAGCTGATTTCACAAGGTTTCAACGAGATTGAGGCCTAAATCCTTACACCCTGACCTCATTGGGACATGCAAAGTAACACAGAGAAAGAGAATATTTCTCTAGTATCACGGATACAGATATATTTAGGAACACAGTAATATATAGAAATAAACATAAACAAAAATATGTAGTGGAAATAAAACTTCATTTCATTAATATCAAATAACATAAATATTTTTATAGGAATAATGGAAATAAACTACGTAGGGCATTGGCAGCTATCTTTGAGAAGAGATTTGGTGGCTACAGGCCTCTTAAATGTGTTAAAATGAGGTTAAAAGGCCTATTTATTGTTGAGAAATAATGGAAAACCCTAAACATCCAAAAACCAAACTCTAAGAGATGAAGCGCCAAAACAGAGTGGAAGAAATGCTCCTCCTCCTCTAGATCTTCAGGTTCCTCCTTTTGGATCTTCGTGGTGGCAAAAATGGCATTGGGCTCTGCATCTATAATCTTCTTCCCTTTGGCGTTCCCCTTTCTAGGGTCAAACTCATACTCGGAAGATACATTTGGTTTAGAAGCCTTCATCTCGAGAGCTAGTGACTGCTTAGCTCAACACTCACTTGTGTTGTGAGTCGAGCTCTTATGGAAGTCACAAGACTTTCCCGTGCCCTTGTTTAGCTTTGCAATGTTTTTATTCTCTTGCAGCTTTGGGAGGTTGTCTAGGGCCACCCTGTCTTTGATTTTTTGTTTGTTCTGTGGTTTGGAGGCAGCTTTCCATTTATTTTGATTTGCAGATCCAAAGTATCGCTTCTTCTATTTGAAATTTTTCTCAATCTCGACAACATATCGGTACGTTGAACCAAGAGGGGAGATGTCGGGTAACTCCATTTCCTCCTGTATATACCTATGCAGACAACTATGGTACTTTAACACTAAATTTTTCTCTGAATCTTTGATATCCAAATTTATGCACAAGGTATGTAACAGATTTTTTAGCTCATTCACATCTTGATCACTTTGCTACTGCATCGTAGACCATTCTATGTACTTGTCCTCATATCTCCCCACAGGATAATTTTGTTCCCTGATGGCGTCTCAAAAAGAATTCCAAGTGGGTGCGGCTGATAACAGAGAGGGTTACCCCTCATTCTTTTGCTCACATTAGGTTTCCCACTAGTCCTTGATATGGGGGGTGGCTTTGAGGAGTGCAAAGGTAATCTTTTCCCAGTCAGAAAAGTCATGAACTAAGGAATTTCCTTGTAACAGATTGAACTATATATCTACGTCGTCTCAATATATTTGGCTCTCAAATATGGGAATGTCAAAGTTTATTTGTACCTTAAAAGGAGTGGCGCCTCAAGAGTAGCTGCTGGATGTAGATGCATCACTAGTGGGTAGCTGTTGAAGGATGTGGGAAACATTATCCATCATTTCTTTCTTTCATTTTTCTCAAGGGCCTCCTTGAGAAACATTTTTATAGGATGTCATGCTCCCTTGACTTTCTTTTCTTCCACCATGCGCAGTCGTTGGGGTATGCAAGGCCGATCTTGCAAAGGTTCAACCAGATCGAGCCCTAACTCCTTATACCCCGACCTCGTTGGGGATATTCAAAGAAGGATTGAGGAAGAGAAGACTGCTCGAGTACCAATGGTCTGCACTTATGCAGGAAAAGAATAAAATACACTACTAAATGTAAATGCAGAGATTCAATGTAGATAAAAGTTCATTTCATTAATATCAAATAACTGAAATATGCTTATAGACATAATAGACATAAACTAGCTAGGGCGATGGTAGCGTATCTTTGAGATGAGATGTGACGACTGCATGCATTTGAACTCTGTTAAAATGAAGCTTGAAGGCATATTGAATATTTCAAAACAATGGAAAACCCTAAAAATCCAAAAAAATAACCCTAGTTGATGAAACACCAAACTATGGGCGTTATTGGGGTAAATTGGTACAATAATTTCCCGGGGTCATAACTTTGGCATATGATCTCCATTTGACACACACGATACCTCATTAGAAAGGTCTACCCATGACTACAACTATTGATAGTGAATGGTGAGTTGGAAACTCACAATATCTGATGGATATTTTCAAAAAATCGTTGTTTAGGGGCTCAAAATGGTTCTGGAAGTTTAGGACCCAAAAAAATGCCAAAAGTAGAAAATTATGCTACAATTAAGGAAACTGAAAAAATGAAAGAAACAATGGTCAGGGTCCAAATGGAATAGGCGGGTGGACACTAATATCTACTTGGATCAATATTACATACAATTTATATGAAAAAATATAATCTAATAAGGTTACCTATTTTTGTAGCTAAAAATATATTTATAGAAAAATATCCCAAGACACAAGAAGAGCAAGAGGACATGTCTTGTGTTCC
Source organism: Pinus albicaulis (assembly GCA_034641835.2). NCBI lineage: Eukaryota > Viridiplantae > Streptophyta > Pinopsida > Pinales > Pinaceae > Pinus > Pinus albicaulis. Next base: position 1,169,933,687 of record CM076580.1, read on the forward strand.
ATATGTCAATTTTTTTAGAAATGTTATGAAATCAATCGTATCACTAGAGTGGGTGTTTCAAATGAAATGAAAGTATTGGGTATGTATATATCAAGGCCAATCTAGGAGAATTGGACAATAATAAAGAGGGTTTTTGCATGGCACTACTAGTTATGGATTACACTACCAATTATGACTAGGATTAGACAAAGTGTAAGATATACATGGCTTCATTCACTCAGACCAAGCTAGATATATCAACCTTCAAAGATATTTAAGTTGGTATTTGTTTAACCTATTTGGCGAAGGAATTGGTTGGATGAACACAAGATAGCCTACATTGGCATTATCAAATGAAAATTTTAAATACATGGTATCCACTCATGTAAACAAGGAGTATGGTTAGAGAGTTTGTGTTTAGATATTTGGTTAGTATAGAGTGTTGTGACGATATAATGTGATAGTCAAAGAAGATTTTCTAAGGTAAAAATATTTTCATTATTGCGTTGGATTATTTTTCATGTACTCTTGTGATCGCCTATCTGCAAAGAAAACAACAAGGGGGATAGTCTTGTGTATGTGTTATATTGTTTGTAGGATTCCTTTCACCAATTGTATGTTATGATGAATGCAACATGAGGACTAGAAGGGGTGAAGGGGAGGGGGGGCCTTCCTCTTTAGTGGGCGCCTATGGGGTGAAATTCACGCTTTCTGGGCATTTAAAGGAAGCACCCCTAGCCACCCAAAAAATTTTGGAGACTTTTGGTATCCACATTAGTATTTTTGGGCACATAATTGTTTCCTTTAACAATTTTGTGATGCATGAGAGTTTGACCCATTATTTTGTTGATTTATTCAGGAAATACCATTGTATTCTAATTCAAATTATAAGGATCGACAATTTATGGAAATCATGGGATTATATATATAGAAAGAGAGATTTATTTTTTTCTTTTCAGGTTTAAATTTCCAAGATAATTAAAGTGTGTATTTATCATTGCATATTTTCTATTTTGTTAAAAATGTGTGTAGCAATTAGCTATACATGCTATAAAATCTTTTAATTTAATATAATAGATTTTAATTATTTTAAATTATTGAAATTAATAATTTTGAGAATTTATATATTTGTTTTATTCTCTTTGAAGTTGTGTGTGGTCCTTTAGGCTTGACATGTGGCCTAAGAAGCCGCAACCAAGGGGAATCTAAGCCGTCAAAGTCACTGATTGATCGTACCGGCCTCGACCGCACCAGTCCTTATACTGACTGGAGTTTATGCATGTCTCCTCCCCCTAGCATCGGGCATAACCACCCCCCGAGATATTTCATCCTGGGTCACCTTGGTGATGAGGCCCATCCTCAACCGATCGTGCTAGAAAAACTTAAAGAGAAGTTATTTATTCTTAATAAAAATAAAATATTAAGACCATAATTAAGGTAATGTAGAGTTAGTAGAATCTCATATTTTTTATAATTTTATAATTTTTTATTTATTTTATTTTAATTTATTGTGTACCTATTATATTTAATTTTTACATTATAACTTAATATAATAAATCTCTTTTAATATAATTACAATATTTTAACTCTTAATATGTTTTTTTAGCAATTGAGAATGACCTATCTTAAGAAATGCTTTAACAAAAAAAATCAATTGACCATCGATCCAAAAAAAAACACCTTATTATTATATATCAAGTACATCTAGCATCACTATCACATTTTTTACTTTAAAAAATTAGCAGTTTGTTATTTTCATTTTCTTCTAATACATTGCAACTCACCTTATTTGAAAATTTCATTAAAATTTTATATTATTATTAAATATATAGACAACTATATTATTATTAAATATATAGGTGGCCTACAAATTGATCATACTTTTCAAGTTCTTGCTTATGTAACTGCTTTAGAACTTCTTTCGATGTGATGTTGATCTTCCTGTTGTTTCATTAGATTCTGCAGCAAGGTTAGGTTATCCTTTGTGAATTGGAGAATTTGTTGTTGATGCTCAATGTGATCTTCCACTAATTTATCATCCATATTAGCTATTATTTGATCCTTCAAACCATCCAACTTAGCCTCCATTTGTGCTTTTGAACCATCTATGTCATCTTCGATTACTCTTCATAAGATCGAAATTTGTTGCACTTGGTACCGTAATTTTGATATCTGATACTGCAATTCTTCCTCTTCATGCGTCATAGTATATATTTTTGAGGGCTTAATGAGTATGGAATTTTTTTTTGAGGCATTATAGAACCTAATACTAATAAAATTTCAAAAATATGCCCTTGGAATCACTTCAAACTGTTTTTTCAAACAAACGCTACGCAATTTTAAAAACCAAATACACACCTTTTTCTTTCTTTTGAGGAGCTTGATATTGAAACTGAATTATCTCTGTGATTTTGGATCTTTAATATCTGAAAATTTACCCTAAGGTATCCGTCTAATCCTCTTTCGAATGTCACAGGTTTGACTTGATTTGGATTCTTCAAGACAAAGTTATGTCTAATCTCCCACAATGACTGAATTATGGACTGGTTCAATAGAGCGAACTTGTACGACTTGCCATGTGTCACTGTTTTCTCATTTTGCACTGGAATTTATAGACAGGAAACTACAATATGTGTAATTCCCATCACTTTTTACAGAATTGCAATTCGATACTCAGAGAGAGAGTTATGAAGCTTTTCCCACAATCACCTATTTGAGATGAAATTTGGGAGCCTGAAAAGGACCTAACTTCCACAGATCATATCTTCGAAAATATTGCAAAGCAAGCTCTAAAATTCTGTGAATATGTTCCTCAGGAGTTCGGCTTTGTGCTCTAAAAATTATAGCTTCTGAAGATTCGTAGAAAAAATGTTATAGCGCAAAATTTCTGCGATGACCGTTTTAAGTGAAATTCAGGAGCCTACAAAAAGCCCTAACTTCCACAGATCATATCTCTAAAAATATTGTGAACCAAGCTCTTAAATTTTGCGACGAAGTTCCTCAGGATTTCAACTTCGCACTGTAAAAATTTTAGCTTCGGAAACTTCGTAGAAAAAATTGTATAGCGACAATTCCATGATGACCTGTTTGGAGAAACAAAACTCTAGAATCCAAAGCTCTCATACCAAATGTAAGTAATTTCCCCCTAATGGTTAACTATTCATTCAATATGTCAATGCTATTCTCCTACATGGGAAGAAATATCCAATTCACGACATCATTTCATCTTGCTAGAATGATAGGTTTACATATTTTCTTTTTGAAATTTTGTTCGTGTCCATGAATGATCATAAAAGATTGCAGTGAATTTCAATTTTTTTAATTTAATTCTAGTATATTATTTAATTGTGTAGAATATATTGCAAACGTAATATATTCTAATTGTGTAGAATATTTTTCGAGTGTAATATAGATAATATTTGGACATAGAATTATTTGTATGTGTCAAAATTTGATATATTTTTCATTTCCTAAAATAAAAAAATTATATAAAAACAAATTACATAGTTTATAATGGTAAAATCCTACAAAATCAGTATATGATTTTTATAACCATAATTTTTTATATATTATAACGTTTTCAATAATGTTTTTCAAAAATTTATATTAAAATAAATTTAAACTTATTTTCTAATTTTCTAGATATCAAATTATTGACTATTAAGACTTTTTATATGGTCGTAAAGTCATTTATAAAAAAAAAAAAATTAATAATAGAATAAAATAAGAAATTTAATAATGCAGCTAGCTCAAATTGGCATTATGTTTGGGACTTTTAAAACATTTTTTTGGATAGATTTTATTTTATTTTCTACCATTAACTTTTACATTTAGTTATTTATAATAAAGTTTAGATAAAATTACTAAAAACTAAATCTCACACTAATCTATTTATCAACACTTTTAAAATAAGTATATTTTTGTTATGTTTATTTAATTTGATTCTAATTTAATTAATATTAGAAATTTTCCCTAAAGGTGCAAAGGTACACCGAAGGAATGAAACATCTCTAGAATCATCTTCCCATGAACAAATCCCACCACTACTAATAAAGGCCACCACTAAATAGATGTGCTTAAAAAGTGCCAAAATCTCCCATATAAGCATCATTAATCATTTCTCCTAATACACCTAAATTTCTTCTTGATAAGAATGCATAGCTAAATTTATATATTTGTAAATTAATGAACTAATCATTTTCAAAACATTGTTTTATAAATTATGTACCATAGTGAGTATATAAAAAGCCCAACATCTATTATATTTAAACACGTTGCCCCACTAATGTGTTTTTTCCGTTGAACAGAGGAAAGTCTCATCAATCATGTTATTGATATCAACCTTGCAAATTGGGGTATGGTTAGTAGTCAATAAATATCTATATATTCTACCCCCATTCCTCTTGTAAAAGTCACGATTTATGTACTTTTAATTTTGATAATGCTGATGATAATGAAGATAAACGAGTTACTAAAATCAATAACACTCTTATCCTATGTCGCAGAGTATAGAAAAACAATTGTTAGGATCATAATGTTTATCATATAAAAGGACTTTGTGTCTATGAATAGCTCTAGGTCTCACACTTCTCATCTAGTTATCCAACACCCATACAGTTACAGCAGAAATTTTTTTCCCAATTCTGAAGTTGTCCTTAGGGTATAATTCCCCAAGCTCACTATTGTGTTACAACCATGCAAGCATCACTACTAGTTTCAATGTCGCATTTTCTAGACCCTCTCTTTAGGCTATGGTTGTTTCCTAAGCAGTGTTCCAAACTACAAGCTACTACTATAGTGGCATATATGTGATTTCATTGCACATACCTACATTTATTTTGAAGAAGGAAAATCCTCAAAGGTGGGTTAGAGCACGCTCACCTAAAAAGTAATAGGGCTTAGGTTCTAGCATGAGGTTTTAGGGCTTACAGGTACTAAAATTAAGATTCCAAGGTTGTTACTCTTCTCCATTTTCAGGAAATACACAGGCTATCAAAAAAACACACAAGCTATCACGGGAATTCACTTACTTATAAAAATGTATCAAAATTTGTAATCCTCATCACTATCCAAAACATAAATTCACAACGAGAATGCAGTCATTAACAGAAGAATTTAGCCAAAGATTTCATACCATAACTAGTGGAAAACTTCTCCCACAAGCCTGAATTTCCAAATCTATTTCAAATTTCTTAGTAGATATCTGTGTCATCCTCTTCGACGTCCAACTCCAGGGGGACCCGAGTACTCTCATTATGTGATGGCTTGCTCTTGCATTTCCCTCTAGTGAAAAAAACTATTAAATTAAATCTGAACTTTACATAAATTTTAATGACAAAAATATTACTCGACATTGAAGCTCAGGTTGAATAACAAATCCTTAAAAAAATATTAATTAATTTAAGGAGTTGGCAATTTCTTATTTTGTAAATTGATATAAAAAATGTTCGAAACCTGGAAAATGTTCGAAACCTTTGTCCCCTAAACCTCAATTATTGAAGATATATTAAAAAATACAGTTTCGGTTCTCTCTTTGAAAAAAACTCGGGAGGATGAGCACCATTGATAATCACATAATGAGAGTACTCGGGTTCCCCTGGAGTTGGACGTCGAAGAGGATGACACAGATATCTACTAAGAAATTTCAAATAGATTTGGAAATTCAGGCTTGTGGGAGAAGTTTTCCACTAGTTATGGTATGAAATCTTTGGCTAAATTCTTCTGTTAATGACTGCATTCTCGTTGTGAATTTATGTTTTGGATAGTGATGAGGATTACAAATTTTGATACATTTTTATAAGTAAGTGAATTCCCTTGATAGCTTGTGTGTTTTTTTGATAGCCTGTGTATTTCCTTAAAATGGAGAAGAGTAACATGTTAGAAATTATGCACAGCAGAAACAATAAAGAATTTATCCAGAGAAATAAACATAAAAGGTCAGCAACAAATCATTAACATAAACACACATATTTAACCGAGAAAAACCCCAAACTCCGGGGAAAACCCATCCTAATGAAATTTCATTAGCATTGGCCAAAACCCTGGCCAATCCGGCCAAGTGAGCCTTCACAGCTCACCTCCAGGCCTCTCTTACAATGAAGTCTTCCCAGCCTTTTATAGGCTCCATTACATGCAATACCATAGGCTAAAAACTATGGGTGCACAAAACCATGTGCCCCAAAACCACCACTGTTTACCCTAGTCCACATTGACTCTATCCCGGAGTCAAGTTTACCTAACAATTCCCCCCTTAAACTTGACTTGGGGCTTCTTGACTAAATCCAGCCAAACCTGCTAAGTGAGACAACCCCGCTCACTCTAGCTCTTCCCCCCTCAAATTTTTACCCAGGGTAATTGTTAATTTGGCATCTCCCCTATCACCTAGGTCTAACCCAGACTTTACGAGTGATTACCCAGGAGTACGCATGCCATACCAGGTCTTTATGCCCATTTACATGTAAAAAATTAACTCCATTATAAATTTTTTTTTTGTTTCATTGTTGCTGGTCTTTGTATGACCATTCTCTACATTCATACATGATCATCAAAGCCTCATCATCGAGCCCATTCTACGCATAACTTCTTCATTAACAAAGTCTTTGCGCTCAAGCCTCTTCTTTCTGTCCACTGCAAAAGTACCGCTCCCAATGGTGAGCACGAGCTGGAGCTAACGCTTGCTTGCCCTTCAATGTCGTCCCAGGCTTCTTGGCAGATGACTCGGAGGGCTTGACCGCAATCACGGACCTTTTGACTCTCATTACCATCCATGTCCTCTTCAGATTCGGATTTCAACGATTAATTGTTTAATGTATTCCGCTGTGTTTATTCCTACAAGTGGTATCGGAGCCATGCCCTGAAGTTAGCGAAGTGGATGAATCCTCGAATGCCGAACAAAGGTGGTGGGCCCCAGTAATATCACGATGGGATCCATGGATGAGCTCGGTTAGATAGGCGGGTATGCTCCGGATTCTTCATGGACGTGTCCTGGTCCCAACACGGTGAAGAGGAGTTGACCTGGGATAGAGCAAGCTCTCGAGGCAGGTGGTGCTCCATGTAAGGCGTGTGCTTCCAACGCATTGGAGCGGAGAGCCCTGGTTGGTAGAGAGTGGACGGATGGATAATCGTTTGAGGGGAGGCTCGATGGTCCTTTGTTCGAGGGGAGGATTGTTGGGTATACGACCAAAGTCCCACATTTACTAGAAGTGGGGAGGATCATGGGTATATAAGGATGGACAAATATCTCCATTGGTATGAGGCCTTTTGGGGTAAAGCCCATAAGCAAAGCCATGAGGGCTTAGGCCCAAAGTGGACAATATCATACCATTGTGGAGATATGTGGTGTCCAGAATCCTTACATAACAACCTTGGAATCTTTATTTTAGTACCTGTAAGCCCTAAAACCTCATGCTAGAACCTAAGCACTATTAATTTTTAGGTGAGCGTGCTCTAACCCACCTTTGAGGATTTTCCTTCTTCAAAATAAATGTAGGTATGTGAAATGAAATCACATATATGCCACTATAGTAGTAGCTTGTAGTTTGGAACACTGCTTAGGAAACAACCATAGCCTACAGAGAGGGTCTAGAAAATGCGACATTGAAACTAGTAGTGATGCTTGCATGGTTGTAACACAATAGTGAGCTTGGGGAATTATACCCTAAGGACAACTTCAGAATTGGGAAAAATTTTGGTGCTGTAACTGTATGGGTGTTGGATAACTAGATGAGAAGTGTGAGACCTAGAGCTATTCATAGACACAAAGTCCTTTTCTATGATAAACATTATGATCCTAACAATTGTTTTTCTATACGCTGCGGCATAGGATAAGAGTGTTATTGATTTTAGTAACTCGTTTATCTTCATTATCATCAACATTATCAAAATTAAAAGTACATAAATCGTGACTTTTACAAGAGGAATGAGGGTAGAATATATAGATATTTATTGACTTCTAACCATACCCCAATTTGCAAGGTTGATATCAATAACATGATTGATGATACTTTCCTCTGTTCAACGGAAAAAACACATTAGTGGGGCAACGTGTTTAAATATAATAGATGTTGGGCTTTTTATATACTCACTATGGTACATAATTTATAAAACAATGTTTTGAAAATGATTAGTTCATTAATTTACAAATATATAAATTTAGCTATGCATTCTTATCAAGAAGAAATTTAGGTGTATTAGGAGAAATGATTAATGATGCTTATATTGGAGATTTTGGCACTTTTTAAGCACATCTATTTAGTGGTCGGCTTTATTAGTAGTGGTGGGATTTGTTCATGGCAAGATGATTTTAGAGATGTTCCATTCCTTCGGTGTACCTTTGCGCCTTTAGGGGAAATTTCTAATATTAATTAAATTAGAATCAAATTAAATAAACAGAACAAAAATATACTTATTTTAAAAGTGTTGATAAATAGATTAGTGTGAGATTTAGTTTTTAGTAATTTTATCTAAACTTTATTATAAATAACTAAACGTAAAAGTTAATGGTAGAAAATAAAATAAAAGCTATCCAAAAAAATGTTTTAAAAGTCCCGAACATAATGACAATTTGAGCTAGCTGCATTATTAAATTTCTTATTTTTTTCTATTATTAAGTTATTTTTTTTTATAAATGACTTTACGACCATATAAAAAGTCTTAATAGTCAATAATTTGATATCTAGAAAATTAGAAAATAAGTTTAAATTTATTTTAAATTTATTTTAATATAAATTTTTGAAAAACATTATTGAAAACGTTATAATATATAAAAAATTATGGTTATAAAAATCATATACTGATTTTGTAGGATTTTACCATTATAAACTATGTAATTTGTTTTTATATAATTTTTTTGATTTTAGGAAATGAAAAATATATCAAATTTTGACACGTACAAATAATTCTATGTCCAAATCTTATCTATAATACACTCGAAAAATATTCTACACAATTAGAATATATTACGTTTGCAATATATTCTACACAATTAAATAATATACTAGAATTAAATTAAAAAAATTGAAATTCACTGCAATCTTTTATGATCATTCATGGACACGAACAAAATTTCAAAAAGTAAATATGTAAACCTATCATTCTAGCAAGATGAAATGATGTCGTGAATTGGATATTTCTTCCCATGCAGGAGAATAGCATTGACATACTGAATGCATAGTTAACCATTAGGGGGAAATTACTTACATTTGGTATGAGAGCTTTGGATTCTATAGCTTTGTTTCTCCAAACAGGTCATCATGGAATTTTCGCTATACCATTTTTTCTACGAAGTTTCCGAAGCTAAAATTTTTAGAGTGCGAAGTTGAAATCCTGAGGAACTTCGTCGCAAAATTTAAGAGCTTGGTTCACAATATTTTTAGAGATATGATCTGTGGAAGTTAGGGATTTTTGTAGGCTCCTGAATTTCACTTAAAAAGGTTATCGCAGAAATTTTGCGCTATAACATTTTTTCTACGAATCTTCAGAAGCTATAATTTTTAGAGCGCAAAGCCGAACTCCTGAGGAACATATTCACATAATTTCAGAGCTTGATTTGCAATATTTTCGAAGATATGATCTGTGGAAGTTAGGTCCTTTTCAGGCTCCCAAATTTCATCTCAAATAGGTGATTGTGGGAAAAGCTTTATAACTCTCTCTCTGAGTATCGAATTGCAATTCTGTAAAAAGTGGTGGGAATTACACATATTATAGTTCCCTATCTATAAATTTTAGTGCCAAAGGAGAAAACAGTGACACATGGCAAGTCGTACAAGTTCGCTCTACTGAACCAGTCAATAATTCAGTCATTGTGGGAGATTGGACATAACTTTGTCATGAAGAATCCAAATCAAGTCAAACCTATGACATTCGAAAGAGGATTTGGACGGATACATTAGGGTCAATTTTCAGATATTAAAGATCCAAATTCACAGAGATAATTCAGTTTCAATATCAAGCTCCTCAAAAGAAAGAAAAAAGTGTGTATTTGGTTTTTAAAATTGCATAGCGTTTGTTTGAAAAAACAGTTTGAAGTGATTCCAAGGGCATATTTTTGAAATTTTATTAGTATTAGGTTCTATAATGCGTCAAAAAAAAATTCCATACTCATTAAGCCCTCAAAAATCTATACTATGACGCATGAAGAGGAAGAATTGCAGTATCAGATATCAAAATTACGGTACCAAGTGCAACAAATTTCAATCTTATGAAGAGTAATTGAAGATGACATAGATGGTTTAAAAGCACAAATGGAGGCTAAGTTGGATGGTTTGAAGGATCAAATAATAGCTACTATGGATGATAAATTAGTTGAAGATCACATTGAGCATCAACAACAAATTCTCTAATTCACAAACGATAACCTAACCTTGCTGCAGAATCTAATGAAACAACATGAAGATCAACATCACATCAATAGAAGTTCTGAAGCAGTTACATAAGCAAGAACTTGACAAGTATGATCAATTTGTAGGCCACCTATATATTTAATAATAATATAGTCGTCTATATATTTAATAATAATATAAAATTTTAATGAAATTTTCAAATAAGGTGAGTTGCAATGTATTAGAAGAAAATGAAAATAACAAACTGCTAATTGTTTAAAGTAAAAAATGTGATAGTGATGCTAGATGTACTTGATATATAATAATAAGGTGTTTTTTTTTTGGATCGATGGTCAATTGATTTTTTTTATTAAAGCATTTCTTAAGATAGGTCATTCTCAATTGCTAAAAAAACATATTAAGAATTAAAATATTGTAATTATATTAAAAGAGATTTATTATATTAAGTTATAATGTAAAAATTAAATATAATAGGTACACAATAAATTAAAATAAAATAAATAAAAAATTATAAAATTATAAAAAATATGAGATTCTACTAACTCTACATTACTTTAATTATGGTTTTAATATTTTATTTTTATTAAGAATAAATAATTTCTCTTTAAGTTTTTCTGGCATGACCGATTGAGGATGGGCCTCATCACCAAGGTGACCCAGGATGAAATATCTCGGGGGTGGTTATGCCCGATACTAGGGGGAGGAGACATGCATAAACAAAATACCTCATAACTTTTACTAATTTCCTTTTTTTCATAGTTATAATTTTTAGTCTCAATTATCTTTTGCATATTAAAACAAAATACTAAAAACAATGCTACATGTTACACTTGTTTTTAAATGAAATCGGACAATACAATTAAAAAAAATATGAATATTAACATCTTATCTTATATTACCATAAAGATAACGAGCAACTATGAAGGATGAATGAAATCGGACAATACAATAAAAAAAATATGAATATTAACATTTTATCTTATATTACCATAAAGATAACGAGTTGAAATGATAAAATAACGCTTCCTTCCTATTTCTGGGCTCTTCTAAGGAAATAATATAACCAATTGTTGTGAGTGGACTTCGTAGAAAAGGCGTGCAGTTGGTGCAAGCTGCTAATGACCCTCAATCATTCCGAAATACTTGCAGTTGGGAACATAAATTCAATCCACATATAATCAGGCATGCGAAACTGAGAACCAAATTGCAAATGTACAAAGAGATCCTAGGAAATCAAACCAATTAACGGATGTGCTTGCCAGCTAGCTGGATTATGTCAATAAATCACATTCATGTAGTAAACCAAGTTTTTTTCATATATGGTTAATGCAACAATAGAATGTTTTGGTTAATTAAAACGTTATAGAATTGAATAAGTACGTGGAAAATAATAAATGAAAATTGAAAGTGTCTTGATGCATATCATTGTTAGCGAATAATCTCTTTAGTTAAGTGAAGTCATGCAGTTTAGTTACATATTAGGATCTGTGTGACGTAACATTAATACATTATCCTATAATAATCCCTTAGTTAGTTGAAGTCATGGAATTCAGTTAGCTATTATGGTGAGGCATCTCTGTGTGAACTAACATTATGTATCGTTCTTAGTCGTTTTTAGATTTATAATCGTGTAATTTTAAACAATTGAATCTAGTAATTCTCTAAGCCATGAACGTTTTATTTTGTGGTTCCTGTCTCTGTCTATCGATTTTTTGGTTTCCTTCTATGTTCACGTATTAGACTGTTATCCTTGATAAATAATTGAAACAGTTAGAGTAAAATCTACAGCCGCAATCTACATAGCCACCCAGAGAGAAAATTAGCCATCCATTATTGGTGGTTGAAAGAGCTGTCAGCAGCCTCCGCTGAGAGCCGCCACAACATCAGCGTGGCGAAGTTATGCTGGCAGGAGAGTAGTCATTACTTTTGATTTTCACTCGATCTAGGACCTCTGATGCAGGCAGCTGCAGTCTAGAGACCCATTTGTGGATCTGCCTTGAGCCACCATATCAAGTAACTTATGTGAGCATTCCTTTTTTTTTTTTTACACAATATGGTTAAAATTTTCCTCATAATAAGACATGAGTGGAGAATTAAGCAGGTGAAATATAAACCATGTGTTTCAAAAAAGACAAAAGTCTTGGCAATAAGTTTTTTTTTTTTTCTTTTTTTTTAAACTCAAAATATCAAAAATGGACATAGTATTTTTTTTAATGCTATAAAAAAATAAAATAAAACATATTTATTTTATATATTATAATTTTATTTGGAGATATTTACATAAGGGAACTTATTTTAAATAATTTTTTTTGGGAAGAAGATATAGTTTTAAGTGGATATTTTTCCCGCTGATAATTTTAATAGGAAAAGACTTTGAGGTTTGGCTATTAATATGTTTTCTTAGATTGTGTTTAGAGTATGTGTGGGAATTGGAAGTGTGAGGTAGAGCAATTTGATGAGATAATATAATAACTTTCGATAAACGCAGAAGATTAAGTTAGAATAAATAACAACAAAGAAGATGCAGCGATACATATTATCATCCAAAACGGTGTGGATGCGACTATATTTCCTATGACCTTAGTAGCAAAGACACCTAAGTTGCCTTAGGACATCGTAGACATGAATTATCACGGAATTATGTATTGTCACAGAATTATGTAGGTGATGATAGTTAAGTTGTAGACGTCGAGGATGAACTTTGAGAATTTGAAGATAAAACAGTTAGAGTCCATGGACCAGTGCATGACCCAATTTATAAATATTTTCAATCAACTAAGAATGAATGTTGAAGATATTTCAGATTTGAATGTTGTAGAGAAGATTCTTAGAACCTTTCCTGAGAAATTTTATGCAACACTTACAAACATTGATGATTCTAAATAATTGTCACATCGACTAGTAGAAGAGCTTTTGGGATCCATGTTATCCCACAAATATCGAATAAAATAACATGAAGAATATTTGGAAAATGCATTTGAATCATAGGTATTTTATCTTATGAGGAAGAGGAGGATCAAAATCAAGAAGCAAAGGTGGGAACAGTGGAAGAAAAAATCATAGAAAAGACTCGCAACAAGAAATAAGATCCAATCGAAATCCTCATTGTTCAAGGGGGAGCAACAATAGAAGTTCACAATCAAATCATATGTATGAAAAAATAAAAATTATGTGCTATTACTATAATAAGATTCATCATTATGCACATGAATGAAAAAAGAAGAAATATGATCTTATCACAAAAGGTGCAATTTGTTCTTCTAAGAATTGTGAATAATTTGTATTGCTTAGGTGTTATACTATTCAAATATTATCTAATTACATATTGATTATTGACAATGAATGTAGAAATAATATAATAAGAAAATAAAGCATAAAATATGGATGATTATGCAGATACTAACATTAGGTTGGTGGAAAATAATATTCTAAAAATTATGAGAAAATGAAATGTTAACATTCTCACCAAACATAGTTAGAAAAGGCACATATCAGATGTCTATTATGCTCTGGGTTTGAAGCATAATCTTATTAGTTCTCTTCATCTTACTAAAAAATGGTATAATGTAGTGTTTAAAGGATATGATTAATTCATATATGATATACTTCATAGTAAGCTTTTCATTTCCAATGTAAAAACGAAATATAATATGGTGTATCTTCTTGCCATGAAGTGTGATAAACATGATTGCTCATTTTGAAAAAAAGCAATATGCTTACATGATTTTTTATTATGGCACTTCATATTTCATCATCTACATTTTGGGTGCCTTAAAATATTGCAGCAATAGAATATTGTTCAGGAATTTCCTCCCATTAATAAGCCAAGAAGTTCATGTGAGAGTTTCATTATAGCAAAGCAACACAATGAAAATGTTTGTAGTGGAGTGTCTTATAAAGGAAGGAAAAATTGGAGTTGATAAATACGTATCTATGTGGTCCAATGCTGACAGAGTTACTTGGAGGAAGTTATTGCTTCCTTACTGTCATATATGACTATATAAGACTTTGGTACATTTCCTCACGAAGACATTTCACACTTTTGACAGGTTTCTAGAATTCAAGGCAGCGGTAGAGAAAAAAATCAACCATAGGAGGTGAGCATGACTTAAAATATTTTCATAAGAATTTCAGGTACCTTGAGATAAAAAAATAGTTTAGAACAAGATAAACCACATAGAAGCATGGTCTAGTTGAAAGGAATAATATAACCATCATGAATATGGGTATAAGTATATTGAAGAGGAAATGTCTATCAAATGAATTTTGGGGTAAAGCAGTAGTTTTCTCAATTTATGTTTTGAATAAATTTCTCACTAAAAGTATGAAGAAAAAAGTTACATAGGAAGGATGGATATCTATCAATTGGTGTTTATTACACTTCTAGGTATTTGGCTATTGGCATATGCTCATATGCCTAAGGAGTTGAGAAAAGATCTATATGATAGAAGTGTGAAGTGCATATTTATTGGTTATAGTGACAATTCCCACGAATATAAGTTGTAGAATGTAATAAAAAAGAAGTTGATAGTTAGAAAATATACTGAATTTAAAGAAAAACAAGCGTGGGTTGGAAGGATTAATAACTCAAGTAGAGGATGATGCAGAGGAATGGGTTGTACAAGAAGGTCAACAAGATTCACAAAACTAGTCACCAATAAAAAATACTCAAAAAATAACTTTGAGACATTGTATTCAGGGTTAGTAGTCTTCTCTTGCAATTCATTATACTCATAATACTCAACCAAGTTATGAATCAATGCCTCGAAATATTGTAATTTTGAGAGATATTTCTGAAGGCAGATGTGAATTTAAATTTTACATTATTTACTTTTCAACCATCATATTTTGAAGAGGAAATGCAACCTCAAAATTGGGTAAAACAAATCGATGAAGAGATTGATCCAAGTGGATATTGGTGGACACTCCCCTATTTCACCTATGCATCAAGTCGGTTTCATCATTTATAGCTGCGTTTACTATTTTTACCAGTTTTTTCTAGTGTTAAATCTCCGAAGCAATTTTGACCCCACAAACGATTTTTTTTAGGTATGCTATAAGCCCATAGCTATAGGAAATGGCTTTCCATAAATACTTTAGTATCTAAAGAGATATTTCCAATGAGTTATCATAAAAAACAAATGGAGATAATATGTCCAAGTTACGATGCTAGGAATTTTTATGCCCAACTAAGCTCGATGGGGCCAAAAAACTCTTGGTGTTCCATCTCCTGTGGTTAGGATTTTGGTTGTTTAGGGTTTACGTTGTTGTTCAATAATAAAAATTACTTTGATCCATTTTAGTAAATTTCAGAGGCATGCATTCGCCACATCTCTTCTAACAACTAAGCTACCATCATCCAAGATAGTTTATTTACATTTAGTATGTAAGCATATTTCAATTATTTAATATTAATCAAATGAATTTTTATTTCTATTGTATATTTGTATTTATGGTCATATATGTATTTTGGTGCAGTCATGTTTAAGTTCGGATCAGTGGTATTAGAGTGGTCTTCTCTTTCAAAGTTTTTCTTTGCATGTCCCCAACGAGGTCACGCTATAAGGAGTTAGGGCTCAAGCTCGTTGAGGCTTTGCAAGACGAGCCTCACAAACCCCGATGGCCTCCCATTGTGGAATACAATAAATACAAGGGAGTAGGAGATCCTATCAAAATATTTCTCAAATAATCCCTCGAGATAAAGAGGAACACAATGATGGATAACTTTGCCCAGATCCTTTGATAGCTACCCACGTGCAACGCATCTTCTTACATAAGCCACTTTGTAAGTTCCACTCCCTTTAATGTACAAGTTAAATTTGACATCTCCATATTCAAAGGCCAGATAGATGTGAATTTCATAGATAAATGTTAAAATATGCTATAACGATAATTTTCGGTTCATGAATTTTCCAACTAGCTAAATATTGCTTTTGAAATCCTTAAAGTCAACCCCCCACATAAAAGACTCATGGGAAACCTACTGTGGGAAGAGCGATAGAAGTGAACTCTAACTGTTTTTAGCCGCACCAACTTGGAATTATTTATAGGACGCCATTAAGGAGCAGTATTACCCTATCGTGTCATATGTGGATAGATACATAAAGTCAACCACGCTGCAGCAGGGAAGGGACTAAAATTTCCTAGTGTTCAAAAATATTTTTCATACCCTTTGCACAAATTTTTGTATCAAAAATTCTTAGAGACATTTGGTACTCAAGTCTCATGGTTCTCTACAAAAGTACATCAAGGACGAGATGTAGTTCATGGACATCTCCTTGTTCGCCGATGCTTATAGATAGGTTGTTAAGATGGAGAAGAAATTTAGATAGAAGAAGAGAGACTTTGGATTTGTGAACCTGAAGAAAAAGAAAGGCATCCCCAAACCATAGAACAAAGGGCAAAGCCAAGACAGGGTGACCGAGGAAAAATCTTCGAAGCCACACAAAAAGAACAACCCCACGAAGATAAATAAGGACACGGGAAAATTGTGTGAGTTCCATAAGAGTGCCATTCACAACACAAGTGAGTGTCAGGCCAAGCAACCATTGGTGGCCAAGCTGAAGGCCTCCAAATAATATGCATGCTCTAACTCTGAGTGAAAAAAACAAAAGGGGAATGAAAAGGGAAAGAAGGTTATTAATTTAGAACACAATGCCACCATTTCCACCACAAAGATCTAGAAGAATGATCTCGAAGATACAGAGAAGGGGGCTCACCTCTTCCACTCAGATATGTGGGTGAACTTTTCTTTGCTAAAGTTCATTGTCGATAGTGGGAGCCAAAATAGCCTTATTTAAACATAGGTTGTGAAGTGGTTGGGTATCCTGAGCACATAACACCTGTAACCATACACTATCAGTTGGCTTCACCAAGGACGAGATATCCGTGTCAACCAACATTCTCCCTTTCCCTACAACATCAAATACTTCACATATGACGTACTTTGTGATGTTTCTCCTCTTGAATTTTGTGATGTATTATTAGGATAACCATACTTATGGAAGTGACATGTTGTGTATCAGTCTAGGCCATGCATTGTTTTATTAATTTGTGAAATCCATTTTAGTAGATACCAGAGATAGCACTGCCTACCACCATCTCTTTGATCACTTCAAATGTAATATCCCCAACCATTTAACCGGTTGGGCCAAGTCTTAATGGTAGAAGACTAGTAAATAAAATAGTAAATAAGAGGCACTAGCCCATGGTTTGTCCTTTTAGTTTCTTTTGACCCCAGGTATTTGCCCCTGGTTTTTCCTTTTTGTTGTTTTGACCCCAGGTATTTGCCGATGGTTTTTCCAAGTAGCCATCTATAAAACGAGAAGGAGGAACGAGAGAAACACATGGAATTTGATCTTCTCTCCTTTGATATTTTTAAAGCTCAAGCGAGTTTTCAAGCTGTGGGGGTTTTCAGGTGAGGCCCTCAGCCATTCTTCGGTGGAACTCGATTTCACCCTAGTGGGCAAACACAGCTTCGGTGATTTCTATTATCGCCCTAGTTGGAACACATTCTTTCATTTCTTTTTTCTTGGAAAGGGTTACGCATATCATATTAGCTAGTTCAAGTGCATAAGTTGAAGAATCTCTCACAGGGATTTCTACAGCGATTGGAGTGTACGCAGACCCAGTGGCTACGAGTAGAGCTAGCGAGGTGATCGACTGTGCATGGCCCATTAGCTGCCTGTCAACGAGCAAGGAGTATCTCTTGGGCATGCTGTTTGGCATCATCCCCTGTCGCGGAATGTTCATGTCGCAGAAGGGAGACTAACACCCTTACCAGTTACCGCTGCTCACAGTGACTGTCAGGAAACGTATATAGATCGCGAAGATCCCCTGTCGAATACATGAGTGCTGGGGATGTTGCGTCGACGTCTGCCCAGGCAACGCTTCCAGGCAACATTACAGAACCTTGGCACCCTACGCAATAAATCCACGATGGTTCCAAGTGATCCCTGCACACAGAGCGAGCTGGAAACTCTGCGCACAAACAGAGCTAGAAACTATAGTTTTTGGCCCTGTTATAATCTTAGTGTGCCCTGCGCAATAAATCCACGTAATTTCCAAGTGCTCCCTACGCACAAACAGCGCTGGAATCCCTGCGCATAGACAGAGCTAGAATCTACAGTTTTTGACCCTGTTATAATATCTGCGTGTCGTTGCGGTCCCCCATCTATTTTCTAACTGGGCGCTGTTAATTATTATGGGCCTCTCATATGGCATTTTGTATGGAGCGATATGTATTGGTGTGGTCAAAACTTAATAAAATTCACAGTTGGTTTCGTTGGAAGAGTTATTACTTACTCATGTTTATTCAGAGTTGATATTTATGCATCCTTATTCTACAGCAGATTTAATAATTATTCGGTAAAGAATATTACAGTGGTATCAGAGCCCCATCTTGGCCAGGTGTGGGATGCCAAGGAAGGATAAACAAAAGGGTATTATTGTTAATTGGGAAGGAAAAAGGGCTAGGAGTCAAGGAAAAAACGAAGGGGAAAAAAGACCCATGGGTGATCACGAGAATACCAAAGTTGAAGATGTTTTACAAAAGATCACTGACGCTCAAGACACCATCATAAGACTCCTTAGAGCACAGAATGGGCAACCTAATGTGCAAATAAATAATGGGGAAGGAGGTTCCCATTCAGGTGGGGATGGTCCACCGCAGGAGTATATCAATGTTTGTAGCAATGATCCATTACACGAGCACGTCAACACTCGAAGCAGCCCTTTTAGCCGGCCAAACATGCCTCCATTTTTGGATGACTCCTCCAGGGAGCAAGACTGCCTTTCACCTATTGCAGAGACAGTTACCGCCTGGATGAAAGAATATGATACATTGCCTCCCAACGTGAAAGCAACCCTGAGCCTTAATGACTTTTACTATATGAGGAGCAAACTACAAAGGAAGGCAACCAAATATGGGGGCCATTAGTCAAATGTATATTTGTAGAAAGTTATGGGGAAGGTAACTCTTCCTTATTTTGATGGATCGTCAAATTTTTTAGCACGATCATGGGTACAGAAACTGGATACATATTTCCAACTCAATCCCATGTGGGAAAAGGATGCCATCAAGTACGCCACACTTCATCTGGATGGAGAAGCACACGAATGGTGGCAACATGGTATGACCACTCTAGAACATGCCAGCATAATCTCTTATACAGAATTCACACGGAGGTTAATAGAAATATTTTATAGGAAGGATCCTGAAATATACTTCCGTGAGCTAACCCAGTTTCGACAGACATGGAACCTTGCATCTTATGTTGCAGAATTCCAGAGGCTTGCAGTAATGGTCAATGACCTCTCCATGACTCGATTGGTCATGTTATTTGTAGAAGGGTTTTCATAACCCCTACGAGGTTGGGTTAGGACCTACCAACCCGCCACCTTGCAAGATGCAATTAACCGTGCAAGGGATATGCAGGATGTAGTACCCAAGAATAGATTCCTACCTAAATTTTCTATTCCTCAAAAAGGAAAGGAAATCAAGCAACAACAACAGGAACCATTTGCTAAGGGGAAGCTGGATGATGAGACCAGAAAAGATCTCAGAAGGAGAAGGCTATGCTTCTCTTGTCAAGAACCTTGGGCACCGGGACATCAGTGTACTAAAGGGAAGGCACACTATATTGAGGTATTTTCTGAAAGCGAAGATGAGGAAGAGAATCCAGAGTTTGATCAAGGGGAATCACAAGGCATGGGAGCAATATAGGAAGAAGTCCAGGAAGGAGTCATTGCCTCTCTCACAGGGGTCCCAAGATATCACACCCTCCGGGTTAGGGGCACCATACAAGGACAAAAGGTCAATGTGCTAATTGATGGTGGGGCCTCCCACAACTTCATTGATGCAGAATTCGTAGCCAGAAGGGGACTAGCCACTTAAGAATTTGAAGGCTTCACAATTTTGATTCCTGGAAAGAAAGAGCATAACCGCATGTCCTGCACTAAGATAGTTCCTAACATGAGCCTAGCAATGGGAAACTACAAAGTTACAAATAACTTCCTTGTCGTAGACTGCCCAGACTCTCATGTAGTATTGGGGGTACAATGGTTATATTCCATCGGAACTCATACAGTAAACTACCAAGACTTGGAACTCGCATTCACGGGATCAGATGGTAAAAATGTGAAGTTGAGAGGAATGCATGCATATCCTCCCAAGGTGGTGACATCCAATCGGATGGAGGAAGATCTCCGACATGGGGATATTGTATGGGCAATAGAGTGCCGAATCATGGAGAAGAAACCAGTAGAGCAACATAAGGAGTACTCACCTGATATTATGGCACTATTGCAAAAATACGAGAAGGTCTTTGGAGATATTCCCCCAGGACGTCCACCTGATAGAGGATTTGAGCACATCATCGAACTAGAAGAAGGGGTCCAAGCTATCATCAGTACCCCTTATCGGCACCCCAAAGTGTACAAGGATGAGATAGAAAAGACAATAAAAGAATTGTTGGCATTAGGACACATTCAGTCGAGTTCGAGCCCCTTTGCCTCATTAGTAGTATTGGTTAAGAAAAAGGATGGATCCCTGAGGATGTGTATAGATTATCGAGCATTGAATAAAAAGACCATCAAAAATCGATATCCTATCCCCAAGATCGACGAATTTATGGATGAGTTAAAGGGAGCCAAATACTTCTCAAAAATCGACCTTCGCTCAGGGTACCACCAGATCAGGGTTCGTGATCAAGACATTCCAAAAACAGCTTTTAGATGCCACTATGGACATTATGAATTCCTAGTGATGCCTTTCGGGTTGACCAACGCCCCTGCAACATTTCAGTCATGCACGAACCATATATTCAATAAGCAACTCCATAAATTTGTTTTGGTCTTCTTCGACGACATCCTGATCTTCAGTAAGACATGGGAAGAACATCTGCAGCATCTAGACGAGGTCCTGGGAATATTGGAGGCACAACAATTTTATGTCAAAATCTCTAAATGTGAGTTTGGAATGACAGAAATGCTCTATCTTGGTCACATTATCGGGAGCCAAGGTGTCAAGGTCCACCAAGAGAAGATTGAGGCCATTCTCAATTGGCCAACTCCCAAAAATGTAACAGAGTTAAGGAGCTTCTTGGGTATTTCCACTTATTACAGAAGATTTGTAAAGGGATATTCACAACTAGCAGCTCCTCTTACTGACTTGACAAAAATTGGAGCCTTTTTATGGACAGAAACAACCCAGAAGACTTTTGAGTAGATGAAGGAAGTCATGAGTTCGTGTCCAGTTCTAGCCTTGCCAGATTTCTCTCAGCCCTTTGTATTGGAGTGAGATGCTTCCGGGGAAGGAATTGGGGCTGTTCTAACACAGAACCATCATCCCATTGCTTTTGAGAGTAGAAAGTTGCATAATTATGAATGCTCTTACTCCATTTATGATAAAGAAATGTTGGCTATTATGCATGCATTGGCCAAGTTTCATCCATATCTAGTGGGGAATCGGTTCAAAGTCAAAACTGATCACAATAGTCTCAAGTACTTCCTTTGTCAGAAGGGATTAAATGAGAGGCAGCAAAAATGGGTCAGCAAGTTCCAAGCCTATGATTTTGAGATTGAATATGTCAAAGGTAAAAACAATGCAGTTGCAGATGCCTTGTCAAGGAGGCCAGCTACCTTCTCTCTCATAGACATTGTAGATGACTGGACATCCCATATTTTGGTGGAATACTCAAAAAATCATTCAGATTGTGAGATCCTTGACGGACAGTCATCAGACATCCGTTATAGAGTTGTCAATGATATTATCTATTATAAGGATCAAATCTATTTAGTACCTGAGTCTCAAATTAAGATGAAAATCTTAAAAGCAGCCCATGACTCCCCTTTAGCCGGGCATCCAGGCTTTCTGAAGACTTATAGGACCATCAGGGAAAGGTTCACATGGAAGGGACTCAATAAGGACATTATCAAATATGTTCAAGAATGTGGTACTTGTCAAAGTAATAAAGTTGAACATACACACCCGACAGGTTTATTACAACCACTACCTATTCCGGAACAAAAATGGGAGAGTATATCCATGGATTTCATTACAGGGCTACCTTTTTCACAAGGTAAAGACTGTATTTTTGTGGTGGTGGATCGTCTCACCAAGTACGCTCACTTCTTTGCAATTCCCTCCAAAATTTCTGCATCTCAAATAACTGAAATATTTTTCCAAGGGGTATTTCGTCTACATGGTTTGCCAAAAACCATTGTGAGTGACCGTGACAGTAGATTTATGGGAGCATTTTGGCAAGAATTATTCAGGTTGGCTGGAACATAACTCACTCCTAGTAGCAGTTATCACCCACAGACAGATGGACAGACAGAAGCAGTGAATAAATGGGTGGAAGGTTACTTACGAGATTATGTCACAGGACATCAACGAGCATGGACGAAGTGGTTGTACTTAGGAGAATACTGCTATAACACCACTTATCACATGTCCATAGGGATGTCACCTTTCCGAGCCTTATATGAGTACGAGGCACTATCTTTTGCAGATACAATGTTTGGAGATAGTAGAGCACCTTTGGCAAAGGATTGGATCCATGGGTGCTAGGATATTCTAAGAGCCCTCAAAGACAATTTGTAGACGGCACAGAATCAACAAAAGTTATATGCAGATCGTCACAGGATAGAGAGGAATTTCGAGGTAGGAGATGTGGTTTATCTCTGGCTTCTGCTGTACAGGCAGTCTACTTTGAAGCAGAAGGGGGCAGAAAAATTAAAGCCACGATTTTATGGGCCCTATCGAGTTGTCCGGAAAATAGGAGAAGTGGCATATGAGCTAGAGCTTCCCGCAGAGAGCAGAATTCATAATATCTTTCATGTCTCCTGTTTGAAGAAAGCATTAGGATCAAACATAAAATCATCACAAGAATTATCGCCACTAGATGAGGAGGGCCATCTTCAACTGGTTCCTGAGGAGGTGTTGGAGGTGTGGGAAAGGAAGCTTCGAAGCAGAATCATCCGCGAATATTTGGTACGACGGAAAGATCTGCCCGTTGAAGATGCCACTTGGGAAGGAGAGCACATATTGAAACATCCAACATTGAAATTGCTTGAGGGCAAGCAATTTTGGGTAGGGGGAACTGTAATATCCCCAACCGTTTAACCGGTTGGACCAAGTCTTAATGGTAGAAGACTAATAAATAAAATAGTAAATAAGTGGCACTAGCCCATGGTTTGTCCTTTTAGTTTCTTTTGACCCCAGGTATTTGCCCCTGGTTTTTCCTTTTGGTTGTTTTGACCCCTGGTATTTGCCCATGGTTTTTCCAAGTAGCCATCTATAAAACGAGAAGGAGGAATGAGAGCAACACATGGAATTTGATCTTCTCTCCTTTGATATTTTGAGAGCTCAAGCGAGTTTTCAATTTGTGGGGGTTTTCAGGTGAGGCCCTCACCCATTCTTCGGTGGAACTCGATTTCACCCTAGTGGGAAAACACAGCTTTGGTGATTTCTACTATCGCCCTAGTTGGAACACGTTCTTTTATTTCTTTTTTGTTGGAAAGGGTTACGCATATCATATTAGCTATTTCAAGTGCATAAGTTGAAGAATATCTCGCAGGGATTTCTACGGCGATTGGAGTGTACGTAGACCCATTGGCTACAAGTAGAGCTAGCGAGGTGATCGACTGTGCATGGCCCATTAGCTGCCTGTCAACGAGTAAGGAGTATCTCTTGGGCACGCTGTTTGGCATCATCCCCTGTCGCGGAATGTTCATGTCGCAGAAGGGATACTAACACCCTTACCAGTTACCGCTGCTCACAGTGACTACCGGGAAACATATATGGATCGCGAAGATCCCCTGTCGAATACATGAGTGCTGGGGATGCTGCGTCGACGTCTGCCCAGGAAACGCTTCCAGGCAACATTACAGAACCTTGGCACCCTGCGCAATAAATCCACAACGGTTCCAAGTGATCCCTGCGCACAGAGCGAGCTGGAAACTCTGCGCACAAACAGAGCTGGAAACTACAGTTTTTGGCCCTGTTATAATCTTAGTGTGCCCTGCGCAATAAATCCTTGTAATTTCCAAGTGCTCCCTGCACACAAACAACACTGGAATCCTTGCGCACAGACAGAGCTAGAATCTACAGTTTTTTACCTTGTTATAATATCTGCGTGTCGTTGCGGTCCCCCATCTATTTTCTAACTATGCGTTGTTAATTATTATGGGCCTCTCATATGGCATTTTGTATGGAGTGATGTGTATTGGTGTGGGAAAAACTTAATAAAATTCACAGTTGGTTTCGTTGGAAGAGTTATTACTTACTCATGTTTGTTCACAATTGATATTTATGCATCCTTATTCTACAGCAGATTTAATAATTATTCGGTAAAGAATATTACATCAAAGCAATGCAATAAGATACTTTCTGAGAATGGGAAATTTTTTTTCCTTATAATTCGTCCTCGGGGAAAGAATAAGATTGTGGCCACAACCACCTAACAAGGAACCTCCACACAAAAAAAACATATAGACAAGGTTGTGGAGGAGTACAAGGACATCTTCAACTCACCCACAGCGGTACCTATACACTGTCAAGTGAAGAACTCCGTCCATCTAACCCCTGGTGCACTGCTACCTAATGGATTGATCTATTAATGCTCTGTTATGGAGAAAAATGAAATCAAGAGGGAGATTCAAGATCTATTGAAGAAAGGCAACATTAATCTAAGTTCATCACCCTTTGTGAGCCTGATCGTGTTGGTACAAAAGAAGGATAGGACCTGCAGACTCTATATCAACTATCGCATGCTCAAAAAGATCATTGTCTGGAATAGGCATCCCATCCGATAGATTGATGACCTTATGGAACAGCTCAAGGGGGGCCAAATATGTCATCAATATTGGTTTTAACAACAGTTATCACCAAGTACCAATCAAACCCTCTTATGTGTGGAAAAAATCATTCAAATCTAAGGAGCGCCCTTTTGAATAGTTGATCATGCCTTTCGCGTTAAAAATTTCCATTGAACCTTCATGACGCCAATAGAAGACATATTTCAACCATTAACAAACTAATTTATGGTGGTGTATTTGGATGACATCCTAATATTCATCCAAATTTGGGAAGAGCACCTCAACCATTTTTGACAAGTCCTCCAAATCCTACTACATCACAAGTTGTGCACAATTTTGGAGAAATGCACTTTTGGTACAACCCAAGTTCAATGTATGGGGTAAATCACTGATGAGAGGGGTATGCATGTTTACCTAGCTAAGATAAAATTCATTCAGGATTGGCCATCCCCAACCACTATAACATAGCTTCACAACTTTATGTGTATTTCTAATTTCTACCGTAGGTTCGTGTTGGGGTCATCTCATATCACTTGACCTTTACGTCAATTCAGCAAGGGAAGAGCGAAAGAAATTTTTTTTGGTCTAAATAAAAACAGAATGTGCTTGCCAAGTTGAAGAATCACCTATGCTCTGAATGAGTGCTCACATTACCAAACTTGCAACACACATTTCAGATTGAAAAACATTCCTTTGACTATGCTATTGGTACAGTTCTTACATAGTATGGGCATCTAGTGGCATGTCATAGTGAGACACTTTCAGACATCATCCAAAAGTATGCTACCTATGAGAAATTGAAGTATTCTTCAAGATTTCCAACAATGGAAGGATTACATTCCAGGGAAGGAAATAGTCATCCACACACTGCACCAACCGCTACAGTTCATACAAACACAAGGGATGTTTCAGAATGATCACCATTAGAAATGGTATTCATACCTAAAACACTTCCATTTGAACATTAAGTAGAACAATGGCAACACCAATAATTTTTCAAACTTCCTCAGCCTACTATTGGTCATGGCGCTTACCACTGTGATCGACTCTTATGGGCACGAGACTTTGAGGTGGTTGCATCTTCACAAGAGCGATCCAGAATTTGGAAACACATACCAGACGCTCATGGAAGGAATGAAAGTTCCAAATTATCACCTACATGATGCACTATTTTTCCACGTGGGACACCTATGTGTTCATTCAAGTGAGCATGCCAAGATGATTTTGGAGGCGCACTAGAGCCAGGTCGTTGCACGTTCTATAATAGAGAAAGTAGTGGTAGTGTTATAGAGGTATTTTTATTTGCTGAAACTTTAATAAGAGTTTGGGAAGACATTAGACCATGCACTTCCTATGCAATTTCACAACAAAACATCAAGAATCATGGTCTATATACTCCTCTTTCTACCCCTATGTCAACCTTGGGAATCCATTTCAATGGATTACATGTCAGACCTTTCTTCCATTAAGCATGAAAATTACTGCTTTTTCATGGTTGTTCACTGTTTCCCTAAGATGGCCATTCTGGCATCCAACCAAAAGAGTATCATAGTAAAATTCACTCTTAAGATATTCTTAGAACAACTGTGGGTACACTTCGAGATCCCAAAATCCATTATCTCATATCCGGACAAAAAGTTCCTGAGTACATTTTGGTCAAGTCTCTGGTTGATGCTAGATACCAACCTCACAAAGTCCACTACTTTCCACCCCTAAACATATGGCCAAACAATGGTCTTCAAACTGATCATCTTACACATTTTTCACTTGTAAAACTAAAAGCATCCATGCACATGGGATCAAAACCTCCTCTATTTAAAGCACATCTACAACAAAGCTCTCCATAGCTCAACTAGACACAACCCCTTTTAGGTGGGGTTGGGATTCCAGCCACTATGTCCCATTTATGTAGCCTTACCATTTTAAGTTCCTCAAGAGGATTTGTCTCATGTCCAGCCAGAAGTTGATAGGGCTACAAAATTCATTGAGCGCATTCAACACATACGCCACCAGGTCCATTAAATATTGAACAGAGCCAATGCGAAGTACAAGCAATGACATGATCACCACTGGGAGCCAAACAAGTTCTAGGTGGGGGTCCAAGCTTGGATACATTTACAGAAGGAGCACCTCATTGGGCCCCACCACGAGCTATAGGAGAGAATTCCTTCCAGCTCAACATTAGATTGTTCCTTGGCCTACGCCGAGTGTTCAATGTTGACCGCCTTCGGCCATATATTCCACCATTACTATATGTAACAACCATGGTGAAAATTCCATGAAATAAAATTAAAATAATAATCCCTGTTGATAGTACATCTATTCAAAGTTGAATGTTTGGAAAAACACCCTAGTGCGAGTGTCCACATGGTTATTATGGCTAAGGAAATTGGTAAAGGCTATGGTTAAGTCATTAAAGAGGCAAAAATTATTTATGAAAATAATGGAAATTAGGAGAAAAGGGAGAGGAAAGGTCACAGGTTGCATGTGAGGAGTAAAATGAAGGAAAATAATGGAAAATGAAGAAAATAGAGGCTTATTTTATAAAAAGGCTTCTAAGGATCAGTTGGTACCTTTTTTCATTGCATTCTTTAAGATCTCTCATTATTCTCTCTAATAGTCTTGGATACTTAGAGTTTTCTTGAAGCACTCTTAGAGAGCATGGATACTTGGTGATTTGGAGAAATAAGGAAAAGGAAGAGCAAGAAAGCACAAGTGGACATCTTTATCAACAACTACATCAAGATTTGATTGTAGGTACCACATTGCATGTATTTTTTCTTCACTATTTTTGGCATGCATGCTGTATGAATGTGGATTTGCGTAGCCTAGATAGCCATGGTGTTTGGGTTTTATTTCCTTTGATTTTTTTATGGTTGGTTCTCATGATTCCTTGAGCTTTGGGTTGAGTTATTAGTTCTTGGAAGCCTTGGTTGGAAAAATTATCTGGAATCCGGACGGACAATTGTGGGTTGACATACTGGTTCTTGAAGCCTTGGTTGGAAAAATGCTCTGGAAGCCTAAGGCGGGTTGTGTTAGTAGTCCTAGAAGCCCCAGTTGGAAAAACACTCTCTAATCCATGTAACAGTTGGGGTTGAGTCACTAGTCCTGGAAGCCCAGGTTGAACCAAACACCCTGGAGCCCTGGAAAAACTTGGATAAAGACCAATCCATGATGGTTGTGATGACTGACTATGAGGTGGAGTTAGTCTAAAATGGCTAACCTGGTTTTGCCACTTGAAGCCCTGCATTGATTGTGATCAACGTGTTTGGTGAGGTAACACATTCATGCTTGGAATATGGCACAGGGGTGATAGGATGAAGTGAGACTTAGCTCAACCAATATAAGGATTTGTGGAACATGGAAGTCCCATATTCAGTTGGTTTTTACATTCAGTAATGAATATATCATTCATTTGGTATTTGGTATGAAAATCTACTAGTGTATGTATGTATTTTATTGTTGTTGTATCCAATGTATTTATGTTTTTATTGTGCTGGTTGTAAGCATGTATTGAATCAATCATGATTTTTTTCTCTATCTATTTTTTTACTTGTAAATGAATATGCAATGTATATATGATAAAATATATTGTATTATAACTATAATGTAGGAGAAGAAATCTTCTTAGCAATTCTGAGATAATTAAGAGACCCCTGTGCTTAACTTTGTTGTTTACAACAATAGATTCAATGTTTGTGACATGTTTGAAAACATTCATGTCATGGTTAGGAGGGGTATAGATCATTTATTTTTGATTTGATTGCTTATGTATAATTTTCCCAATGTTCTTTACCATCCCCATAAGATTTCATGAAATTTTGGCAGTGATCTAGGCTCTTGGCCTAAAAGTGTGGCTCAAATATTGGAGTTGCAGGGAAAAAACTGAGAAATTTGGTCCCTGGTCGCATTATTTCTATGTTGTTTCTACAACTATAGCCCCCAATCTGCTACCTTGATGTGTTATGCCTGCACATAAGGCTAAAATTACTAAAAGGTCACTCTAACCCAGGTGTAAGAGGCCTAAAGTGTTTAGATACCTCTTGGGAATGTTGTTGATGTTGTGTAATGTTTGTTTGTCATGTTCCCATTGGTTCCACTTCATCATGGTCATCTAGGAGGTTGAATCTCGTATTAGTAGCATCTCATCACATGTTTACCCTAGTTAGTCGGTTACTTGCGTAGATTTCAGAATACGATGTTACAATGGACACATCCGACATTGCAGAACAACTCACACCAACAAAGATAAACCAAGAATGCATGGAATAGGCCATGAATGATCAAATCATGGACATGGATATCAAGTACACTCTCCAACATAGGATTCATCTATATATATTTGTCAAAGAGGACCAACTCCTTTTCCAGGGACCAGTTTCAACAAAAAAATTTGCACCTCAGGGAGGCTCTACACGTAATGGATACCATTTCTTCCTAAGGAGGGAGGACCAATCTAGGTGGATATTGGTGTCCACCCACCTATTCAACCTAGACCTTAATTTAGTTTCATCATTTTCCTTGTTTATATGAGCATTTACTAGTTTTACCAGTTTTTTGGGTCTTCAAATTCCAGAGTGGTTTTGATCCCTAAACTATTTTTTTTTAGGTCCACATTAGGCCTATAGCCATAGGCATTATTGGTTATGGAATTTCCACAAATATTAAAGTACTCAGAGAGATATTCACAACGAGGTATTTTACATGCAAAACAAATATAATATGACAAAGTTATGACCCTGGGAAGTTCACTGCCCTACTAACCCCAACATGGCCCACAAACGCTTGTAATTCCATATTCTAGGGTTATGGTTTTGTTTTTTTATATTTTTCCCTTGTTTCACAATAATAAAAATGTCCTTGATCCTCATTGTAAGACATTTCAGAGGCATGCATCCACCACATCTCTTCTTAGATATAAGATACCATTTCTCGAGCTAGTGTATTTCCATTCTATATGTAAGCATATTTCAATTCTTTGATATTAATGAAATGAAGTGTTATTTCTACTAAATATGTGTATTTATGGTTATATATGTATTCTATTGTGTTCTTGTTTAATTTCAGACCAGAGAAGAATTATATAGGGAAAAATTATACATGGGATTTATTAGAATTATCATAAGGTAAATATTACATAGGTGTTAAATGTATTTATATAAAAAATCCCAATGAAAAAGGAGAAATAGAAAAGTATAATCCTATATGCGTAGAAAAAGGATTTTTCAACATCCAGGTGTTGATTATAGTGATACCTTTTGACATGTTTCTGCAATAGATATAGTTAGAGCGATCTTCGCCACAATAGGGAAAAATAGGTGGAAATTTAACTAATCAGATTTGGATTCAACATTCTTGAATGAAATTTTATAAGAGGAGATATTTGTGTATAAATTTGTAAGAGATGAGATAAAATATCCGAAAAAATAAGTTTTATAGTTTGAAGAAACTTCTCTATGGATTTAGCCAAGTTCCTAAAACTTAATATAGTAGGATTGATTCATATCTAATAACAAATAGATTTAGTAGAAGAATAAATGAACCTACGTTGTATATGTATGTAACTAAGAAAGAAAAAATTCTATTTTTTTTCTATATGTTGATGATATGATATTCACATGAAATCTACCAATGGACAAGTTTAAAACAAAAATGGAGAAAGAGTTTGAGAAGACTAGTTTGGGGTTGATGAGATTATTTCTTGGTGTTTATGTCAGTCAATAAGATTTAGATATTTTGTGTTCCAGACAACCAATACCATCGATGTGCCTAAGATATTCGAGGCGATTAATTGTATTCAAATTACAATAGGAACAAAGCTTAAGAAAATATATATAGAGTTTAATTTAGATCAAACTCAATTAAAAATATTGGTTGCTAGTTTTATATACCTTACCTCAGCAAAAGAATACATAATGTATGTCGTTACTTTGATTTCTAGGATAATCGAGTCTCCAAAAGCCTCACACTCGCAAGTATCAAAAATAAATTTGAGATATGTTATTGAAGAACATGATATGGAATATTATAATCTGGCACTAATAGTGTTATTTTAGTTGGATAAACTAACCTTGACTGTCAAGTTACCATGGATGATAGGAAGAGTGCTTTAGCGAAATAAATTTCAATTGGTTCAGGTGTGATTTCATCATAATCCAAGATGAAACCCATTGTGGCTATCTGATGAGTATAAGTTGAGTATGTTGCAGTAACAACAATATATTGTCAAGAAGTTTGGTTACACAAAGTATTGAACGATATAAAACAAAAACAAGAGGAACCAGTTATAGTGTATCGTTGAAACAATTTAACCACACTCTTGTCAAACAACCATGGTTTCATAAATAGATAAATAAATAAATAAATAAACCATGTTGATATAAAATATCACTTCATTAAAGAACTTGTAAAAAATAGAGGAAACCACTTGAAATTTTATAGATCAAAAGAGTCATTGTTTGAAATATTGACAATGACATTGACAAAAAATGTATTTCAGTTTCATAGACAAAAATTAGGTTTTCTAATGCTAAATCAAACATTAGTGGTGGAGATAAAGGAAGAGTGTTAGAGAATACTCATGTTAACTAAAGTCATCGAGTCAAATTATCTATTAATCGAATTTATTTAGAGAAATTTAAATTTAGAAAATTTCAACCATCAATCCTAATATTCTACATAAAATTCTGAAATGTTAGTTTTCTTTAAATTTCAAAATAGGTTGAGAACACTTTTTATACATGAATCCGATATGACTTTTGGTACTAACCTCCTTCCTTACCAGACATCTTGGGATACTGTGAATTGATAATATGTTGTAGGTTAGGTATTACCCTTGGCTATTTTTTTTTACCATAAATACTCCATTAACAAACATCATTCATATGAAATGTGAAACATAAATTGTTATTGGATGCTCTTAAAATTCATTGGAAACATATTGAGGTGTTCATCAGAAAATACCAATAATGTATCTGTAACATGTTATATCTATGTTAGATATCTCATGGGTGTTTAATTTAAAATACGTATTGCATATATTTGGTTTGGTTCAACTTGCTAGATATACAACTTCTTTGGATTAATATTTTTTGTATATGGTTATACCATACGATCAAATCACCATTGAAATTATGAGGTACACTACACTACATCAATGAATTTACCATCTTTTCTTCACATCTAGTGCACACATATACTCTGGATTTTGTCATAGGGGGTGCAATTTCTACATTTTACTCGTGTCATATGAAGTATTCATTTATTTTGGCATCGAATATCCACCCTCTCATGCATACATACCTTCATACTTTAACCTAATAATTGTTTTAAGTACTATGCCATGCCTTTCCTTGCATGCTAGTCAAGTCGATAGTTTCTGTCTTTATTAGACCATCATCTAATCTTGTTTGAGTGCTACTTCGACTCGGTGAAAGGGTCCCTTCAATATATTTTGAGCTTGTTACTTTGTCTTTTACGTCTAATGTTAGGTTTAAGCCTTTTATATTCTATAGCCATCCCCAATCCAAAGGTATTATTTGTTTTCTATGAGCTCAAATTTTCCATTTTCTATAGATTTCGTGCTTAGTTATTTACACCCTTTAGATGATGGATTTATGTAAAGAGAGAAAACCATCAATTGTGATTAATCTTCACGGTGTTCATATCGTGAATTACAATGGAACAACAATCTTCATCTCCTACTTCTATGAAACCAGCTCCAAAAATAAAATAAAAATATTGATGAACTCCAAAGAAATAAACCACTTTTAGGTGGGAAAATCCTTTAAATTACATAAATGAACAATTATTGGATGATAGAAATGACAAAACCTTCTTTCTATATATAGGAGTCCATGGGGTCACGATATAATCCTAGACGACCTAACAATAATAATGTAAGGGCACAATAATAACAATGTGGGGGTTACAGAGGTACAAAAATAATGATAAGGGGGCTATAATAAAAATATTAAGGGACTACACTAGTAATATAGTGACCTAACATGCCCCTCTTCTTCAAACAAGTGTTTTCCTTAATGCTTGTGTAGCTCTGGATGCTTCTATATAGAATTCTTATCCTTGCATGTAGAATATTTAGTGGCTAAGTACTTCCACTTGATGATGTACTGTGAAATTGATCCATTTCGTTGATGTCGAGTTATTGTTTATGTGACTTCTTGAGGTTCCAATATAATTTTTAATTCCTCATCAAGTTTTGAAAATATTTCTTGAACAAGAATGTTTTCACCTATAACCTTCTTTAAGCATGAAACATGGAAAACTTGATGCACTCGAGAAGGAGTAAGAAGCTCCAATTTGTATGCCATATAGCCAATATTTTTCAACAACTTGTAAGGAACATATTACTTTGGATATAATTTACTATCCTTCTTAGATTTCTTGAGGTACATTTTTTTGTATGGTTGTAGCCGTAAAAATATCTAGTCTCCTACATCAAAACTTCTGTCATTGCGATGTTTATATGCTTGTTGTTTCATTCAATTTTGTGCCAAATTTAAGTTATCCTTTAAGAGTTGGAGAAATTGTTTTTTATGCTCGATGTGACCTTCCACTGCTTGAACCTTATAATTTTCTCTTAAAGATGATGTGATGAACGGTGGATGATATCCATAAAGTTCCATAAATGGGGTCATTTTTGCTGCAGTATGGAAGGAAGTGTTATACCACCATTCAGCCAAAGCTAACCACTTGATCCATTTTGTTTGTTTATCATATACAAAACAAAGAAGACATCCTTCCAAACATTTGGTCACTATCTCAGTTTTCCCATCATTTTGAGGATGATAAGATGGGCTATGAGCTAGTTGAGTACCCAAACAAGAAAATAATTCCGTCAACAAATTTCCAGTAAAAATGGGATCTCTTTCGCTTACAATAATACTTGGGATTCCATGTAGCTTTTCAATTGTTTCCATAAATCTAGTAGCAACTATACTTTCTTTAAATGGATGAGGTAATTCACAAAAGTGTACATACTTGGTAAGTCTATCAACAACCACCATGATGACACTCTTTCCTTTAGCCGTAGATAGACTTGTGGTAAAATCCATTAAAATATCCTCCCAACATTGAATTGGAATGGATAAATGTTGTATAAGACTCGGGGTCTTAATTGTCTCAACCTTATTTTGCAAGGAAACCAAACATTCCACCATGAATGTTTCAATATCACATTTAAGGCCATCCCAAAAATATCTTTCTTCATCCTATGGTAAGTTTTTAAAAAGCCTGAGTTTCCTCCTAAGGGAGAAGTATCCAATTATAAAAGAATTTTTTGTTTTAGTATGGAATTATTACAAATATATAAGCGATATTTGTATCATAAGGAATCATTTTTCCAACTAAATGTATCAGATGTAGTAGGATCTTGCTGCAATTGTTGAATGACTATCCACACTTCTTCATCCTTTTTCCATTCATCCATTTCTTCAGTTATCCAATCTGGTTGGATAATAGAAACAAAACAAACCAATGCATCCACCTCTTCATCCTTTCTTGAGAGTACATATGCAAGAACATTTAACTTGCATTTTTTGTAGATGATTTGAAAGTCAACAATGCTACCGATGAAATAGGTAACCTCATTGTTACCTAATTTTTGAAGTATCAAGAAAAACACCTGATTTTGAAAAAGTGGCGATGCAGAATCAAGAAAAAAAATTTGAGCATGTTTTTGGCACTTTAAGTTTTTTTCATTTTGTTTTTTTTTTTTTAAATTAATTTCTTTTTTCTTAAGTGATGTTTTTTATGTCAATTTTGAATAGTGGTGGTGTATCATCACCAACGTTTTTTTATAGGATTGATTTTGACACTATAGATTTTCTAATGTCTTCTTCTTCCATGAGATGTTTATTTTTAAGTGCATTTATGTACTTGTGTTTTAAAATTAAAAAAAAAAAAAAAAAATTAAATAAAAACTTGTAATGATATCTTCACTTTTTCACATACATAAAAGATGGAAAAAGGGTCAATATTCTAAAGTTTATATTTTCTACATGTTTATGTATTGTTAAATAATTTTTCAATGCACATCAAAAAATTGTGGCTAAAAAACCAATATTTTGAACCATATGACAAAAAAATACAAATTTTCAATATAAATACAATGCAAAAAATACACTTTTACATAGTTTTTGTTGGAAAAAACATGTTAAATAAACTAATTTTTTGGGAGGATCTTAACAAAAAACTTAAGAAAACAACATTTTTATTGAATTTTGTGTCAAAAAATAATAGCAATCACATGTTTTTTGCAAAAAAAAAAGGGTTGTTCTCATAAAATATCAAAGTCTAAACATTACAAGTAAAACTGATTAATAGTTCTAAAAAATAAGCTTTGTTTGAAAGAATAACTTAAACATCATCAACAATATCAACTAATACATCTTCAACGTCATCTAGAACAACATTGATGGCTTCTTCCGCAGCATTTTCTTCTTTATTTTGATCACTGTCGTCTTCTAATGGATCTTTCATGTCAGCAAATCTTCGAAAGTGTCCCTTTCCAATCATTCCATATAATGGTGGTTTAGGTTCCTTTGCTTTTTTTGCCACACGTGATTCATTAAAATATCCTTTTCTCAAACCAACTTCTTGCTTCGCATCTGGAAGGAATTTAAGAGCGTTAATTCTTTGTTGAATAAATTTGCATTGAACTAGGTCTTTCTGAATGGAAATGCAATTTCTTTCTTTTAGTAGGCAACATGCTAGTGTTGTACCTAATCATCAAGCACAAAAAAAATAAGTAAGAAAATTTGTATGGAGACATAAAAAGTAAAAAAGACAATATTTAAATTTAAATTTGTATGATAAAACTTACCTGAACCTGAGAATAAATCCAAAACTCATTCTCCTTCATTTGAACATAGATCTCTAAGATAGCTAATCAGTGCTTGTGGTTTTTGATAAATTTTAACTATATCTCCTTTTGCATCTTTATCCTCATATGTTAGTTTTCTTACAACTGCATCATAAACCAATACTTGACTATGACTCTTCCCATCTACTCGATTCATAATAATATGCTTATAGCTATCGTATTTTGTCCAACATTCAACATGGATGAACTCACAATCATTTATAATAGGCTGATCTTCGGAAGAAAAAATATTTTACTTTTGCCTGTAGCATAACATAGTAAAAGTTCAATTAAATTTTACATGAATAAAAAATTTTAGGAGGAATCAAACAACAATTTCAAAATCTTACCATGTAAGTTGCATCCTTGAGTTTGCTTTACCCTTGAAGCTTGTTAATAACATTGGAAACTATGTGTCTGAATGAAATGTCACAAATCACCAAAGTGGTGATGTTGTCACTTCTTGAAAACCCGTAACCACTTTACTAAAAGCTTGATAAGTATATGGTTCTCTATCATATTCAATGTCTAGGAAATTGAAACCATGAGGAATATCTGCAATAACGAGGCCATATTCCCTTTTAGGTACTAGTGATGCAATTTATTCACAGTCACCTTGTATTATTTGATATTGGACACTGTCGAGCCCATTCCAAATGTAATGATTAAGAGTAGGATCTAGTTCAACATTCATAAGATGCTTCCTTCTCATGTTATCCATCTTAATTTTTTCAATAAAGCTTTTGAAAGTATCTGGTGCTCCATTTCCATCCTTCTTCGACATCTTTAATGACATAAAATATATATATATATATATATATATATATATATATATATATATATAGATATAGATATAGATATGTATAAGTAATAAAATAAAAATAGTTTAAATATGAATAAAATGAATTTATAAATCAACATACCTTATTGAATGCAATATAAAACTCTTTTAGTGTTGATGTAAAACTTGCTTCTGGGTAGTTGCGTACAACATCATCCCAACTGTCTTCATTCAAAATTTTAACCATGTGTTCTTGTATTTTCATAAAAAATTTCTAACTGAATAAATCAAGTTAAAAGCATTAATATATTGACATGTATAACAAATTCTACCAACATCATTATGTTTTATTTAAAAGAAAATTATAATGAAAGAAAAATAAGAAATAATTCAAGAAACTTACTTTTGAAATTCTGCACACATTTCTTCCATTGATAATTCACCCGACTTCACACGGGCTAATATTGATTTGACTAATTTATCATCCTTTACACCTTGCATTGTTCTCGAAGGTGTGATAGTCATATCCTCTGGAAGCTGCTTCATTTCAGGACCCCCCTTACTGTTGGTACATATTATGGGTTTACTCTTTCTAACCTTCTGATTTTTTATGGAAATATTCTCCCACCGATCAAAAATCTCATCAATCAAATCCCATACCTCCCCAGTTCTAAATGCTAACTGAAAAATGTTATCTGTGCTTCTGAAGAGATTTGTATTCAATTTTCCATCTTTTGATTTTTTTTCATCAATTTGATAACTTGTTTCCATTAAACATTCCTTTCGAAATGCTACACTAACTTGTGTCTTATGCCCACCACATTTTTCTATGAATTCATTATGAATAAATATGACCCTTTGAATGAAAGTCATTTTCATTCTGTACTCATTATCTGCATTATGATCCCATGCCAATAACTTTGATTCCATTTCAGTTAAGCTAGCTTAAATGATGCATTTCACTGTTTGAAAAAGATAGTTATTGGGATATTCTGCAATCAATTGTCTCTTAGCCTCTATCGAATGGTGCCCTCCAATTACATAATATTTATAATCAAAACATTTTTTCTTGTCAAATGATTTTTTGTTGGGAACCTGACATGGATCGACAAGAACCACATAATCCACCAGATGCACATATGGATTGAACCTGAACAATGTTTTCAGATTATGTACATGTAGGTGATGGGCCTTTCTAATTTGATATTGAGATTGTCCTTCATCCGGGCCATAAAATTGGTTAACATTAAGCTCAAGTGTTTGGCCACCAAGAATTAATTTATTCTTCCTCAACTCTTGTCGAATAGCATTTTGTTTTGTTTTAATAATGACATCATCTAACTCAGCACCTGGTGTTATGATTTCTCTTCTTCCGTGAGAGCTTTCAATTTGTTCTTCACTGCTGCTCACGACCTTTACAGGTTCACCAATATTTGATTTCCTAGTCTTATTGGATAACATATCAGTTTTTTTATAAACAAACTCTCCTTCATGAGGTAAAAGAGAGACATCTTTGGCAATTTTTCTTTTTGGTGTCTGATCTGTTTTCTCCTTTTGCACAATAGTTCTCATCTCCTCCTCACTAATTCTATCATAATTTTCTGTTTCATGTTCGACACCTTCAAAAGAAACATGTTTAAGTTTACTAGATTGACCCACCTTAGTGACTCTTGGTTCATCCCCTCTTTGTACTGTTGCAGTGTCACGATCTATTGCTCTTTTCTTCAATCTCCTTTCCTCTGATTTATCTTTGTGGAAAGTTTTGATCACATCCATAACATTTGGCACCAACATATAAATACCTTCAAACATGTTCGAAAGACCCAGAACAAAATCTTATGAAACAAAATAAAACATTTCAATGATCAATAATTTATAAAAAATTGAATCATCCTTACAATAATGCATAGAGGAAATAAAAATCATCCTTATTTGCAATGTTGCTTGATATTTCTTTAGAAAATTTTGAAGATATTTCATCTGTGTCATACTTGACAATTGATAGACGATATCTAACCTTCTCATGTTTCTGAGCCTTCCTTGCAAGAACATAAATAGTGTTTGTATTCGGGACCATACATATGTCTCGTACGCTGCCCATCACATCATATGGCTCATTTAAGTCAATCATACCACAAATCAGATAGAT
The DNA here is from genome assembly GCA_034641835.2 of Pinus albicaulis. NCBI lineage: Eukaryota > Viridiplantae > Streptophyta > Pinopsida > Pinales > Pinaceae > Pinus > Pinus albicaulis. Next base: position 1,169,972,638 of record CM076580.1, read on the forward strand.
GTGTATATCAGCTTCCATTTCACTTTCTTCAAGATACCATGAGAAATCGGTTTTATCTATTTCCTCGACGTTCTCCCAATCAAAAATAAACTTTAATTAACTTGGTGCCCCACTTGCTTGAATTTTATTAGTGTGTGCAACAATGTCCTTCTTGCGTCCAACATTGTCCATAGTGCATCCAACTGCAACTTTAGATTTGGGAGTTGTATCCATAGTGCGTCGAGCTGCAGCTGTAGATTTGGGCGTTGCTGCCCTACGTGCAGAAACATTCACAGAAATCTTTTTTGATGTCATTTTCCTGATATATATATATATATATATTAGTTAATGGAAAAATATTGTGGATAAAATAAATTTAATAAACAAAATTTATTTCTAAAACTAAATAGTTTGAAATTAAAGCAGTAAAATTAACTATAAAAATTTTCATTTAAAAATAAAATATTATAAATCATATGTATATATATCTATATAATATGTTTTGAATATATTTTATAAAAAAATTAAAAATGTGTTTAAATTGTATAAAATAATTAAAAAAAAATAAACTAGTATTTTCAAACTTTAGTTTTTGTTTAATATTTAAAAAAAAACAAAAAAATTACTAACTATTTATAACAAATGTTATAATATTATATATTTTTTTTATTTTCTTAATTGTATTATTATATAGTTTTTTTTATTAATTTATTATATTAAAACAATTTTTTTTTTTAAATTTATTATATTGTATTTTTTTTTAATTATATAATGTTTAAAAACAAAACATAATTGTTGTTTATTGAATTATATATATATATATATATATATATATATATATATATATATATATGTTATATTTTGATATTTTTAACAATTATTATTTAACAATGTTTTTATTATATTATATAACAATTTTTTTATTATTTTTATATATAAAAATGTTTCTATGAACTTTTAATTGTTTTATTAAAACAAATTATTAAAAAAAAAAAAATTTAAAAAAAATTTAAAAAAAAAACCAAAATTAAAAAAAAAAAAAAACCAAAATTTAAAAATGTTTTATTAAATTTTTTTTTTAAAAAAATTAAAAAAACAAAATTAAAAAAAAAAAATTAAAAAAAAAAAATTAAAAGAATTAAAAAAATGAATAGCCTGCCCGCGGGGGCAGCCCAGCCGGTCTCCTAGAATTGGCCCTCTGCCCAGCGGGGGCTGTGAGGCCGGCTGGGCCGCCCCCGTGGCGCTGCCCGGCTAGCCCCTGACGCATAGCGGGCAGGGTCTGTGCTAGATTTGTTTTTTATTTTTAATTTTTAATTTTTTAATTTTTTTTATTTTTTTTTAATTTTTTTTTTAATTTCGATTTTAAATAATTTTTTTTTATATAATATAATTATTAAAACATTATTTAATAATAAAAAAAAGTTAAAAATATCAAAATATAACAAATATTAAAAAAAAAAAAACAATTTATTAAATCACAATTATGTCTTGTTTCTAAACATTTTATATATATATATAAACATTTGTTTTAATATAACAATATAATAAATTTAAAAAAAAAAAAAACTATATCACAATACAAAATATATATATATATATATATATATATAAAGAAAAAAAATTAAGTATTCAAAATTAAAAAGAATAAAACTAAGATTTAAAATTTAAAAAATAAAATAAAATAGAATATAAAATAAACAAATTCTTAAATAAAGAAAAAAAAAATTAAATAATGAAATCACTGATATATTTATGGTAAAAAAAAAACAAATAAAAAATGTTATAATATTACTTTTTTTTATGTGCATGGTTGTTTTATGGATTTTTCTGTCTAGATGAACCTATAAGTCTTAAAAATGAAAAAAAAAATCTAAATTTTTGTCGTTAAAACTCTAAAAAATTTAGTTTTTTTGCATTTTCTTCACCAAAAAAATATAAAAAAATTAAGGTTTTTGAACCTAAAAACCTTAAAAAAGTAGTTTTTGGACACAAAAAAAACTATAGAAAAACAGATTTTGCCCAAAATCGTCTTTAAATTGACTGAATAGAAGGAAAACTAACCTTTGAAATGAAAAAAGCTGTTGTCACCAATGCCAACACAATGCCTCCACAAAATTACGAATAGCAACACAATCCCTCCAATGCCAATGCAATGCCGTCACGAAGTTACCAATGCCAATGCAATACCTCCACAAAATTACCAATAGCGAGACAATGCCTCCAATGCCAATGCAATCCCTCCACGAAGTTACCAATGCCAACGCAACAACTCCAAAAATTTGCTCTAACAAATACCAGAAAACTTGATTTGATGTGATGAATAGAAACAATCATTCCTTTTAAATAGTGAATATTGTCTGATTGGTTTACTGTTTAACGAATGTGGGATTAAAATTTCAAATTTCAAATACTTACATTTAGTTTATTATAGTTCATACTATAGTTAAAATACTTATTATTTGCATGTAGTTATCATAGTTAATATTTTATTTAATATTTACATGTACCGAATGTTGAATAATTCAAATATAATCTCAGATTAAAAATTAAAATATGAAATACTTACATGTAGTTAATTATATTTAATATTATAGATAAAATAGTTAATATTTGCATTTAGTTATCATAGTTAATATTTACATGTAATCAATGTTTAAAATCATGGGATTAAATTTTAAAATCTAAAATATGTGCATGTCGTTAATTATAGTTAATATTATAGTTTAAATAGTTAATATTTACATGTTGTTATTTTTGTAAATATTTACATGTAGTCAATCTAAACCATTTAAATAAGAAAATTATTTTAGTTTCGAAGACATGCATGAAAGGAATATTTTGTGGATATTTTGAATATAAAGTACGGTGAAATATTTGAAGACCAACAGTTTATTAATAAATTTTAAAATAAATTTTAGATGAATATAACGTAAGTTTAAAATTTAAAATTTAAAATTTAAAATATTTACATGTAGTCATTATAGTTAAAATAGTTAATATTTGCATGTAGGTATTAAAGTAATATTATAGTTAATACTTACATCTAGTCAATGTTAAATCATTCAAATAAAAACATTATTTTAGTTTGGAAGGCATCGAAGATAGAAATATTTTGTGGATATTTTGAATATAAATATCGATAAAATATTTCAACATAAACAGTTTATTAAAAAAATGTTAAATATATTTTTTGACTAATATTTGTACCAAATATTTGAAATGAAAATTTTTGAGGGAAAGTTTTTCGCGAAATTTTTTGGAGAGAAATTTTGGAGGGAAATTTTTTCGCAAATTTTTTTGGAGGGAAAATTTGTAGGGAAATTTTCAGTCTTTAAGCTATATATTGTAAGTGGGAGAGGAATTTGTATCATTCAACCTGTTCTTGTTGAAAGCCATGGTTTCTTCTGATAGCAAAGTTTTTCTTTGTACAACATCAACATCTTCGTCATGCAACAACTCTATTCAGAGTGATGAATATAACGGGAGTTCGTTCACCATGAATAGAGAGTCAAAAAATCGACTTCGTCGTAATCCTAAAGATGATGAGAACAAAATTGAGGAGGCGTGGCAAAATGAAATTTCTGTAAATCGAGCGCTAGTTATACCACTTACTCTTAATCCTAAGGATTATGAAAGCAACAATGATGAAGGGCATGATGAAGAATTTCCAGAGTCAAAAGTTTCACTTTGTCCTAATCCCAAGGATTATGAGGACACCATTGATGAAGAGGGAGATGAAGAATATCCACTTCAGCTTAATCCTAAGGATTATGCGAGAAAAACAAATGAAGAGGGGAATGAAGAATCTGCAGAGTCAAAATATCCACTCTGTCCTAATCCTGAGGAGTATGCCAGCACCACTGATGAAAAGGGGGATGTAAAATTTCCAGAGTCAAAATATCAAATTCATCCTAATTGTAAGGATTATGCGAGCACCACTAATGAAGAGGGGAATGATAATGTTTCAGAGTCAAAACATCCACTTCGTCCCAATCCTAAGGATTATGCCAGCACCACTGATGAAGAGGGAAATGAAAAATTTACAGCATCAAAATTTCCACTCCATCCTAATCCTAAGGATTATGCAAGCACCACTGATGAAGAGGGGGACGAAAAAATTCCAGAGTCAAAATTTCCACTTCGTCTTAATCCTAAGGATCATGTCAACACCACAGATGAAGAGGGGAATGAAGAATTTGCAAAGTCAAAATATGCACTTCGTCCCAATCCTAAGGATTATGTCAGCACCACTGAGGAAGAGGGGAATGAAGAATTTGCAGCGTCAAAATATCCACTTCGTCCTAATCCTAAGGATTATGCCAGCACCACTGATGAAGACGGGGATGAATTTCCAAAGCTAAAATTTTCACTTCATCCCAATCATAATGATTATAATTTAACCACAGATGAAGGGGAGGATGAAGAATTGCCAATAAATATAGATTCAAGGCATTCACTTACTCCTAATCCTAAGGATTATGAGAGCTTCAGTGAGGAAGGGGAGGGGCAGGATGAAGAAATTCTAGTGAATACAAATTCAAAGCTTCCACTTATTCCTAATCCCAAAGATTATGAGAGCACCACTAAGGAAGGGGAGGATGAAGAGTTTCTTGCAAATGATAATTTTAGAGGCACAGATCTGAATATTGCATTTTCTCCAAGTGACCATTTCAAATACACTCATGGTGATGAAGAATTGAATCCTCCTAGGGAAGAATTTGAAAGCATGGGTCAATATGGTGAAGAATTTATTTTGAGTCAGGGTTACAAAAGTGCCGATGATTCTTGTGAAATGTTTTCTTCAACTGATGATGGTAAAGAAAATTTTCCATGCAATGATGTTGATGAATTTCTTAACTATGTTGAGGATGATGATAGTGGGGATAATATTCCTCCTAATGGTGATGAAACTACTTTTACAAAGGATGATGGAATGATGAAGCCGTTGCAAGAAAATATTGCAACTAGCAGTAGGAGTAGAACTTTTCATATCAATCCAAAGCATTCCAGTTCTACAAGGGCGAGGACAAAACATCTCATGAGAAGAAGTGTTGTCGTTCATTTGATTTCAAGTGAATGTTGTCGAAAGGATTTCTTGAAAAATATGGATTTCAACTTTGCTTTGGAGAAAAGCAAAACATATATGTCAATGAATAAAAGCATGCAAAATTCATATTTAGTGGGTTGCATGCAATCTACACTAGCAGGTTATGATTATCATATTGGGAATGTATTTCTTTGCAGAAAGGCATTCAAAATGTTGTATTCAATTGGTAATTGTCGTTTGTCAAAAATCCAGGATAGATTGGAAAGGGATCCCACATATTATTCAGAAGCACATTATAAATGGGAGGTGGGGCCGTTTGAAAATACTGCTAAGACATGGATGAAAGACTTCTTTTCAAATCATGGAGAGTGTATGCCAAATAAAGACACAATACATATTCCAGATAATTTCTCAAGACGAGAAATATTCATGTTATACAAAGATTATGCAGAAGCTGTTGAAGGAATTGGTAATTTTATTACATATTGTTATTTTACAAGGATATGGAAATCTGAATTCAACAATGTTCATATTCCTAGGAAGACAAGGATGAGGATTTGCAGCACATGTGCTTCTCTTAAAGCAAAAAGAGATAAATGTCAAGGGGCGGAAAGAGGCATGTGTTCAAAACATTTTTTTTTTAAATTTGATACTTATCAACTTTGAAAATATATTTATTCATATGTTTCTTTTATTTTATGTATAGATTCCATTGTCAAAGAACTTCAAGACCATCGCAATCAGCAAACAAGTGAAAGGAAAAAGTTGTATAAACATCGAAAGAAGTGTTATGATCATCCAAATAAATATCTGGGATTGATAATTGATGGTATGGACCAAAAGAAAACACTTCTTCCATATTTTGTCCGCACGCCAAAAAAATTACAGGAGGAAAATTTCATTCAGTTTCACTTGGTTGGTTGTATGGTATTTAATGAGAAGATGTTTCCAAGAGTTTTCTTCACAACTCCAAATATTCACAATGATGCAAATCTGACCATAACTATAATCCATGATGTGGTTAATCATTGGTTTGGGATTCTTCCTGAAGTTTTGTATTTACAATTAGACAACACAAGTCGTGAGAACAAAAATCAAGTTCTTTTTGGGTATCTAAACATGCTCCTTGAATTGGGAATTTTTAGAAAGATAAAGGTTGGTTTCCTTCTTGTTGGGCATAGTCATGATCATATTGATCAAATGTTCAGTCGTTTTTCAGTAACATTGAGGAGGAAAGGTGTTGGGAGCCTGCCATCATTAATTGAATGTATTAAGAAATCGTACATTCCAGAGCCCGTTTTTCATGTGTTGGAAGAAACTATTGACATGCGAAGGTTTATTTTTGGATCGCATGGTGAGGAGAAATGCATTGAAAAACTTAACGACATTAGCTTCCAGCATCAATTTCGTATCAAAAAAATTGATGGGATAGCACTTATATGGGGCAAGAAGTATTCAACTATTGAAGAATGGGGACCATCATCAGGTTTAGCATTTTTGAAGTTCATTCCAGAGCGTCCAATGTTTTCATCAAAGATATTGTTATTACAGTCAGTTTCCGAACTCCATAATGCACGAAGGCAGAAGAGAGACATAAATTATTCTGAATGTCTAGAGGAAATTAAAAGATGTATTAGAGATACATATGAGTACTTCGATGTTGTTGATTCAGTTTGGTGGGAGTCTTTTTTCAGTAATCAAAGTGATATGATTTCAAGATAAATAAATGGGGATACGCTTTTGAAGACTCCTTTTTTTTGGCCAAAAAATATGCCAAATGAACATGAACATCAGGAAACACACAATGTTGAAAAACAACAGCCTCAAGCTATTATTAATTCCCCACAGGTAGAGGAAAGAGAAATCTATATTGGTTCTAGAAGATCCCGTGCACAACGCGAAGCCATGGAAGACCTTTACAGGGGTTCTGTGCAAGATCTTAAGGAGGGTTGCATGATAGCAGTGTTAGCAGATGAAGATCCACTTGGCTATCCATTTTGGATTTCCAAGGTTATAAAGGTCATTAATGAAAATGAAGAGATTACAACTGTTGATGTACATTGGTATGCCACAAGTACCCACCCTTTCAATGGTGTGTACAAGCCAGAGATGGTAGTGGAAAAAAGAATTAGCAGAAAGAGAAAAAGAAAGGGCACAAATATAAATCGTCGCCGCACAGATGTCTTAAAATTTGAGGATGTTGACATACTTTTGTATGAATTCAATTTGACAAAGAGAGGAACTCTTTGGTTGCAGACCATAAATATTTTGAAGAAATTGCTACCAGAACAATTACTGTTGAGATGGGACTCTGCAGAATGTAGACGTAGATATACAAGACTTTTGAACTCCGAAATGGTGGGCATGCATGTTGACTCAGATGGAGCACTAGTTGATGAAAGAGAGGAATATGGATCATCTTCATATGCATCGAGCCATTCATCTGAAGATGTAGATTATGATGGTGTGCCAGAACCTATGGCTGATTTTGAATAACTATCTAAGACACTTTTATGTAATTGATGTTTGCATGGTAACTTGAAATAAAAATTTTGACTTCCATCTCATTTTTCATGAAGTTATGAGACATTTCTATGTTTGTTGGATTATATTTTTTAATTATGAAGAATTCATCTCTTTAGAATATCGACAATACAACAATGATCACAAAAATAATTTATGTTATATTCAATGTACCAATGTTGATATTTTAATTATTAGTAAAATAGAAAATAGAAACTAATGTTGAATTTTAGATTATGTAGTGATATTACCATGATATTATGTATTGTTACCATTTGGTATAAGATACTTTTAAAAGTTTTACTAATTATATGCGTCATTGAAACTATACACTTTGTTTTGATGGTTGATTTTTAGGTTTTGGTTGAAATTATATTTAAATTTGTCTTATGCTAAGATTTCAAAAAAGATAAGTTTTTATCCTTTAAAATTAAAATTACTCTTACGTGTTTCTGTTCAATGAAATTTTTTTCATTTACTTGTTCATTTTTTTAAATTGTTAAGTCTTATATTTTCTCTATAATTTCATTGTTAAAGTATTTTGAACACTTAAGATTGAAAAACTTTAGATTTACAACTTGTCATTAAGGTTTTTATACGCTACCAAATTTTATCTTTAAGGTTATGGTTGACAATAATTACAATTTTGGGGTTGTTTAAAGTCAAGATATTTTATGTTTAAAAACATGGATGAAAATTGTTCGAAATGATAAGCCCTTCAGACATGTATTTGTTTATATTTAACATCATCTATCAAAAATGTTAGAAATTTACGATTTTAAAAAATGTCCTAATATGTTGTCTTTAATTCCATTGTTACAAGTGTCAAAATTATGACACAATTTTTTTTTTTGTTATTCGAGCATCAACTGGTTTTGTTTTGAGGGTGTTTTTTCAATCCTTTTTTCAACAAACAATTTTGTTTTTAGCATAATTTTATAAAATGTTGAAATTTGACCTTAAGAAAAAACCAAGTGCATTCTGGAAGACACACTTTTTGTTTTTGGGGTGTTTTTTCATGTTTTTTGAGACTTTTTGGGCTAGAGTTCCCGTTTTGAGGTCAGGTTACCTATTTCATCAGTAAGAGTGTTAGTCATAACCCAACATGTTTGTGACCAATTTTTTCTACTCTTATGAAGATATTCTTTGTTCCAAAAGGTATTTAAGACTATCATGATCAGTTTTTACCCTGAAGTACCTTCCCATTCTGTAAGGTTCCCATTTCTTTAGTGCATATAGTATTGCCAAAATTTCATTCTCATAAATAGCTTTCTATAAATTATTTCCTTTGATGGGATGAATTTCAAAATCAACGGGTCTTTCTTCTTGCATTAAAGCAACACCAATTCCATTTACTGAGGCATCACATTCCACAATAAAGGTTTTTTTGAAGTTTGGCATAGCTAAGACCAGTGCTAAGCACATTTCCTCTTTAATATGTTCAAAGCCCTTAGTTGATTTAGGAGTCCATGAAAATGCATATTTCTTCAATAATGTTGTTAGAGGTGCTACTATTCTCCCATAATTATTAACAAAATTGCGATAATACCCTGTTAACCCGAGAAATCCTCACAAGTGCTTTATGGTTGTGGAGAATTTCCATTCCTTAATGGCTTTAAATTTGTTAGGGTCTACCTTAACACCCTCGTGAGATACCATATGACCCATATATTCGACCTCTTGTACTCCAAAGAAACATTTGGAAGTTCTTACATATAATTTTTTCTCCTCCAATAGTTTGAGCACCTTGCCAACATGTTGAACATGATCCTTAAAAGGCATATGTAGATAATTATATCATCAAAAAATACTAAAAAAAGATTTTAAGGAAATTTTTGAAAATGGAATTCATCAAACCTTGAAATGTAGAAGGTGCATTGGTAAGGAAAAAAGGCATGACCAAAAATTTGTAATGACCCTCATGAATTCGAAATGTTGTTTTGGAATATCTTCAGTATTCATTCTAATTTGATGACATCCTCAACAAAGATCCAGCTTGGTAAAATAAATTTCTCCATGTAATTCATCCAATAACTCATGAATCACGGGAATGGGAAATTTATCTTTAATAGTGAGCTTATTGTACGCCCTATAATTTGGAAACATGTGCCATGATCCATCCTTCTTATGCACCAATACTACTGGAGCAGAGAAAGAACTTTGGCTTGGTTGAAATATATCAACCCCTAACATTTCTGCAATCATACATTCAATTTCTCTCTTTTGGAAATAAGGATATCTGTAAGGACTGATGTTTGGAGAAACACTTCATGGAATCAATTTAATAGCATGATCATGATCATGAATAGGTGGGAGTCATTTGGGAGTTTCAAACACCTTGTAATGATTGTCCAAGACTTTTTGAAGATCTAGAGAAATATATGATTTTGATGTTGGAACTTCTAGTGAACATAATTGTGCAATTATGCCTCATTGTTCTTTTTTCAGAATCTTTGTCATGACATTAGAGGTTATTATCTTTCCGGGCATCCCTGTGATACCCCGTAATTCAACTTCCTTTCCTTTTGAAAGAAATTCAAGAAAAGTTCTTGAAATTAAAAGCTACCGTCCTGAGAGATTGTAACCATTGTACTCCTAGTACAACATCAACAGCTCCCATTGGAATGGAAAGCATTGGAATATTCAATACATATTCCCCCATTGTTATCTTGATATTATGGAATTTTCCAGAGCATTTTATAGTTCCTCCATTTTCAACCATCACTTGAAATTCTGGTGCTAGGTATAGGAATTAATTCAATTCCTTGGCTACCTTACAATGCATAAAATTATGGGTACTACTAGAGTCAATCGACACTATTAGATTTTTCTTCTTGATATTTCCTTCTATATTGATAGTTTGAGGAGTGAAAATTCCTGCCAATGAATTACATGATATGGTCGAACTCATTTCTTCTTTCTCTAGGGTTGGTTCCTGGTGTATATCGTCTTCTTTTAAAGTTTCTTTTTCATTGTCTTCCTCCTCTTCACAATATATGAAAAGTAATTTCTTCTCAGCACACATTTGACCTTTAGTGTATTTTCTATCATAACCATAGCAAATAGCTTCTTCTCTTTTTTTCTTCCAATTGTTGTGTTGTCAACCTTGTAGGTTGCGGAAGTCTAGGAGTAGCAACACTTCCATCTTTTTAGATGTGAGTGGTAGGCTTCCTTTTTGCCATAATTTTACATTCAATTTTTCTGGCCAACCTAAATGCCTTCTCCAATGAATCGGGTTCCCAAAGGAAAAATTCATGTTGGATGTTATCCATTAAAGTGCCTATGAAGACATCAATATTGTGTTCCTCTAGAATATCATCTACCCTTATATTAAATTTTTGGAAATCCTCAATTTTCTCCGCCATTGAACGCTTTTGGTTGAGATTTATCAATTTTCTAAAGAAGGAGTTTTTCTTTGTATCCTCATAATGTGATATCATTTAATCTGTAAAAATTGACCAAGTGACAATGTTTTTATGAGAGAAAAGGAATCGATACCCTGAAAATGTATTTTGTTCTAAATGTAAAGTTGCAATGCATGCCTTTTGTGTGTTTTTCACATTATGGAGATCAAAATATTGCTCCATCTATAGTATCCATGTTACGGAATCCTTTCCATCAAAATTACTCATATCGATCTTTGGAATATGGTGGGTCTTCCATCCAACATTAGATTTTATGAAATCACGATTAACGTTTATTTTTTTCTCATCATGAGTTTCCTCTACTATCTATTCTCCGTTAGGAATAATTTATTGTATCAACTTTGTCAAAACTTCATTCAAACCTTCTATGTCTTCTTTTAGACCATTCTTCATGTCTTCCATGTTGTATTTATTTTTTTCATTGATGTCATCCATATTAGCTTTGATTCCATCCATCTTAGTTTCCATGCCATTCATCTTAGCTTCCATGCCTTTCTTTAAAACATCCATCCTAGCTTCCACACCTTTCTCCAAAACTTCCATTTCATTTTTTGATGCTTTTTGCAAGAGAGAAATTCGGTGAAATTTCTCTTGTAATTTTGATATATCATGTTGCACTTCTTCCTCTTCATGATTCATAGTAGAGTATTCTAAGTGCTTAATGGGAGTTGAATTATTTTTAAGGGGAATTTTAGAACCCAATGCTGATATATATGCTTCAATATTCCCTTGGAATCACTTTAAAATGATTTTTTCAAACAAGACTTATGCAATTTGAAAAAAAAAATACACACCTTTTTCTCTTTTTTCAGGAGCTTTATATTGAAACTAAAGTATCTCTATGATTTCAGATATTCAATATATGAAATTAAATCCTGTAGTATCCTACAATTCTTATTTCGAATGCCATAGTAGTGACCTGATTTGGATGCTTCGAGTCAAGGTTATGCCCAATCTCCCACAATGACCTAATTAGGGACTAGTTCAGTAGAGAAAAATTTTACAGCATGCCACGTGTCACTGTCTCCCCCTTCGACTCTGAAATTCATACACCGCAAACTATAGTCCATGTACTTTCGTCCACTTTTTACAAAATTCCCAACGTCACCTCTTTTAGACGAAATTCGGGAGCCTAAAAAAACCCTAAATTCCACATATCATACGTTAGAAACTATTACAAAGCAAGATCTGATCTTTTTACAAGAATTTCCTCTCGATTTGGGCTTCTCTTGGTAAAAATTTCATCTTTTGAACCTTCAAAGAAAAATGTTATAGAAAAAAATTCCAAAATGTCATGTTTGGAGTAGCAAAACCCTAGAATCCAAAGCTTTGATACCAAATGTTATGAAACCAACTCCAAAAAGACAAGAAAAGAGAGATCGATGCCTTAGAAATCAGACAATTCTAGGGGGAAACCTTCTTTACATTACATAAATAAATAATTCTTGGATGATACAAATGACAAAACATCCTTTTATATATAGGAGTCCATGGGGTCATAATATAATCCTAGCTGACCTAACAATAATAATGTAAGGGCATGATAATAAAAATATGGGGGTTATAGGGGTACAAAAATAAAAATAAGGGGGCTATACTAACAACAATAAGGGACTACAATAGTAATATACGGACCTAACACCTACAATGGACTTTAATTTGATTAAATGGTAGTTAAGGGTAAGCACCAAGAGGTATATTTCACTGGGTTTAGAATCTACATATAATAATAAGCTACCTATCTGATGCATTGTTCTTAATTTTTCATTCTAATGCTAAATATTTTTCAAACTCACCTGTTGTGTTAGTTGTATGTTTCCTTCCTTCTTTTAGTGCATAAACATGAACAAATCCATATAGACATTATGATAATTATTGAACATCCAAGAAAAATCCTTCCTCAAACTATCATTTTACTCTTTAAGTCGACACATTTCTATCCACAAAGTTTCATTTTTTTGACAAACTATAAAATAAATAAGTAACTCATATAATCTATATATCGCAAGAACCTAAGGCTATTGAAATATACAGTAATAAATTCACACGGTTCCCTCCAGTTGAGCTTTGTAATTTTAATGGGAACAATGGATTAGATTTAAATTTGAGCAGTGAGAACTAATTGTTTAGATATGGAAAATTGTAAAAATAAAATAGAACTTATGTTTTCTTATGCATAAATGAGAATATCAAGATCAGGTGGTCGTGCTGCAATTGCACTATTTTATGTTAGAGAAATTAAATTAAAAACACTGATTGAAGGGTGAAGATCTAAGATCTCAATAGTTCTGAGAGTCTGCTATTATACCCTCTAAATATGAAGTTCATTGTACCAAATATGTGTAGAACATAGAAATATGTCTATTTTTTCAACAACGCACCTACAGAATAATATAAATTTATCAAAGATATTTATGGAAAAACTATAAAAAAAATAAAATTATATTAATGTATGAAAGAAAAATTGGCATATACATGGTACTGAATATTTCTAACTCCCCCCCTAAGAATTTATTATTGTTTCTTTCCAGAATGGGAATTTGTAACTCATAAAATTTTTCTTTAACTCATGCTATATTTTGATGGAGATCTTGATTTCCACCCAAATACCTTATACAAGTAATGTACACTTAATAGGAAACAATATTATGCTTGAAAAAAAATAGAAATTATCTAAGCCCAGTTAATAACAACAAATAGGAAGGGGAAAAAATAAATACGAAAAATACTTTACTTTGTCCATGTATTGGAGAACTTGTGGGTTTATGGACCCTCAAGGAAGAAAATTTATCATGATAATAACTCTCATGGATATCTTTATAATTCTCATATTCATTGTCTTCCTCTTCCTCATATTTCTCTAACTTATACACTAAGAGCAATATAATCTTCTCCCTGAAATATGACACAAGGTTTCATCCTCGCCATAATTTTATTCTTCCAGCGAAACATACAAGTCAATCTTATAACTCTATCTAATATGTCCTCCATAACCATTTTCATTATAATATTTTTATTAGCTTAAAATATTTCTTGTTCGAAGGTGCTTTTCTACTTAGTAGTAACATAAATATCAGAGTCTGGTCGATCTCCTTCCATATCAATAACCAAACCATAGCCATAATCAAACCAAACCAGAGGCTTCGAATTTAAAACATCTAATTGAAGAGAATATAGCGGGGAGGGAGAATTTTATCAAGTGTTTTTTGTTGATAAAAACATGAAATCAATACAAACAAAATAAAATTAATCGAATCTCATTGTACAGGCCTGTACAGACATAAAGAAGTTGGGTAATACTCACATTGGTTGGAGATAGTAACTCATTGATTCAATTGGACAGAATTTAATTAGATTTGAATGAGAAAGAGAAAATATAAATACATGGGCCTTTATTTACATCAACAACATCTCAAATTCCAAAATGACCACTATTTACACATTTCCACGACCTAGAATAAGCTAATTTTTCCCCCAATTGTATTCTTTCAACTTCATATGAATAATTTGATCCAAAAAGAAAATAAAAGATTACAACCTTGAACAACATTGATTCAACCAAATTATATCAAGTTATCATTGAAGAAAATGAAATACCAACCTTGAAACTTTCGAATTTGTAGAAATTTGTATGTTTTCTTCTCATGCGCACAGTTGTGCCAAAACATTTTATTATTCTAAAAATGGTGGCCAATCGGGAAATTTGGTTTAAAAAATAATAAATTTTTGTCAAAACATCCACCTACAAGCCTACCATCATAATCTTCACTTCCAACTGGTTCCTAATTTTCCATCTGTAAAGTTATGAGATAAACTTGCATGAACAAATATGGAGTTAGAAAAATGTTTTACATGATTTTCCCACTGGTAATTATCCAAATTTCTATTCCAAATTCCTCATTAACCATAATATAAAATCTTCATCATTACATAGAGTAACTTTAGTAAAGGAATAGTAAGATACATAATCAATAACAACCAATGGCATAGCATATTAACATAAAATTTATAATGTGACCTTCGATCATTTTCGTGATTCCTTTAGCTATATTTTTTAATCACATACTTGATATTATAAATGTCACATCATGTAAGGAAACAACATTATCAAACTGAAAAATAAAAAATTTACCTTATTAAACACTCATATACCCTGGAAACCGAGTAGGGTGAAAACAAATAAATGTTTAATTTTATTATTAAATACATCTGAGGGTGTTCACCCATAACTTAATGGATTATAAGAGAGTCCATCCCTTAGCCATTGTCATAAAATATTGCAAATAAATATCATTTAAATATGATATCATTTACCCACAAATATTCAATTTTACATCTTTCCTTCCTGGTTGTTCCATTAGTGGACCATCTTGTACGTCACACTCATCTGGAGGGACCATTAGTTCTTCTAACTTCCACAATATGGAAGGTAATCTATCCTTTTCACAAATCACCATCCTTTCATTCTATTGTTTTCATCACAAAACTTTGATATCATGATTACATCAATTATTAATCAACCAATAATCAATATTTAATAGTAATTATCCAACATCCATTCAAGTGCATACATGATATGTAAATAAAATATCCCAACATGATTCTTCTAACAAAATTTCTCATGCATTAATCATCAGAGCAAAAATATCAAAATAAATACCACATTACTATGACCCTTCTCACACAAGATCACATTTTTTTCCAAGGTAAAACCATTGTAACAATTCATTTTCATTTAAAGGATACTAGAAAATTATAATTTTTTTCCATGCATGTAATTAGATAAAAGTGTATTCAAAGAAAGTTAGCCCCTCAAATTCTTCTTTGTGCATGTAACGAAGTAATATTTCCAATACAATAGTTATTATTATTATTACTATTATGCATGAAAATGCATCCCGTCTTCTAAGCATTATCTAACATATTAGATACTATTATCATGCATGAAAATGCAAGTACCTTTTCGAAAATCACCTTTCCGAGGATAGAGCTATTTACAAAGTCTAATATACACGCAAATACCTACTCTCTTCTAAAAGAAAACTAATTTTTTAGTTATTATTCCTTGTGGATGGATATATGTATTTTTCCAAATAAAAGCTAATGCATTTATTGCATGTGATTACTTGTTTCTCTTCCAAGATCTAACATAATGATTATTCTTTTCTACATGCAAATTGTTGTTTCTATTAAAAATTCCTTACATAATAATTATATACTTTCCTTGCATAATTATTTTCAAATAATCCATCATCATAGGTGTAACTTTCATGGATGCAAAGATCATATCTCCTTTCAAGATATCAAACACAAAGTCTCTATTTTTCATGCAAGAGCATAACACATTTCCTTTCATGAAATATTAAACATAATATTTATATATATGCATGTTGATAACTTATTTCCTTTCAAAAAATATCAATCCTAGTAGTTCTATTTTGGTTCTTGAAAGGAACTTATTACATCTCAAGAAACATCAAATTAGCTAGTTCAATTTTTGTCCATGCAAATAAATATCCATGTTCTGAAAAGGAGATTTTAAACATAATATTCATTAAACATGTGTTTTAGTTTCACACAATTAATCTCTTACCTACATGTAAATTTATATCTGTATAACACATTTTTTTTCCTTTGTGCATGACCTAAACAATCTGTTTTTGTAAGGTAAGACGTTTCACATCAAAATTAAGTATAATGCTGCATGTAATTAATATTTCATTTTGCAAAATTAACATAGAAATTTATTTTCAAGAATTCAAAGATAATGGATATTATTATTTTGCACATATTCCTATTAAAACTCTATAGGAATGATGCTAATATCTCGAAATAAATTAATAATTTAATTTTCTCCCATATTTTCCCGACAATTATTTTTTTTAACGAAATAAATTATTTTTTCTCTTTTAAAAAGAAAAGTTTACATACATTATTTTGATGAAAAATATCACAATTTGCTTAATATTTTTATGTGCAGGTTTCATGTTTTTTTTCTTTCCAAGAAAAAAACATCTCTAACTTATGTTTAACCATGCTAATTTTCTTTCACTAAAGTAATATGATTTCTTTATCTTTTATCATGCAATTTTTCATTCAATAATGGGGTGGTTACTTATCTTGTATATGAAATACCCTTGAAAGGAATGGATATTTATATTTAAATAAGGATAAGCTATAAAAATGCATTTATATACAACTTTATTCAAGGCAATGGCTACTTTCTCTTATTTTGAATATAAAAGGATACATATGAAAACTCTATTTTCAACAATAATGATAAGAGTACTTATCTCTTGAGCATAATATTTCTAAAATCAATGACTTGCATGGAAACATGTTAAAGCTTCAATGAAATGAAGTCACATTCATCCTCATTCTAGAGAATTTGTAGTCAATGGGTACATTGCTCATTGGAATCTCTCTCAAACAGATGCAGCCGAAACTGCATTTTACACATATACTGTGGCCTTGTGGGTTATGGCCCACATAAATTCCCCATTTACACAGTGGATCGGAGTTTATTAACATACATACACAAAGAAATAATCATTTATTCTTTATAACAGGACACACATAACCTTTAATAGCTTACATACACTTGGAACAAGGTTCCCCAATCACAACACATCGCAATTTCTCCCCTGAAATTTTACCACTCTACTGATAACGATAAACCATAAACCATGCAAAGTGCACTATTGTGCAAATCCGACACATGGCTCCCTCATCGCATCGTGGATTTCAAATCTTATCGCGTCGCATCACAAATAACTTACTGTGTGAACTCTTAAACGATATCCCCTATAATTTGCAAAGTGAAAAATCACGACTCGTCATCCCCCATTGATCTATTGCCCTTTTAGATCTGCGATCTAATTGTGTCTGTTTATTATTTACTCTACCACTATCCTTTCTAAGCTTTCTCTTGTATTTAAACACGTTGATCTCTCCTGAGCTTCTTCTTCGTTGAGTCGTCATCCCTCGATATCTACCACAACTTTGTCTATGCGAAGTTCATACGAGCTTTTTCCTCTTTCTCAATGGGTCTATTCATTAAGAGAAATAACACACACATATAAAAGATACAAATACAACCAAAGTCCAGATTAAACCTAGATATATAAGAACACACAATTTCATTAATAAACAAAACTCGAGTGACAGGCTAAGGCCACACTTGCCTGAATTACAAATTTCTCCCTCTGGCTACATTGCTCTCTTCTTCTCTATTCTCATACAACACAAACTCACTTTATAAAGGAATTAAAAAGGGAGTGGATGGTTTAAGATCCATGAGTTTCTCCCACAATCGCTCAACTAAACCCCTAAATATCTCTGGCAGATAATTAAAATTTAATCAGGTCTTCTAGAGACTTATCGATCCCATCAATTAGCTTTGTTTCATGGAATTTTCCCCCGTTTACAAATGTTTGTCCACATTTCACCCTTCACAACATTGAATTTGAATTATCGTCTGATGCTCCTGCATCATACTCCCAAGGTACACCATTTATATGACCTCCAGATCATGTTCTTCCAATCTTTGTCCTCCTGGATCCCATAATTTGTTCTTCAGTGATTTCCTTGCTTCTTTCAACTGTTGTCCATGTATTCTTCTAACTTTTCTTTCTTCTCCTAGTTTCCATATCTTCTTTTGTAACAATCCATTGTATTTTCATTCAATTTCTGTTACAGTCCATCCTTTCATCCATTTGATTATTTGTCTTCTCTATCTGCAACTCCTTTCCTTATGCTCATTTCTCATAAGCTTCATCAAATTCTCTATTTCTCTATCCAAATTAATTTGCTGCAGAACTCTTCCCAAATGTTGATTTCTCGCTATTTTAAACTGTTGGTTACCTTCACCTATTAATTTTTGAATTCTTATTGCCACACTTACATCATTACCCTATTCTTCATGATTGTCATTTATGACAATTTCTCTGTCTTCTTTCTTCAACAATTCATCCTGAGTGTATATCCTCTGATTTTCCAACTTTCTTCTTTGAAGGTCTAACTTTCTTTATAACTCAATAATTTCAATTGGAGTAGAATTTGGAAACTTTACAGAATTTTCAATACCTTTACTTGTTGTTAACCAATCACCAGATGGTCCTTCTCCCTTAGGTTCCTTGATATTTTCCATTTGTTGTCCTCGTTTACCAGCATAACTTACATTAGCACATGAATTAAAATTATAAGGCCTCAATGCCTCTTCCCCATCTGGCAGCATCTCAGTATGTTGCTTCGAGCTTTCCTCTAACTCCTTTGTCAGCACATCAGTATGTTGATCCAAGTTGTCTTCTGAACCCTTGAGACTTTCACATAGTTTCGCTTCTTCCTCCTCCTCATTATAAAATGAAATATAATCATTCCAATCTCCTTCAGGTTCACAACAAATTTCTCCTTGACCATAATCTGGATCTCTGCTATGGTCATCTATTGTCATGGTTTCCTTCTCTTCAAGATGTTTGTTCACATGTTCCTTTCTCAAATCATTAAACATAGAATTTAATTCTCTTACCTGAGGATTTATATCTCAATGACTCAACTCATATCTTCCATTCCAATCTTCATTGTTACAAGCTTCAATATTATGTTGCATATTTCTATGAGACCTCTCTGTCTCCTTTTGTTTCTCAGATCTTGTTATCTTAGTCTCATTCTGAATGGATTTCACATTCTTCTCCTTCTTCTTAACAAAATATAAAGTTTTTTGATCATCCTGTGATGTTCCTACAGTATTACCGAAATAATTTGTTTTAAAAATACAAGACCTTTCGGTCTCGGTCGATGCTTCAAGCGCCAATCTTTCACAATGTGCTTTCAGGTTTTCAGCAGATCCTTTTTTTTTGTTACTCAATTCCTTTGTCTCTGCTTCTGTACAAAAGTAATATGTCTCGTCTCAAGTTCTCTGAAATCGTTTATCATTTTGAAATTCCATTTTTTTTAATAGGTTCCATCTAACTAGTTTCATCATTCTCCATCTAGGTCTTTGGTATTCATTCTCTTTCTCTTGTATCCATCCTTGTAGTACTTCCAACTGTACTCTCATCACTGCAATATTTCTCTCTCACTCCTCATTACTCATCTTACCTTTATGGAATTCTCTAGAACCTCTTCTATGATGCTCCATGGCCCTCTTCCTCATAAGCTCATCCATGCTCGATTGGTGATCTACAACATAACCTTCTCTTGTAGTAATATCCTCTTGTTACTCAATACCTTATCAAGCTTCCTTTCTAAGCTTGATCTCTCCCTAGGTATTCTCTCTCTTGGTTCAGTCTCTTAAACCTTCTAGAGCTTCACTGCTCCTATGGCTTCTGCACTCAGTAACCTCTCTCCTTTATTCCAAACTCTAGTTGGATAGATTCATTTCCATCATCATAGAAAACTATTCTTGTTCTTGGATACAATCACCAAACATCTTCATAGAATTTCTTTTAATCAATAATTCATCATTAATTAATTGAAAACATGAACACCATACCTCACTGCCCAATTTTTTGAACACATCTTGCTATTGGAGTTTCTCTTTTCTATCTTCTGACTTTACCTTTACTGTTTACAATTCTCACTATCCCTTCATAAACATTTTTCCAAAATTTTCCTTCAATCTGGTCTACTTTCTCCCCAAAGTAGATTTTATTCTATTTCTTTACTTAATCATATTCATATCTAATTCTTCTCTTTGCTTTTACTGTGCCACACTGATTTCTGGAAACTCTTCTTGTTCTTTTCTCTTCAAACAACTCTTGCTGGCCTGTTTTCATCAAAACCTGTTCTCTGTTCACAAACCTGTTATGCTAATTATGAAATAAAATAATTCCATAAGTCCCGAATTATCTTCAAAGGAAAAACCAACTATAATTTCTCTTTCGTGGAGCATACCTTCTCTAAATTTCTCCAAAAAGATATTTTACTCACTCTGATACCAAATGATTCAACCATAAGGTCGCCAATAAGAAAACATGCAGGGTTAGCAGAATTAACCCCACATTCACCTACATCGTGCAGTGAAAACTCCAATTAGCATGTATCATGACTTGTGGGTTATGGCCCACATAACTCCCCCTTTATGTAGTGGATTAAAATATATCGGAGTTTATTAAAATACATGCGGGAAGAAATAAACAATGCTTCTTTATAACATAACGCACATACCCTTAAATATCTTACATACATGCAGAACAAGATTCTCGGGTCCCATAACGTGTCCACCAATCAGAATACATCGCAATCAGTCGCTCGCAAGTTTACAAATCTATCAGTAATGATAAACCATAAAACATGTGAAGTGCACTATTGCACAAAGCTGACAAGTGGCTCCCTCATCGCATCGCAAATTTCAAATCTTACCTTGTCGCATCACAAAAAAATTACCTTGCTAACTCTTAAAAAATATCCGCTATAATTTTTGAAGTGAGAAATCGCGACTTGTCATCCATCATTGATCTATTCCCCTTTCAGATCTGTGATCTAATTATGTCCATTCATTCTTTACTCCACTAATATATTTCCTTAGATTTCTCCTATCTTTAAACACGTTGATCTCTCATGAGTTTCTTCTTCATCTCGTCATCCCTCAATCTCATTTCATAGGAACTTCATCCTCTCGCTTAATCGGTCTATTCATTAACATAAATAACACACACATATAAAATACACAAATACAACCAAAGTTCAGATTAAACCGGGGTATATAGCAACACACAACTTCATTAATACATAGAACCCGAGTTACAGGCTCAGGCCACACTGGCCCGAATTACAAATTTTGACCTATGGCTACATTGTGCTCTTCTTCTCTATTCTCATACAACATAGACTCACTTTATAAAGGAATTGAAAAGGGATTTGATCATTTAAGATCCATGAGTTTCTCCCACAATTGCACAACTAAACCCCTAAATCTCTCTAGCAGAAAATTACAATCTAATCAAGTCTTCTAGAGACTTATTGATTCCATCAATTTAGCTATGTTTCACAGAATTTTCCCTGGTTTACAAAATTCTTTCCACGTTTCACCCTTCATAGCATTGCATTTGAATTATGGTCTGATTCTCCTACATCACAAACCAAGAAATGGATATCGTTACATTATCAACCATGCTTGGACAAGCCTTTGAAGTGGAAGCCGAAACCTAGGCACGAGAGAAAGATGTGTTCAGTTGCATTAGATATTTTATCTCAAACTTAATTAATAGTTTAAAATTCAAACGTTCAGGTACCTTTGAAGGAACTTATAAATGGAATCCTGAAGCATGTGAAGCGAGAAAGATGTCTTTGGTTGCAACTTCTTGGACTCAAATAAAGTGTTTGTTCCTTGTTCAATTATTTAATAAAATAACTTCAATTCAGGCATGTCACCTTGTACTATGTATATTATGTGTACTATATTCCTTCCAATATATATATATATATACCATTTTCACTTGGTAAAATTTTAGACTATAGATCTTTGCTGGAAAAGGTCGTTACCAAAAACTATTAATCATAATTGCTTCTTGATTTAACCATAACATTCCAATATATCAAAACAATTCCAATCGAATTAAAACAATGATATATGATAAATGTTAAATTATATATTGATGTTGTTGTGATATTACATAATTCCCGCATTAAATAGAACATTCTCTGTTGTGTTCATTCCTGGTTGGGACTTGTCTTTCACGCATGATATAGAAATCTAAACTATCTAAAAGGGGATACTTCCCTTCACAATGAAGGATTTTATTCCAATAAATACCAATATATAAATTTTTTTTTTTTATCAATATTCATAAGCATTTATAACTGTGGAAATATAAAAATTTAACTTCCCATCACTTATCCATTATTCAAATACATAGAAGAAAAGTAAAAACTCTATACCAACTTACCTTTACTTACCAATTAATCTTGGAATTCATGGTCACTTTTATGCAAACACTCCAATGTTTTGACAACCCATCAACACTCCCTAGAAAGCACCCTGTAATGTATGACTAAAAAATCCAACATAATCACCTTAGTCATAAAATTTTCAATGAAATAAAATACTTTTTATTATCATTCAATTATGAAATATCAGTTGATATTTTAACAAAAGTACTTTGACAGGTACCCAGAGAGAATCAACCCTCTAATAATCAACATGATAAATAACTACATCACATGCATACGTGTCTTAGCCCCTACCTAAGACATTCACAAGATTGGTAATAACATAAAGGAACTTACTTCTAGTAATTACTTTATGAGAACTAGGCTCATTTTATATCAAGATGTGAATAGAATTATTTTCACAAACATTAGAAAATAAAATTGAAGACAACACATAATTGATTCATTAATTTTTTTCTGCTATAGGAACCACTGTGGAGGAATAATACTCCTCCCAACTAATGGGAACTAGTTTCCACCATGAAATCAAGCCATTTTCACATCTAGACAGTTCTCTAATCGAGACCATACCAGGCCCATTCTCAAATTCCACTCGCTAAGCAGCTCAAGAATTCCAATTAACACAAAGAGTCTAATACAAGATTCCTCTTGGAAGCGTCCTTCCTATTCCTTTGAAAATTTCCTATCCATGAGGAATTTTGGGCCTCCTCTTTCAGACTAAAAATCAATAGAGTTCCCTCAAGAGTTCTCCACTCTCACCATCTTTTCCAACACTTTTCCCTCACTAACATACTTTTATATCTAGGGAGAAGAAATAACAATAGTAAATCTCCATCAACCCCTCTAGTTACGCAACCTTCATTGACCTAACGCCTCCCTTCCATTTCAAACTATCCACAATTGTATATCATATAAAATTATCTTTTATCACTCTTTCCCAAATTAATTTACATTATAATTCACATGCACATTATCATTAAAACAAAAGAATCATTTATGTACATCATGCACTCATACAACGTGGGTCCACAATATATAGATTTGCATGAAACATAACTTAGATACATGTGGTATACATTCTGATTTTTAAAATAACAAAATCATGGATATCATAATTTTATACTTTTTATTTACAATTTCAATTTGCATTACAACATTTTAACTCCATAAGTTTTATTTTTTCCATTAAAATACACTTGCTTAATCACTTTAGTAACATTAGTAATAAATATGCATTATTTAAACAAGTATTCACTTTTTCAATCATTTTATTTTCATGCTTACGACATTTTTATGCATAAAAGTATATACAAATATTAATTAACGTGTATATTTCAATAACGGTTATGGTAACAATCCAAACATTTACAATTATCGCAGTGTAGTGTTACCAATAGACTGACACATGGAATAACTACCATAATCTCTTATTGACATCATGCAATAATATTAAATAAAAAATAATTCATCCATATCAGTTTTAATAACTAGTCATGCAACACTGACTAATCAATGCTACAAACCATCATGATGCAACCATGATGGCACTCAATAAACAATTAGCTATTATAGTCAAGCCTCACTTCTCGACTCATTTTTTATTTTTAACATCTAAATGGGTTATTTCAATGTGATTTTAAAACACTCTATCATCCTCTTGAAGGAAATTCACCATATTTTACTTTCATGCATTTATTTGTTATAAGTATTGCATTGGAACTTTAGTCATGCTCATTAAATGTATCAGTAATATTGTAATATATGAAAATATTCGTGGTAAATTCTCATTTTTACTAGAGAATTCTTAGGATTATTCATTAATGCAACATAGGTTTTATTGTATTTATCCTCATAAGGATTCAAATGTCATGCACATAGTTTTGCAGTAGACTTTATTACTTACAACTCTTCAATGCAGTTATAAACATGCATCGTGCATCTCATGTCAAAAATACTCTTCTACATATATTTATATGTATTTTGTAAGAATCATACCTGAGCTGACTCCCAGTAGTATCATACCTTGACTTCCTTTCTACTTACCATTTCCAAAAAGGCACCAATGCTGCAACCTTTAGCTTCAATACCACTTGTAACATCCCCCGATAAACTTGCATGAAAAATCACGGAGTTATGAAGTTTTTTTTCACAATTCACCATGAGTAACTATCCAAATTACTATTCCAGGTTCCTCATTAACCATAAGACATAATATTCATCATTACATAGAATAATTTTAATAAAGTAATAGTAATTTATATATCCGATAAAAACCATTTCTGTAACATATTAACATAAAAAATTTTATGTAACCTTGCATAATTTTCATAATTCCTTTAACTATATTGGTTAATCACATACTTGATATTATAAATGTCACATCATCCAAAGAATAAACATCATAAAACTAACACAATAAGAAATCACATCATTGAACACTGATATACCCTGAAAATACTATAGGGTGAAAACCAACAAATGTTTAATTTTATTATTAAATGAATCTGAGGATTTTCACCCCTCACTCGATGGATTATAATGGAGTCCATTTCCTAAGAATTTTCATAAAATATTACAAATAAATATCATTTAAATAGTGCATATCTAACTAAAATCTATTACAATCATTATGATATAATTTACCCACAAATATTCAATATTTACATCTTTTTGGCCCGATTGTTGCATCAGTGGACCATCCCACAAGTCAGACTCATCTATTGGACCATTAATACTTATACCTACCACAATGTTAAACATAATCTATCCTTTTCAGAAGTCACCAATATTTACCGTCATTGTTGTCGTCAACAAACTTTGATATCATGATTACATAAATTATTAATCAACCAATAATCAATATTTAGTAATTATTCAACATATGTTCATGTGCATACATGAAATGTAAATAAATAACAACATATATCCATCTTAAATTTAGATCAAGGCCAAGGGAGATCAAATCTCTCGAGGTGTAAACCTATTTTTTGAGTGCAAAACTGCAGGACATGTTTGCACCTCGAGAGATTGTATTCCTCTTGGTGCTTGATAGATCCAAAGTTAAGATGGATCTAGGTTGTTTTAATTCGTGTGCATCCAAGGAAAATCTATCAAATATATGATTAATTTTAGTAATAATATGTAGATATATATAATATTAATTTAATAATTCTAAATATGATAAATATGTAAGAGATTAACGTGGTCATTTTTATTTTTTAATATTCTTAGTTACCTAGTTTTTTGAGATGATAAATATTGCTAATAAATTTAATGATGAAATAAAATTTTGAATGCAAAGTGACAATAATAGTGTTGAATGATAGAAAAAGTGAATAGTAAGAATGTGGTCAATTTAAAATATCTTCATTGTGATCAATCTCAAAATATTTTCTTCTACTATTCTGACTTTCACCCTTGTTATTTCTTTCATCTTTTCATATTGCTTATATGAAAATGACAGTTGAAATCATGAAACATTGAAATATTTAGTTCGAGATGTTGTAGTAAACATCATACCTTGTATCTCTTTCTCTTTAATATTAATAGGTTGAATTTCTATAAAACAAAAATCAATTTACATTGTCAATAATGGTTTGCACTTACATTGAAATCAATGGAATTGTTAATCCAATCACTTCAGAATTAATTTACCATCATACATCTAATTACATCAAATCAGAAATCAACATCTACAATGAAATTAATGCATCTAATGCAAGCAATAAGATAAGATTATAAAAAAAAGTATACACTGAAATAAATGCATATAATGCAAGTAATCAAATAAGATTAGAAACCAACATATACACTCAAATAAATTTATATAGTGAAAACGATGAAATAGGATTAGAAATATCCATATACATTGAAATCAATGCTTCTAGTGCAAGCAATCAAATAGGATAAAAAATCGCCATCTACACTGACTTCAATACCTTTAGCGCAAGTAATCAAATATGATTAGAAATCATCTACATTGAAATCAATGCATCTAGTGAAAGCAATTAAATATATTTAGAAATCAACATGTACATTAAAATATCTAGTGCAATAATCAAATAGGATTAGAAATAACCATCAATAGTGAAATCAATGCATTTAGTGCAAGCAATAAAATAGGATTAGAAATCATCTACATTGAAATAAATGCATCTAGTGAAAGAGATCAAATATCATTAGAAATCAATATCTACACTAAAATTAACACATCTAGTGCAAGAAATCAAATATAATTAGAAACCACCATCTACACTAAAATAAATCCATTTAGTGCAAGAAATATTCTTCCTTCTCCCCCCTCCAGCTTTATCGATATCTGCCTTCATCTTTCCTTCTTTGTCTCTCTATCTCACCCTCCATATCTCTTCGAGAGATCTTGTCCTTACTTTGACATAGAGCAAGCCTTCAATCATACCTAAAGCACATTAATGGATTATGGACCTCTAGACACAAATGATTAGCATGAGGGCACAACTAAGAGTCTCAAAAATCCAACTACGACTCTATGGTGGATGTTGGATTTATAGGGTAAAAGAGGGGGTTTGGGATTTACCATTCTAGGTCCTAGGTCCAGTTTTGAGGGAGGTAAGTTCTATGGGAGTCTAAGAGATAAGACCTAGAGATTAGGAGTTTGAGATCTGATCCAACAATAAATGGTTTAAAGAACCTTGAAAGCTTCTAGAGAGAGAAACTTCCGAATTAATTTTTTATTTTTACTATTTTATAGCTATCATCACACTTGTTGAATAAGTAAATTTTTCTCACCAGCATAGTTTTCATGTGTGAAAACTACACCATCGTAGGTTTCTTTAAAGGAAAGTGCATTGATCCTCTAAAATACAGATTTTTCCCAACATAATCTAGGATTCCGGGAACTTGTAGAAAGGTGATGATTTTGGCTTTGTAAAGGAATTTTTAAAAGGATGAATGCATGACAATTGATCTTGGTTAAAGGCTATTTGTTTGGAAGTGAAAAAATTACCTGTAACATTCATGTTTTTCACACATATTTGAATCCTCATACGTTCCGAAGGACAAAATCAAGGGAATATGAATAGATCCTATCAACAAAGAAATACACCTTATTTTACATGACATCCCCATCCTTTATTATGTGATCAAACCTTTTAAGCTAAACTTTACCAACTCTCATCATTTCTATGCTATATACTCTGAAAAATATCCTCCAATAGACCTGCATTTTACCTAAATAATTTATAGATTCTATATCATTCATCATGTTATTTTATTAATGATCAATAATCTAGATTGTACTGACTATAAAGGAAAGGTTTCATCCCTTGTTCAATTGGTCCTGGTCTCCTCTCTGTTAATTCTAACATGCATCCTGAAACTTGGTGCATGAAGAGATTATGTGGAACTCCAAATATGGGACATCATGAAAATAAGTGGAAGATGAATTTGAATTAGTAATAAAATGAAAGGAAATGAAGCGAAAGAAGTCCCAACACAAGGAGGGAAAGAACAAGTACTTTTCCAACATCATGTCTTTTCACTGGCATGAGTTCGGGCACTATACCATGAAACACCCATAGAAGAAGGAAAGGAGTAGGTGAATCTATAGATCCAAAATTCAATCTTGATTTTACTCTGATATGGATACAATAGTAATGGGAATCATGTGGTATCTCAACAACGATGCCTTATTCAATATGGCAGGGAATACAAATCTCTTCAGTGACTTGGAGGAGAAAGAACTCAAGGATAACATCAAGTTTGGAGACGACATGAGGTATAACATGAACGATATCGATACAGTTACCTCTAAAATGGATTTAGGATCCCCTATAAGACTCTCATATGTGATTTTTTCCAGGACAAAAGAAGAATCATGTTTCTGTCATGGTACTAGAAGACCGTGGCTACGATGTATATTTATGAAAGTAATAAAATAAGATTAGAAACCAACATCTACATTGAAATCAATGCATTTAGTGCAATCAATGAAATAGGATTAGAAATAACCATCTACACTAAAATTAATGCATTTAGTCCAAGCACTCAAATAGGATAAGAAGTCACCATGTACACTGAAGTTAATGCATTTAGTGCAATAAATTGAATATGAATAGAAATAATGTACATTGAAATCAATGCATCTAGTGAAAGAAATCAAATATAATTAGAAATAGACATCTACATTGAAATAAATGCATATAGTGCAAGTAATCAATTACGATTAGAAATCATCATCTACATTGAAATCAATGAATTTAGTGCAAGTAATAAAATTGGATTATAAATCATCTACATTTAAATAAATACATCTAGTGAAAGGAAGAAAATATCATTAGAAATCAATATCTACACTATAATAAAATCATCTACTGCAAGCAATGAAATATGATTAGAAATCACCATATACACTGAAATAAATCCATTAAGTGGAAGAAATCTTCTTCCCTCTCCCCCTCCATATTTATCAATATATCCCTCCATCTCTCTTTCTTTATTTCTCTATCTCACCCCACCAAACATGCATGCTCTCTCACTCCATATCTATCAATCCCTATGTCCCTCCCTCCTTCTCACCATATCTCTCTTCTTCCCTCTCTTCAAATTCCATCTATATCTCTAGCTTTCCCTTTTCTCCCTCTCCCCCACTTCTATTTGTCTTTCCTCCTTTTGTCCTCTCTCCCTATCTCTCCATGGTATTTGGCCCATAGACTTGGTATATAATTAGATGTTGATTTCTAATCCTGTTTGATATATTGTTATTTATTTACAATAGCTACTTATACCTCTTTTATATTTATTTATTTACCATGGCTCTTTTATCAATATAGTATTTGGCCCATAAGCTTCACTTAAACAAATTTTTTTTTTTGAGTTGTAAATATAAAGAGGTTTATGGAGTAAATATAAAAAGAGGATTTATTTATTTACCATACCTCTAGTTTATTTATATTTTTTTGTTATTTACCATATCTCTCGAGTAAGTATGTAAAGAGGTTTTATTTATTTACCATACCTCCATATTATTTATATTTTATTTATTTACCATACTTCATAAATACAAGTATTACAAATACATTAATTATTAAAAATATATTGATTACAGTTGAGTCGACATTAAAATTGTTTACATACTTACATTAAGTCCACACATGTACCCTATACTAGGTTGTAGAGTGCCTCTCTTCCCAATCACACCATGTTTCATCTAACAACATTGCTTATGCATTTATTATAAGAACAAGAATCTCAAAATAAATACTACATTACTATGATATTACTCGCACAAGTAGTCGTGATTTTCTAGAGGAAAACTACTGTAACCATCCATTTTCATTTAAAGGATACTAGAAACTTAGATTTGTTTTCCATGCATGTACTTAGATAAAAATTTATTCAAAGAAATTTATCCCCTCAACTTCTTCTTTGTGCATGTAACTAAGTAATATTTGAGGACAATCTATATATTTTTTAATGAGATAACTTATTTTCTCCCTTTTTCGTTAAAACAAAGTTTACAAACATTCATTATTTTCATGAAAGATATCATGATTTCATTAATATTTTTGTCTGTTGTTTTTTAAGATAGAAACATCTCTAACTTATGTTTTACCATGAAATTTTTCTTTTAGTAAAGTAATATGATTTCTTTATCTTTTCCCATGCAATGATTCTTTTAGAAATTACATGATTACTTATATTTTATATGAAATACCATGACATGGCTACTTATATTTATATATGAATAAGCTATATAAAAAAAAATTGTAAAGACCTTTCTTGATTTATAAAGAATTTTCTTTAAGGAAATCACTACTTTCTCTTCTTTTAAATATAAAATAATACCTATGAAAACTCTATTTCCAGTTATAACGATAAGAGTACTTATCGCTTGAGCTTAATATCTAAGAAACTTGTGACTTCCAAGTGATCATGTTAAAGCTTCTATGAAATACAGTCAACATGTCTTCGTTCTAGAGAATTCACAGTCATAGTCAATGTATACACCGATTGTGTAACTCTCTCTCAAACCAAGAAATGAATATCTTTTACACAATCACCTGTGATTTGACAAAACTTTGAAGTTTGAAGCAAGTGAAGGGAGCAAGATGTCTCCAGCGGCAACAAATCCTTTGTCTCAAACATAGAAAATAGTTTAACCTTCAAACGCTAAGATATGTAGGAAGTAACTTTGAAATGTAAGCCCAAAGAATTTGAAATGAGATAGAAAATGTAACATCACTAGAACGACGTAGTCATTCATGGTGTTCATAAAATTAATATTATTATTTTATTATGAATGGAACCATTTCCATCAAGAATTGTTTAAAATATAAACAGATTTTTGGTAACTGCCTCCTCATTGCCATAGATTTGTGTCTTGGGAATGAAGGATGAAATTGTAATAAAATAGGGAACCATTTGGAATTAATAAAAATAATTATTTATATTTCTAATTTACTTTAAATTAGTTACAAATGAAGAAGTTGTTAAGGAACCTCAAGAATATCCCATTCAGATCTTGCAAAAGAGAAAGGCCAAAACCGACAACGAATAGGGATGGTAGAACAATTTTGGAAAAAAATATTTTGGTGAAGGAACAACACAAATTGGAAGGAAGAACCCAGGCGTTTCTTCCCAGGAAGTGTTTATTTAGGAGGATGAATGACAGAATTTATGTGTATTGGAGGGTAGATCTAGAAAATAAAAACAATCTCGTTTTGTTGATGATGAGGGAATAAGAACAAGGGAGGGTTTTTTTTGGAGCGGGATTACTTAAATATTAAAAGTTTGGCTTCATGGGGAATTTAAAAAAAAATACCCAATAATGGTATTGGGTAGAGTTTGATGAAGTGGGAAGAGAGACGTAACTTTTTCAGCCTCTGCACTATTCAATTGCAAACTAGTGCTTGCTTTCGAAGGATATTAGAACTGTGGCATATTAAACGATGTGTGGAACTAATTCTTTCGTAAATAATTCAATAAGTTCATACCCAAGGCTAACCTAGATTTTTATGGATTGGAAGATGAAAGGGATACATTCTGCTACATCTCGGTGGTTAGAGATAGTGGAAATTCATCCATGGTATGCAAATAAGATGAAATTGCATGCTGGAGGTATGTGATTTAATTAATTTAATTCTTGAAAATATTTTTACGAGTTCTTGAAATGATGAAACATTGAAATGTTACTCTACTAGTATAACTTATGTAAATCTTCATGGGTTTGAGGATAAATTAATGAGTAATTTTCTTAAAAATAAAACAATTCTTGAAATCCTAGGCATACAAACTCTTGCAAATTTTCTTAGTAAATAAAATATATTACTTCTTTTAGATAGACATTGCCATTATGTTAATCTTTTAGAAGTATGTCTGTGGCATTTCTCTTGGTAAATAGAATATATTACGACCTGTAGATAATGATTTCAATTATGTTAATATTTTATAAAGATGTATGTATATATGCATCTTATTTAAGAAAATATAAGATGCTTGTTCTACTTCTAAAAAGGATTTCACATGTGTATTAAATGGTAAGGAAATCCAAGTTATTTTCTTGAAAATGAATATAGATTAAAGAAGGTAATTATTGAAGATATTTCATGGTTTGGGAGATATGTTAATGAGTTTTTCTTGGAAAAGAAGTCATGAAGAACCCATGTTAGTTTCTCATAATATTTTCTTTGGAAAAGATTCTGTTGCTCTATATATGTTGTTCTTACTTGGAAATAATATCCTCTTAAAAAGATTGCATGGCTTGATGAATTATGTCAACTTCTTGATTTATATGTATTAAAGGTTAAGTTAACCTTGTTAGTTTGCCTATTTTTTATGCGTAAAAGAGGTTATCTATGGTAATTTATTGGAAGCCAAGCATGAGCAACTTGCATGTAGAATTATAGAGAAACAATGTTCTTTGCATGGATAGAACATCTATTGAGCTATATTTATTTCAAAGAATTATAGGTGATTACTTTATGTTATCATAATTATTATGTTAGTTTCTTTTGAAACAACATCATGTATATGCATGAAATATTTTTATTATATTTCATTGGAAAGAATATATATTTGTATGTGGGAAATTATAGCATGTTTAGTTAGCCTACATTGGGAAATATTATTTGCAAAACAAGATGGTTTACATGCATAAAACCCATATTAATGTGTTGGTTTCCTTAGAATATATATGGGTAATATTTGAAAAAGAATACATGTATTTGTATGATTTATTGTAAACATGTGTTTGGATACTCTGTTGTGTCAAGAATTCATTTCGAAAGACTCTTTTGGAAACTATATACATTGGCATGCATAGGAACAACATTTGTTGTGCTTGATTTCTTTACATGCACCAAAAGTAATAGATTAAGGGTTAGTTATTTTGATTAAATCTATGTAAATAGCATGCACAAACATCGTAACTGATGTATCAATTTATTTAAAGAAATTCTTGGAAGATGTAGCTATTTCCTTGCAGGAATGTGTGCTTATGCAATGGAAATATTAGTTAATGTGATTTCTTATAACTAGCACATATCTAGTGTTGTTAAAGGAAGAATGTCAAGATATTTTACTTACATGTCATGAATTTACATGAGTAGATGGAGAAGCATCACTAGTATAGACTTATGAATGGGTCGATTAATACTTTATGAATCTTGACAGCAATGTATGTTGAAGACAACATTAGCATGAAATGATGTTAACTTGTACAAAGGAAATATTGTGCTTAACATGGTGGAAGGTAAATTATTAATGGTTCATGTAGATGAGTGCGAGCTGTAGGATGGTCCATAGTATGTACAGCCATGCCACTAAGATATGAAGATATGATTATTAGTGGGTAAATACTATCATAATTATTTTAATGGATTTAACCTAGATATTTGTATATTTCCTTGTAATATTTATAAAAATGGTTAAGGGATAGTCTCCCTTATAAACCATTGAGTGAGGGGTGAACACCCTCACAAGCATTTAATAATAAAATTAAACATTTGCTGGTTTCACCATATGGGGTTTCTAGTGTATGTCAATGTTATATTATGTGATTACCTATTGTGTTAGTTTAATGTTTTATATTCCTCGCATGATGTGATGTTGATAATGTCAAAGCATGTGCTTAATTAACTTGGCTAAATAAATAATGAAATGAATGCAGGGTTACATCACACAATTTATGTTAATAGACCACAAAAATGGTTGTTAATTATTATGCAACTTACTATTCCTCTACTAAAGTTACTCTAAGAAATGATAAAAATTATATCTAACGATTTGTGAGGAATCTTGAAAGTTATTTGGATAGTTACCCATGTGTAATTTGTATAAAAATTTTCAAACTCCTTATATTTCCATGTGAGGATTTCGGGGCTTGTTAAAAGTGGTATCAGAGCTAAAGGTTGCAACACTGGCACCTTTGCGATTTGTTAAGAAAAAAGAAATTGAGGTATGTTACCAATCGACATCAGTTAAAGTATGACTCTAGAAATCTACATATTGATTGATATATGCAGTAGTCTAATTTTGATATGAGATGGGTGATTCATGTTTATAATTACATTGAAGAGTAATAAGTAATAAATTCTGCTCCAAAACACTTTTCATAACATTGGAATCATGTTGACAATAAAAGGCAATGAAACCTTTGTTTCAATTATGAACAACCTGAGTACTTGATCTGAAAATGAAACTATTTGTATCTATTGTGCAAAGTATTCATTTTCATTTAATTAAGTGTGCAAAGTATTCTCCATGTCTTGAAATTTAAACAAAGTGTGTTTTGTAACTGTTTTTGAGTTTATGTGTGAGGGAACATTATTTAAAATTATTGTTTAACATCTTAAATTAGAAATACACAGCACAAAATATTCACCATAATATAACACAACAACATGATGAGGCAGTTCACCCCTCCTCGGCTACATCTGTTGGGTCCAAGGCTCCCAATGGGCATGTCCTTGCTCTATTAAGTTGCTCAAATTGGTTATACAGTGATAAATATGCCTAAACAGGCAGAACCAACTGTGAAATTGAATTTAGAAGATAGAAATAAGCTAAAAATGGCTTTTATTTCTCCTCAAATAGTGAAGTATAGCCCAATACAGCTCCATTTCCCTCATGGACCTCGTGGCTCTCTAAGCTTCCCTAAAGCAAACATTGTTGAAGAACACCTCCGTTCACTCTGAAACTTGTCACAAACACTCCAGAATACTCAAAAAACCCAAAATTTACCAACATTTCATCTAAATTGGTTCAATATTGGAGAAGTTATGACCTCCACAAATTTATGCTCAATGTCCCTTAAAAACCCCACCAAATGTGAGTGAACTCCAGTTAAGCATGCTAGAAATGGCGGAGGGATTAGAATGGTGGAACCGTGCCACTAAATCGGTGGAGGCATTTAATTTAACTGCTGGTTAATTGCGTGTTCACATGCGAGAAATTCGTAGATGTTAGTGTTGGCGGTTAAGTTGTAGCCCGCGCCCATGGTCATAGACCGCAGGTCGCATGGCTAGGGGGCTAGCACTTGAGGGCCTAATGCAACAATTCTGACGGTTCAACAAGGATTAGCTCTTAGTCCTAGCATCTGGTCATGGGGTCTACCACCCTTAGCCCTAACGGCTTAACCGTGTTTTTTTACCGTTGACCCGACTCGCCTATTACTCTAAAGACTCGGCTCGCCCTTCACAATGTTTGCCTCTGCCTTGTTGTTCTGGTTGACCCTGCCCAAGGTGTTAGATCATGGGTTCAACCTACCTTTCCATCAAAAATGTTGATATGACTTTGAACCATAGTCCTAGGGCCACGTGGCAGCCTTTGGGTAGGCCACATGGTACCCTATAATAGGACCTCAAAACATATAAAATAATGACAAATTTTTTGGTTCAAAAGTCCTATTTTGAAGGTTATTGGGCAACTTCAAACTTCAATATCTTTCTCATACGACATCAGATTTGAGTCCCATTTGTGGCACCAGAATCACAGCGATGAGGCCTATCCGGTCGTTTAGTTGCAACTAATTCTGAGTAGTTCCATTTCTGAGCATTTTTTTCCACTTGGACATGATCACCTGATCACACCTACCCATTTGGAAGATTTTGGACCCCAAAAGCCTTCAATTACCTATTAAGAATATGAGGGTATAGATCCCTCACCTTTTCCACCTCCAACCATTTGTCCTTACTTGGTTTTCTGCCTTTTAGACCAACCTAAACATAATCAACATTTCCCCTCCTCGAAGTGCATGTCCTTCTATCAAGGATAGCATCCTCTTTTAGCTCATCCAAAAAATCTGGCAATAAATCCTCTATATATGGAAGTTGAATATCACTTTCATAATCAACAATTAAAGGAGGTTCATACAAACATAAATTTTCCACATTCACAATGGAATACATTTGCATATATGAAGGAAAATCTAGTTGAAAAGCATTATTTCCAACTTGTTTAAGGATCTTTAATGGCCCATAACAAATAGGCTTCAAATTTTTACCTTCTCCTTGCATTCTTTCCTTACTAATATGTAGCCATACCTCATCTCCTTCTCGAAACTTATGATCAACTCTGTGTTTGTCATGCCTCTCCTTGTACTTGCTACTTGCCTTGACTTTTTTCAAGTTGTTCTTGAACCTACAGTTGTATGAGCCTAATTATTTCAATGAACATGCGAGCTTTGTCGATGTCACTATGCCCATCAATGGCAACATCATTCTCAAGAATGAAATCTAAAGGTGACTTAGGAAAATACCCAAAGCAAGCTTCAAAAGGTGAAGTATTTGTAGAAGATAATCATGCTACTTTCTAGATAATGGTAAACCTCCAACAAAATCCATAGAAACACATTCCCATGGTCTAGAAGGTACCAGAAATGGCATATATAAACCAAGCTTCCTATTTCTAGGCTTGCTTTTAGCACATAATGAAAAAACTCTAATGAAATGTGAAATGCTATCTACCATGCGAGGCCAATAACAATACCTTTGTAAATGTGCCAATGTTTTGCTTACCCAAAAATGTCCAGCAATAAGAGAAGAATGAGATTCTCTCATGATTCTTAGTCTCTCCACCTGTGGTATACATAACTTTCCCATATGAAACAACAAATTATTATGAAAATGATAACCATTCTCCTCAACATGATTCCCTTCACTCAAGTTAGCATACACATCTTTAAAATCAACATCTGATGCATACTGTTCTATGTAGCTCTCATGTACAATAGAATCATTCTTAAGTAAAGTAGTAGCACTAATAATAGGCCTTGAAAGCATATCAAAAACTTTATTGAAAATACCTTTCTTTTACCTTATTACCAATGAAATTGTTGTAGGAAACACATCCATCTGAAATGTTGTGACTGCTGTAATTTACTTTGCGACTGCAAGTATTGTAAAGGCTAATGGTCGGTATGAACAACTGTTTCTTTGCCCATCAAATAGTGTTTCCACTTTTTGATTCTTTTTACCAATGCATACAACTCCTTATCCTATGTAGGATAATTCACAACAGCACCTTTAAATGTCTCAGAATGAAATGCGATAGGCTTGCCATGCTATAAGAGAACTGCACCCATGGTGTAATCACTAGCATCAGTCTGAATCTTGAATGGCTATCTCAAGTCCGGTAATGCAAGGACTAGAGCTGAACTTATATTCTCTTTAAAAGGCTTGAAATCTTTCTATTTCTTTCCTCCCCAATGGAAATCATGCTTCAAACTTGTCATTACATGCATAGGATCTGCTATGGCAGAGAAGTGATAAATAAACTTCCTCCAATAATGATTTGCACCCAAAAAAATTCTTACCTCGATAATGGATTTGGGAGTAGGCCAATTCACAATGGCTTCTACCTTAGAAGGATCAATTCTCAAAGCACCTCCTCCTACTATGTGTCCCAAATAAACCAAAGAAGTCTTTCCAAATTAACATTTTGAAATTTTAAGAAATAGGTAATTTTTCTTCAAAACATCAAGTACTTTCTTAACATGCATGACATGCTCTTCTCTAGTCTTGCTGAAAATTAAGATGTCATCTAAGTAGACAATAATGAAATCATCAAGAAAAGGACGTAAGACATCATCCATTACCCGCATGACATTTTCAGGTGCATTTCATAAACCAAATGGCATAACAAGCCACTCAAAGAGTCCCTGTTAGGTTTTAAATGTTGTCTTCCAAATGTCACTTTCTATAATTATAACTTGATGGTAACCACTACGTAAGTATAACTTAGTGAAATATTTAGCATCTTTTAGCCAATCTAATAAATCATCTATCCTTGGAAGTGGGTAACAATTCTTTACCGTTATCTTGTTCAATTCCCTGATGTCCACACACATGCGCCAAGTTCCATATTTCCTCGGAATCAACACTATCGGTGACCCACATGGCGAAGTTCTTGGTCTTATGAACCCTTTGTCCAACAAGTCCTTAATTTTTCTCTTTATTTCACCATTCTCCATGATAGATGTGTGGTACATGCCTATGTTAGTAAGAGGACAATCTTAATGTAACTGGATTTCTTGTCGAATCTCCTTTTAGGAGGCAAACTTTTCGGTTCCTGAAACATCTCATGATGTGAAACAACTACATCATATAAATATTATTTAAGCTTGTAATGACAATTTTCAAATGACTCATGATTCACATCAACCTTGGGCTTAACCATAAGAAGTACAAAACTCTTACTAGAATTCAGTAGTCTTTTTACTTGTCCTGCATTTACCATCTCTATATTTGTCTTCTTGCGATATTCTCTGTCAATGAACTCCTTGCCATCTTTAAAGAGACGATACTTATTTTCAGGGCAATAGAATATTTCTTTCCTTTTAAATAATTAAGGACTTCCCAAAACAATTCCCAATATATCAAGTGGCACTACATCAAGTTCCATTGTGTCAATAAAGTGTGTAGTAATCGCGAAACGCAATATGCACGTTCTTGGGACTTATAAGTTTGCATCCTTGCATATCCACCCAAGTGGATAAGGCTTTGGATTCAGAATAGTCTCAAGTTTAATCTATTTGACCAAGTCTTTTGATATGAGATTTTCTTGTGACCCACTATCAAACAATGTGTCAATTTTTGTATGTTTTGAGACTACCCTCACATGGAACAATTCAATTCTTTCTTCCTCATTTGGAGTTTGTACATGACAGTTTGAAGTACTAGTGCTTGGCTTAGTTTCAGTTTCCTTTCCCTTCATACTATTCAAACCCATGGCTGCAATTTCTTTTTTTCACCTAAATCATCACCTAAGTCTTGTGGTGTAGTTGTAGAGCTGCAGTTTTCTTCTTTCCTTTTTTTTTTTAAACTGAGTTCTTTTTTTAGGTTGTAGTTTCCAATAGTTTTTTTCTTCATGGCCTTCTCTTGAACAATGTTTACATATCACTTTCTCACCCTCCTGTTTGAAATATGCATTCTTTTTTCCTTTTCCCTTAGAGGTTTTATCTTTGTTTTTCCCCCTAAAAGGCTTCTTTATACCCTCACCAAAAGTGTTTTTCCCTCTAGCCTCTAAATGCGTAGCTTGTACAAAAACTTCATCTAGACTAGTAGGATTGAACATAAGGATAGTATGTCTAAGGTAGTTGTGCAAACCACCTATATATTTCAGCAAAGTATCTTGACTCTGTAATTCTACCCCTAATAACAGTGCTCTTCTCCTAAACTCTTGGGTGTAGTCTTGTACATTTTTTCCCTTAAGCTTTCTGAAGTTTTTCCAGTTCATGATAGCCTTTTATAAATGAGCTAATTGATCAAATTGCTTTTCAATTACAGAAATAAATTCATCCCATGATAAAGTGGTCTTACCATGTTTTTTAATTTCATCCTTCTTCTTGGCTTCCCACAATACCTATGCTGCCCCATCGATTCTCAAAGAGGCTAATTGTATGTTGGTGTCGTCACCATGAAGGTTCTATATCCTCAAGTAAACTTCCAACTGTCTTATCCAATTGTCAAGTTTCTCTACATTGACTTCATTTTTCAACACATGCAACTCAAATTTAACATCAAGCTTTAAAAATGGACTTTCACTAGTGGTTTTAGACTTGTGAGATTGATTCAAAAAAGTTGAGGATGATGATGTAGAGGAAGAGGATGAAGATGGGGATGGTGGATCACCATTTCATCCATGTCCTTTCTTTGACTTGTCATCACTTCTCTTTCCTCCTAAAGAACCCTCTCCTTATTTTTTGTTTTTAGACCCTTCTCCAACAAGCCTATCATTCCTTTCTTGGTAGAGTATCCTCACCATCTCCGTCATGTCCAAGAAAGCCTTTCGGAATAGTCGTTCCTCTTCTTTGGGATCAATATCTTTAGGATCTTCTCCCTCTCTTGAAGAAATGCTTGAAGTTGCTTCTATGGCTCTTGGAGGTGGGTCTCTGGCCCTTCTTGGTTGAGTATTACTTTGTGCACTAACCAAGTGTCCTTCACCTCTCTTGAGTTTAAGCCTAGTAAGCATCAAAACTTGCAAACAATCAACTATATATTTGCACAAAACAAATGCTGAGTAAAATTCTAGCTCTTAATTCTCAGATCCTTAGCTCTAATACCATCTGATCTGAAAATGAAACTATTTGTATCTGTTATGCAAATTATTCATTTTCATTTAATTAAGTATGTAAAGTATTCTCCATGTCTTGCAATTTAAACAAAGTGTTTTTGGTAACTGTTTTTGAGTTTATATGTGAGGGAATGTTAATTAAAATTACTATTTAACATCTTAAATCAGAAATACATAGTAGAAAAAATTCACCATAATATAACACAGCAACATGGTGAGGCAGTTCACCCCTCCTGGGCTACATCTGCCGGGTCCAAGGCTCCCAATGGGCATGTCCTTGCTCTATTAAGTTTCTAAAATTGGTTATACAGTGATAAATATGCCTAAACAGGCAGAAAAAACTATGAAATTGAATTCATAAGATAGAAATAAGCTAAAAATGGCTTTTATTTCACCTGAAACATTGAAGTGTAACCCAATACAACTCCATTTCCCTCATGGCCCTAGTGGCTCTCCAAGCTTACCTAAAGCAAAAATGGCTAAAAACCACCTATTTTCACTCTACAACATGTCCCAAACACTCCAGAATGCTCAGAATACCCAAAATTGACCAAAATTTCATCCAAATTGGCTCAATATTACAGAAGTTATGACTTCCACAAATTTCTGCTTAATGTCCCTTGAAAGCCCCACCAAATGCGGGTGAACTCCAGTTAAGCACGCTAGAAATGGTGGACAAATCAGAATGGCAGAACTGTGCCACTAAATCGGTGGAGGAATTTAATTTAACTATTGGTTAACTGCGTGTTCACATGCGAGAAATTCAGAGATGTTAGCGCTGGCGATTAAGTTGTAGCTCGAGCCCATGGTCGTAGCCCGCAGGTCACATGGCTAGGGGGCTAGCACCCAAGGGCCTAATGCAACTACTCAGCTAGTTAAATAGGGCTTAGCCCTTGGTCCCGGCACCTGGCCGCGAGGTCTACCACTCTTAACCCTGAGGGCTTAACAATTTTTTTACCGCTAACCCGACTCACACTTCACAATGTTTTCCTCTGCCTTTTTGGTCGGGTTGACCCCGCTCGAGGTGTTAGGTCATGGGTTTGACCCACCTACTCATCAAAAATTTTGATATGAATTAGAACCATAGTCCTGGGGCTGTGTGGTAGCCTACGGGTAGGCCACGTGGCACCATATAATAGGACCTAAAAACATATTAAAAAAAAAAATTTCCATCTAATTTTTTTTTTGAAAAATGACAAATTGTTTTGTTCAAAAGTCTTGTTTTGAAGGTTATTGGGCAACTTCAAATTTAAATATATTTCTCATATGACATCGGATTTGAGTCCCATTCATGGCACCAGAATCATAGAGATGATGCCTATCTGGTCATTTAGGTTGTAACCAATTTTGAGAGGTTCCATTTTTGAGCATTTTTTTCGACTTGGACATGATCACCTGATCAGTACTCACTAGTGAAAGTGAGAGTTGACTATTAACATTTGTGTCTATTATAGATTACTAATAAATTTAATGAGCATAACTAAAGTTACCATGCAATACTTCAAAAATATGAATGTGTATAGATATGGTGTGTGAAACTAATGCATGAATGAAAAAGATGGGGAAATTCCTTGAAGAGGATGATAGAGTGTTTTAAAATGAAATTGAATGAAGCCTTTTAAATGTTAAAATACATAAAGAGTCGAGTAGTGGGACTTACCTATAATGGAAAGTTGCTAAATGAGTGATGTCATGGTTGCATTAATATTATTAGTAGTATTGATTATTGATGCATGAATAACTAATAAAACTTATATGCATGAATTGATTTTGATTAAAGCTTATTGAAAATTGTGAACAAGTGATTATTGTAACTACTTCATGTTTCAGTATGTTAGTAACAGAACACCATGGGAATTGGAAATGTTTGGAATGTTACCCTAGCCATTATTGACATATACACATTAATGAATATTTATATATATTTTTATGCATGAAAAAATTGTATGCAGGAAATTAAAATAACTATGAAAGTGAATAGTTTTTTAAACAATGTGTATTTATGACTAGCATTGTTAATGATATTAAGCATGGGTAGCTTAATGGTAGCAATAAAATCTGTGAAAGTAAAATATTGCAATGTGAATTGCAACTATAAATGTTATAGTATAATGTTATAATGTGCATGATTGTGTTATTTTGGAAATAATAATTTATAACACATGTATGTTATTCATGTTCCCTGTTAATCTAGATATCATTGGACCCATGTTGAGGGCCAAGTATTATGTATGATGTACATAAAGTTTATTGTTCTTTATGTATAATGTGAATATAGCTCATTATGTAATTTACTATGTGAAAGAATGCTAAAAGAGAAATTTAACATGCGAGACAGTTGTGAATAATTGTGAAAGGCTAGAGGGCCTTAGGTTGATGGTGGTTGATTTATTGGAAGGGTTGATGGCGCTTGATTGCCCATATTTCCTCCCCCTAGAGGTATATGATATCAGTAAGGGAAAATAGTTGGTCAAGATGGTGAAGAG
The DNA here is from genome assembly GCA_034641835.2 of Pinus albicaulis. Taxonomy (NCBI): domain Eukaryota; kingdom Viridiplantae; phylum Streptophyta; class Pinopsida; order Pinales; family Pinaceae; genus Pinus; species Pinus albicaulis. The sequence goes on from CM076580.1 coordinate 1,170,015,540, forward strand.
GAAAAACCCAAGGAAACACTGTTGATTTTGAAGAATGTTGGAAGTGGCCCAGAATTCCTCATAGACGAGACGCTATTAGAGGAATAGGTAGGATGCTTCCAAGAGAAATCATATATTTGACCTTGTGTGGTCATTGGAATTCTTGAGCTAGTTTTCCAGTGGAATTCCACATTGGCCCTAGTATGGTCTCTGTAAAAAGAAAAAACAGTCTCGAGGTGAAAATTACTCAATTTGGCTGTGGAAACCAGCTCCCATGGGTTGGGAGGAGAATTTTTTTTATCATTGTGGTTCTCATAGAAGAACAAGTTTACTAATCATTTATTTGTTATATTAAATTGAAATTTTTATATGATTGTGTAAATATCTTATGTAGATATTTAGAGGAAAGGAGCCTAGCACTCAGAAAGGAAATACAAAAATTATAAGTTATTTTTATTGTATTACTAATATTTTGAATGTCTTAAGTAGGGGCTATGACAATGTGCACTTGGTGCATTGATTGACCATTTGTATGATTAGAGAGCTAGGTGCTCTATTCAGTACTTTTAGAAGTACTGTGGATCTCTTTAGTGGGAGCTAAGACAATATGCTCGTGGTGTAGTGATTTATAACTTTTATGATTAGAGGATTAGTTCTCTCTCGGTATTTCTACAAGTACTATAGTTAAAATATAAATCTATATTGAATAATTGAATGACATCTAGAAGTATATTATTTGACCAAAAATGTAGTGACTAATAGGATTATGTTGGATTTGTTAGTTGTACATTACAGGGTGCTTGCCATGGATTGTTGATGGGTTATCAAACCATTGGAGTGCTTGTGTAAAAGTGACCATGAATTCCAATAGTAATGGTAAGTAATGGTAAGTTGGTATAGAGTTTTTGTTTTGTTTCTATGAATTTGAATAATGGCTTATGTGATGGAAAATAGAACTTTCATATATTGTAGCTATAAATTCTAATGACTATTGATGAAAACATTATTGTTTCAATTAATGGTATTCATGGAAATGAAAGTGTTTCATTGTGAAGGGGAAGGACCCTTTTTTTGGATTGTTTATATTGTTAATATCATAATTAAAAGTTAAATTTTATAGCGAGAAAAGAACGCCAGGGACAATGTTCTCTTTAAGAGGGGGAGTATGTAACATCACTAGAACCACGCAGTTATTCATGTTGGTCATAAAAGTAACATTATTATTTTATTATTAATGGAACCATTCCCATCAAGAATTTTTTAAAATATAAACGAATTTTTGGTAACTACCTCCTTATTGCCATACATTTTTGTCTTTGGAATGAGGGATGAAATTGTACTAAAATAGGGAACCATTTGGAATTAATAAAAATAATGATTTATATTTATAATTGACTTTAAACTAGTTACAAATCAAGAAGTTGTTAAGAAACCACAAAAATAGCCCATTCGAATCTTGCCAAAGAAAAAGGCCAAAACCGACAAGGAATAAGGATGGTAGAACAATTTTGGAGAAAATATTTCGGTGAAAGAACAATGCAAACTGGAAGGAACAACCCAGGCGTTTCTTCCAGGGATTGTTTATTTAGGATGATGAATGACTGAATTTATGTGTATTAGAGGGTAGATCCAGAAAATAAAAACAGCATTGCCTTGTTCATGATGAGGGAACACGAATGAACAAGGGGTTTTCGCTGGAGCGAGATTACTTCAAGATTAAAATTTTGGTTTCATGCGGAATGTACAAAAAAATACCCAATAACGGTATTGGGTAGAGTCTGATGATGTGGGTAGAGAGACGTAACTCTTTCAACCTCCGCACTATTCACCTGCAAACTAGTGCTTTTTTTCGAATGATATCAAAACTGTGGCACATATAACGATGTGTGGAACTAATTCCTTCGTAAAGAATGCAATAAGCTCATACCCAAGACTGGCCTAGATTTGGAAGGATTGACAGATGAAAGGGATACATTCTATTACATCTCGGTGGTTATAAATAGTGGAAATTCATCCATGGCATGCAAAATAATATGTCATTGCGTGCTGGAGGTATCTTATTTAATTAATTTAATTCTTGGAAATATTTTTACGAGTTCTTGAAATGATGGAACGTTGAAATGTTAAGTTACTAGTATAGTTTATGTAAAGCTTCATGGGTTTGAAGATAAAATAATGAGTTTTTTTCTTGAAAAGAAAACCATTCATGAAATTATATGCATATGAACTCATGCAAATTTTCTTAGTAAATAAAATATATTACTGCTTGTAGATAGATATTTCCATTATGTTAATATTTTAGAAAGATGTCTGCAACATTTTTCTTGGTAAATAGAATATATTACTACTTGTATATAAATATTTCCATTATGTTAATCTTTTAGAAAGATGCATGTATATATGCATCTTATGTAAGAGAAGATAAGATGCTTGTTATTTTTCTAAAATGGATTTTACACGTGTATGAAAAGGTAAGAAAATCCAAGTTCTTTTTTTGAAAATGAATATATATTAACGAGGGTAATTCTTGAAGATATTTCATGTGTTGGGAGATAACTTAATGAGTTTTTCTTGGAAAAGAAGTCATGAAGAACCCATTGTGTTAGTGTGTTTGGTGCACATATTTACAAAATCGCACCAACTTAAGGGTTGTGGTTTCCTCTCTTAAGTTATTGGTCACAGGAAGAAATAGATGGAGTCAAGCAATTTAGTGGAACATGCTCAAACATAAACATAATAAATAGAGAAATAGCATGCATATTCAAACATAAGGTTAGAATAAAACTAAAATAAATAACACACAAGATCTAAATAGAGTCAAAGAACTTCAATAATCCAAATGGTGGCTCTTGCGTCCCCTCTTATTGAGTGCTGGTAGGAATGAGGATGAAACGTTAACCCACTTTCCAAGGGGCCCTTAGAACTACGAGTTCTAAGTCCTGATGCAAGGATGTCTTTACTTTTGAGCTCCCTTGGCACAAAGTCTCCCTCTCTGGACTATGGTGGAATGGAGTTGTTGGATGGCCAATAATTGAGTCCCCTCTATCTTTGCTCCAGATCACATGCTGTAGGTATTTCTTGGGGAAATTATGCCTAGCATAACAATGTCCTCTCCTGTTGTTCATCTATTGGGGGGCTTTGATAGGAGAATTCAAATCCTCCTTCCCTCTCTTGGTACATTGTGGATAGTGACTGAAGAGATGAGGGTGATTCCATTGTGTGCCACGTTTATTCCATTATTTGCTCCTTTGATGTCCTAAGGAGGCTTGGGTGGCTATCCTTAAGCGGCTCAAGTGTGGAATTAATGTCTTGGAGTGTGCCTTCTTGTCACAGAAAATGAATTCTGCCACTCCGAGGATTCTGCGCATTTTTTAGAAAAATGCGTGAAAAGGCATGTTTATTGAAGACTTTTACATGCAAAGGAAAATTTGACTAGCCCTTCTTGTACGCAATTTGAGTTTTGCTCAAACCTTAGATATTTTTAAATAATTTCATTTTCTCTAATGTCTCTCAGCCTTGTAAACCCTTCTTCCTGACATTAAATAATGTCATCTTTTCTTGTATGATTTTCCAGTGATAATAGTTTCCCCCTAATGTGTGAGGTCTAGGAAGAATGGTATAGCTGAAATACATTACAGTTTCTTTTTTGTATAATGTGTGTAAAGAGAGAGAGACCCGAGTGTAGCTCAGAATTGGAGACACCTTGTGCCAGGTCGAAGAGTGCCCATGTCCTGTCGGATCCCTGCAAGTAATGGTATAATACAATATATAAAATTATCTACAAGGCGGGCATGTCCCATGCTCATTATGATTTGGCTAGTTAAACAAATCTATTTGACAGATACAGATTATGTCTGTGTCACTTATATGGTAGTGATCTGTTGGTTGATGAAGACGACTGTTGATGCCCTCAGGGGCATTTTTTCTTTGACATTAGGTGGAAAGTGGTACCCACATGCGTAGAATTGGTATGGAATATACATGCGCATTATACACATAGGTGGTGTCTAGGACATTCTGCTGCAAGAATTATTGAAAGAGACACTTATAAAGGCATGGTTCTTCAACGGATTTCATCAAAGTGTAATGGTTGTAACATACGATACCATCCTGACATGAAATCTTATGTTGTGGTCGAATGTCAAGATGATCAATGACATATGTGGGCAATGATGTATCCCATAGTTCCACCTGAGGATGTCGCTTTTATGGAGAGGGGTGATACAAGGTACCACTTCCTTTTCGGAAAAGAGGTTTTGATGTGGAAAAAAAGGAAGCCGCAACCAAATGAGAGGGTCACTGATTCAGGGGACCAAGATGCTGGATATCATGGTGTTTAATGTAGGCATGATTGTGAGGGGTGACTGAAAACTGATGATCGGGATTTAGTGTCCCAAGGTCGGAGTATAAAAAGCATCTTGGATGTAATCATAACTATTTCTGATGGGGAAATCTCTGGAGTCGATAGGACTTCTGGGGTGGGTATAAACTGGTTATGAATGTCATGGTGGATTTTGGGTGTAGGTGTGATACTCTGACCAAGGGTGATTAGGGACTGCTACCATAGGAAAAATATGAATGGTTGGGTGGGGGACATAGTGCATTGTTTTTGGTCTTTCTACACTTACCAAAAGAATAAAATAATGGGGTTTGGTTCCTACAAAACATAGAGACGGGTGCCCCAAAACATGAAAGTGTTTGCTCACTGATGATGTGAGGAAGATTTTTTGTTGAGGGTGGGGGCCCAATTGGTTGGGTTCATGTGTGAGGTTGATGAAGTGGACAAAAAAGTATTGCTAATGGGTTGTGCTGATGGAGGTATGGTGGGCCAAATGAGAGGCCTGGTAGTGCACTTTTAGATCTTCTTGTACAACCTAGTCGTCTGAGAAAGGGGTTTTATTTTGAGATGGTAAAAATTGACCTGATGCATGGCGATTGAATGGGTATGAGGTGCTTCCTAGAATATAGTGGTATGGCCATGGCGTCAGTTCTATTGTGATATATGGTTTACATTGGGTGAGAAGCGCCATGGAGGGGAGGCTATACCTACCAATGAGGATGATTATCATGTGCAAGGTGAGGTGATGATAAACATGGTCAGATGTGTGGAACCTATGGATGGTTTCTGATGGATAAATGATGTCAGGATATGTAGAGCTTTTCTAGAACTTTATCATGCTAGGGGTAGAATGATACCTGCTCTGGAACTTTCAGTGGATGGAGCTGTGGTTGGTTTGCATAGTACCTACAAAAACAAATACCCAAAGTGAAAGCATCTTATTTATCCAAATATTATTGAAAAATGTGTGCTTAGAACAATATGAGAGAGGGCATACCTGTCAGTGCTGAAAATTTACTTTTTTGGGGATGTGAATATGTGGCATTGCCTTTGGATGTTATGGAGTGTTGATCATAGTGTTGCTTTTGGTCTGCTGATCACGACTTTTGAGCTCCTATTATAGTCCTTCGAAGTTTCTAAAAAGGGCGATATATGGGAGAATATGGCTCAATTCAATTCATTTATGTCTGTTGAGTATTGAGAGGTCATAGGCTTCTGCAAAGTAGTTTTTGCCATTGCGGTCAGCCTAAGCACCCAAGATTAGTGATTTTCTGAGCAAGTAAACTCTATGGCATCCTACATTTTAATTTTTTCAGTCTTAAGGTGTTAGGGTCCGTACAATACTAGTTTGTATGGATTTTGAGCCAGTTTTACCCTGGATTGTGTGGGTGATCAGGGTAAGGGCACGCCTTTTGCATCCCTTATGCATGCTTTTCTTAGCCTTGAACACACATTCTTCGTGGCTGTTAGAAATACAAGTGCACCTTCCACGCACTTTTCTAAGGGATAGGCACATGGAGGGCCAAAGAAAATTTTGCCCAAATTTTGTAAATTTGGCCTATTTTTTGATGTTTTTATGCTGTTGATGTGTTCTTGTTTTGTTGACAGGATGTTGTGGATGGAGAAGGATTGGCTCGAGATCCGCATTGATTTAGCCACCGATGGTCAGGGACGCCAACACTTTGTATGATGGGGTCTCCTAAAATTTGTGGGGAATGACCTTCTTCGGTCACAGGACTAACTCCTGCGCTACCTGATCCAGCATTGGAACAAGTGGAGCAAGGTGTCTGTTCTACATCAGTGTGACCTTGCTATCCATCATGACATGGATATCTAATTTCTAATCTACTTTATAACTGGGTTGTTGCCTCAGGGTGAGGTGATTTGGTTTCCACTTCCTTCTAAGAGGGTGGATTTTGAGCGGTTCTAGATGCCTCACTATGGAGGACCACATAGACATTGCCTCGACGATAGATTTGGTCAAGCGATGTGCTTTGGTGGCTATCATGCGACTACCAAAATCGTTGGCTCCACGTCGAGAATCAAGCCCGCAGGTTGGAGTCTTGCGCCGGATGAGGGCCAGGGATTTTTTCCTCTTTGCCTATTTCTGCTATGACAGAATGCGGCCATTACTTTATAAGGTCTGAGATGGATCAAGGCTATTTTCCTATGCAATTATTTAATGCATTCTTAAATACGACCGTGTGGTGCCGCTGATACTGGTGGTGGCGGTGCCTGCTAGGGGGTGACGGAAGCCTCGAATGAGGAGGTGGGATCCTCTTATGCCTCGAGGAGGTGGGGGGAGGGTGGGGTGTTACTAGAACACCACTACTGAGGCTAGGTTTGAGGCCAAACCTCATATGTTCCTGCCCTTCCCATATGCAGGGATGGACTTTCGGGGGGATCAGGAGACGTGTCTCCCTGCTGGCTACGCTTGGGGGCTAGCATGTACATCATTATATTTTCTTAATTTATTTGAGTATTTATGTTTATATGTGTATTATGATGACACTGACATAGCTTTGGTTACTATTGCATATTTTGCGAGGCTTGTCGCCCTGTGGCTCGATTGGTTGGGCATGATCCTCTTCGGAAACCTCAGGGAGCTCAAGGAGGAGTTCCTGCACAGCCTCAGGGTGGGGCACTGGGGTGGTGATGCTAGCCCTTCAAGGGAGGGCAGGAGCTTGGCTGCTACCAAAGCTGCAGCTGAGCGAGCTCGTGCTGATGCGGAAGAGGCTCGTGTTCCTGAGCTGACCATGTGGGTGTTAGTTATGGAGGATGCGTGGGATCGATTGGACCGATTGACATAGGGGATGTTGGCTCAAGGATTTTTATATGACCTCAAGGAGGTGCGGCTCGAGACTTTGATGGCCCGGGAGATGGACTATCGGCCAGTTTTACATCGGGTTGTGGTCTCGGTATTGGCGGCAGCTCCAGTAGTGGTATAGGTAGTGTTAGTGGGTCCAGGTGCCCCACTCGGGGGAGCACTACCCTGGAGCCTTTTTTGTACATGGGGAAAGCACCCATTATGAGGATGCTTCCCGTATTTTTGTTGACTTATATGTGTATTTTTTTGGGCTGACCGATGGGTCAAAGACACTATTTTTTGTACTCAGAAACATACATTTTGATATATATATATATGGGAGATATTTTTTGCGCCTGTACAGGGTGTGCCCCTTGTTTCTGATTATGGATTATGTTATGCTGATGGATATCTATGTTTTTATGTTTTTATTTTTTATGTATGATTGCTTATTCAAGATGCATTCCAGTTTAGAATATTGTTCGCTATGCGATCAACTGTTTTGTTTTGACTCCTTGGTACATGTGTGAATGTAATGTAGTCAAATTGTCTACTTAATATTTTTGCACTCAAATATTTTCTAAATAGATGTGAATCTCATATCTCGAATGTTTTTTTTAACTGCGACACTACTAACTGGGATTCGAGGTCGATATGCATATGGCATATGCCCTGATGGAGGGCGTCACACATAAGTCCGAGAAGGTTGTCATATTCTACCTAATTATTTGTTGTTGAACCGATACACACACAATTGGTGTAGAGTGGTGATCGGTCAGGGTGATAGATAACCCAGGCGGTTGCTGCTAAACTTTGAGACCATCTTGATGCTCCATCATGAAATTTGAAGGAAGGGTCGCATTGGTAATCCATTATGACACTTTGGCACATTTTGTAAAATTATTTTGGTAAACAATTTACACCGGTTGGCTTTGTGTACGTTGAATCTAGGGTAGGGCCTTCTTGGCCCTTATGGGTATAATTTCATGAGGTAATGTCCGTTGACATGGTTGCTGAGGCATGTCCTGTCCGATTCCGTCAAGATGTATGTCCCCTCACGGAGGTAATGTCTTATGATGTAGGGTCATTTCCACAAGGTTTCAAACTTTCCTGGCCCTAGGCCTTATTTTACGACATCGTAGCAGAGGACTAGTTCTCACTCGATAAATGATAGAGAGTTGATGTTGCGGTCGAACGATGATTTTACCCTTTTCTTGTGGGCCTTGTTGTGTTGCAATGACTATCGTCAGCTTTCGTCAATGAGATCTAGTTGTATGAGGCTTTCTTCTAGAGGTTGCATATCATCAAGGAGTTCGATGGTGGTATGTAAATTCGGGATCTCATGGAAATCAATGAAAAAGTGTAAGGAACATTTACCTTTTGTGACAAGAATAATTCAGGAATCTGGAGATGTAGGGGTGGTTGCAATCCTATTTCCGATATACGATGATACAAATCATATGTGGTGCATTTTGTCGTCGGCGTTTGGTGGGGGAATAATCTCCGTGATGGGATTTTGTGTGAGTGAAAGGTTGGGTCCCCTGTTAGGATACTCAATTTCCCATTGGTGGAAAACTTGCCTAGTGTAGAGGTTCCTCAATGTTACTATTAACGAGTATGCCTCTGGTTCATGGTTATGGCTAGTGGAAATGGTGCATGATACCACTATTCCAACCAAGTACATTGTGTGGGAATCAACACTACTCTTCATCCCATGTGTGGATGCTTGGAAAGGATCTGTTGTAGAAGATGAGGTCTTCTACTTCCATTTCCGTGTTGTTAGCTTAGGTGTATCTTGCTCTTTTATGGATTTTATAATTAATGCTACTCTTGCTCCTCTTAGCTTGGGTAGATCCTCACATTTAATTGTATGATGAAAGTGTGAACAAATCTTGAAATAAGTACGCATGATCTTCTCTTGGTTAGATAGAATTTATGTGGGAGAGAAGAGACTATGCAAAAATTGTTTGCGAAGTGCTTTAGTTATTTTCACTAATTGACCCGGTGGTGAATCTTGTTGCATAGTCCGCATGTTATCCTAGGTTGGGCCTGGGTCATTCTTTGTAGTTGCGCCATCCCAGTTTTCCCATCACGCGCGATGTGGGTGTGTGGTTGCTGGTCTGGGGGTGATATAATTTCTATACCGTTTGAGGAGATCGTGTTATTTCTTCTCTAATGTATGAATCATATCAATGAGAGGATGAACTTGTAGAATATAGGTACCACACTACCCACAGTGATTTCCTTGAAATACTGGGAAAAATAGCATAGATATGGGGCTCCCGTCATGTTCAGTTTTTGGTCTGGAGGGGTACTAGTGTCATAATGTTGCTAAATCAAGGCATGTGGCGACCACATGATTGGGCATTTTACGTAATGCATATGTTGGTCTTCTCTATAGAGAGCGGTTAGGGGAAACTAAGGGTTCACAAATTGGTGACTTTTCAGCTCACAGAAAAAGGATGGATCTACTTGTCATGTCTTCTTGGGTTATCGAGTTGTTCATGGATTCTGAGTTTGTTCCATATTCTTGGGAGAGGCGGACTATGGTTGATCGAATACAAGCTAGTGCTGCGTGAAATCTTGGTATGTAGTGACAATGGTGCATCGGTTGATTATCACCACATATCTGACATGAATACTGGATGTCCATGTTATTGCGATATACTATACGAATTGGATACCATCACTGGAACATTTCCAAATTTGGGAAATTAATAATGAAATGGTCGAGCTCATCACAGAGTACACAACACTGGATTGGATGAGGGGACCTGGCTGGAGAAATTTCAAGTGACTGTCATTCCTCCTGCAAGTACAGGATGATGCAAGGTTTATCTCCAGATGATCGCTTGATGGGGTGTCAGGTGTCCCTATATCTCGGTATTTCTGGGCAGTGACGGGTATATCGCCCATAATTGGTGTATATAGTGCATGTGTGATTGGTATGCAATGCTTTGCCTTTAGTTCTGGTGGCAGGTTCCTTTTTACAGGAACGTGGTGTCGTGATGTCTACCTCAGAGCTAAGGAGTGGTTTTAATTCATCCAATGCTGGGAAATTGTGGGTAGGGTGACCTACTACATCACATATGGTGCAACCTAGTGACTCGTATTGTATGGCGGGATTCTCCACCCTCTTTCCTCTCTTGGTTTTCTTAGCTGAAATCATCGGTTTTGCAATGGGAATTTCCTTTGCAGGGATGTTTTTTACAGTTTCCTGAATGTGTGGGGCCTCCTTGGAACTAAGGGGCTTTAACCCTATGGTGGTGATGTGTGTGCCTCCCATCTCAGTAGGGGGAACGAGGTGCCAAACTAGTATTGCAAAAGATATGTTTGGTAACACCATTGTTTCCAAGACCTACTAGGGTATGAAACGAGCCGGGGGGTAGAGGAAATGGGTCTAGGAAGCGGCATAGGCTAGAGAGGTTGTCATGGCCAAGGACTTGGTGTCATTACTACTCGTGTCCATCTCTTGACTAGATTCAGCACTTGAAGTTGATATCATGCACATCGAAGCCGTTGTAACATCAGGTGATGACTCAAGCATAATAGGGGGATCTACTAGGAATGATGCTAGGATGGAAAATGGTTTGAACTAGCCGAGGCCATATTCTTGGTACCTTGGAAATGAGTCTGCAGATGTGTCTAGGTAGGGTAGAATGACATCGGCATTTGTAAGGGGCCGCTTTTCACTATGCGTCAATTGATCGACAGTAACGATGCGGTCCTCATGGGGTAACATCATAGCTCAGAAGATAGAGGAGGTGATGGATGACATGGCATACATATAACTATAGCCAAGGAGTATATTGTAGTCCAACTAGACATCCAATACTTCAATGTCTATAAGGAATGTCTTTTCGGCTAAGCAGACTGGGATGTTTTGGTAGAGACCGACGGGGGCTGAAGGGCAACCATCGTATGCTCTAAGTGTGATGTCTGATGGATTTAGTTTAGGTGATCCTAACTTCTTCCAAATGTTCTTTAACATGATGCATGTGGATGCACCTTCCTCAATGATACATCAGTGAATGGTAGTGTTTTGGACCGACACTAGTATCTGGAAGGAAACCATTGAAGGAATCCTAGGGGTGGCTTTATCTAAATCAAAAGCCATTACACATGTATCGGTAGGGTAGATAGCACCTAATGCTAAAAGAAAGGCTTTTCGCTGCTTTGGGCAGGACTATAATACCTCCAAAGCTGACATATTGGTGGGATATTGAGCTAGATCATCAACAATGCTATAGTTATGGGCTGCCTTGGAATAGCTTCCTGCTCGGCTAGTTGGTGTAGTTGGTGCACTGGTACTAGCCCCTGACACGTTGGTGTCTGGTGGGGTTTCTTAATTTTAGTTTCGTGTTTGAAAAAACATTTCCTCGCTAGTCATGTAGATTTCATGGTTGTTATTTCTGAATTCGTTGGGAGTTTTTTGTTGCGTGCTAACTATCCCTTGATGCAGTGTTGATGGGAAAATTTGTCTGGCCAACAGTAGCGGATCTCCCCAGTAGAAAGTCCCAATTAAAATTTGAACCATTTGGGATATGGATCCCATCCGGACGTGTGGATCCGGCTACTGCTAAATACTCCTTCTTCTGGATGCAAATGAGCCCTGCTGAGTTATATATGTACAATTATAGAATGATACAAGACAAATATATATGATTTTCAATGAGTCTCAACACTACAAATAGCAAGATATAAAGGAAAACATGTGAATGAAGGAGATGCTATTAGCAGCACATCATTAAGGTCGTGTCTGTAAGAATTTTCAAACCATAGAAGAAACAATTCTTCTTGGTAAGAACAACTTATACGTACTTGGGCGTTTTCGTGAATGAGATAAATGTCAATAGTAAAATTACAGACATCCCCTATATTAATGCCATACCATCATATACACATGCAGTAAGATGAAATTCATAAAGAGGTTAATCAGAAAACGTAGATCAATTAATCACAGGATATCATACATATACGAAGAAATACTCATAGTATTGACGCATTGATTTTCATCAGATCCAATAGTGGATTTAAAACAAATGCTTGTATTCATTCAGAATAGGTTGTTTAATGCTATACAAATCTCTCTCTCCTTCAGAGTCCAAAACAAAAATTCCTTTACAAGTCCCCGAAGGGAGTATATATAAGCCAAAATTCACCCTTGGGGGTCGTGACTCTTCACCTTCCTGTCGATTGGGTTGCCGGGCGACCTGTCTAGAAAATGCGACCTGCAACCTGACTGGATGGTGTGACTTGTGACCTGATCATGGGAAGTGTGACTTTCGACTCCTCCTGTATACTGGGTTTTTCAGTCTGATCATGGGAGCGTGCATATGATTTTGAGGTCGGGAACATCAACTTGTTTCTCCTTGAGGAAATTCTACCATGCATGATAATTTGCAATGATCGGGGAGATAAGAGGGGTATCTTCCCTTAACCTGTGTAGGCATTCTAGGGAATTCAGGATTAGAGTTTCCATCTTGATTGTGACTTGGTTAGACAAGGAAACAAATTTGGTGTAAATCCAAACTGGCGTTATGACGAACATAACCAAGTTCTCTTATGATGCGGGAAGATCAGGTGTAGTGGCGGCTTGTATGAAAGGCTGTAGAAATGCCTGAATCTCCTAATCTACCTGCCCCCATGTATTTTCCTTGCTTAGTGCACCTAGAGAAGGAATGTGGTGTAGTTCATGCATCGAGTCGATACCACTAATCAAGTGCTCATATGCAGTCATTACCTTCTCTAGATATTTAATTAATTTTTCCTTGGATTGCACATTTATGCGAATTCAGACCTTGTCATTCTAGGTGAGAATCCAATCCTTCTTGGGCAGGGTTTCCAGAGCCTGTGGATACGTTCTCGTCCATTCAATCATTCTGTCCAGAGCGGTGGAGGCTTCTTTCAATTGCTCGATTCTCTTCTTCGCTTCTACTTCGGCTCTTAGTAGGGGTGCGACTATTTGATTTATGGTAAACATCTCCCCATAAACTTGTCTCATGGTGGCTTCTAGCATCATTGGCTCTCTCTGGATGGTAAGTGGTACTTCGTTAATGAGAGTATTTTTTCCCTCGAGCTGTTGGATTTATTCCCTTAGTGCTCTCTTTTCTTGCTCTGACCTGGCTTCCCTTTGTTCAGAATCCTGTAACCTCTTTTGTAAGGAGAGGATCTCCCTACTCATACAGCTCACATTTTCTTCTGTGGCTACAGCAAAAGTAGTGCCGGCTGATGCAATAATCACTGGGTTGGTCCTAGTGTCTAGGAATATGTCCTTTTTTGTCGTGGCTTTGAGTGGGGCGGCAGGGTTCCATGCTAGGAATCTTTTTTTTTCATGCTGAATTATGTAGGTGAACTGATCATAAGTGAGTCTGATCAGGTTGAACACTTCCTCCTCCTTCCCTTCAGAGGAGCCTGGCTCTGAGAGTGAAAAAAGCTTGTTAATTGCAGGTACTTCGATGGGCGACAGCTCGTTCTGTACTCATGTGACTGGGGAAGATGTTTAGGTGTCTTATATCTATGATCCTCTTCCTCTTTTCTCTTTCATTCTTCTTCTTCTTTCAATAACCATTCCGCCTCTGCTTTATCATGTTCTGCCTTTTGCCTGTGCTTTGCTTCTGCTTTCGTATCTTCTTCTTCCTTTCTTTTCCATTCAGCTTCTAGCTTTCTTTCCTCCTCTTCCTTCCTTTTTCGTTCGGCTTATGCCTTTGTTTCATCCTCTTCCTTCCTTTTCTTTTCAGCTTCCACCTGATCAAATTCTTTCTTGAGATGTCGTTCTGCTTCTGCCTCCGCTTCCTACTCTTCCTTCCTTTTCCGCGCATCCTCCACCTGTTTCTTTCTTTGTTATACCTTCGGGTTTTTCTTACGCTTATATTTGTCTGATTTTTCTTTCTTTTCTGATTCTAAATGAGCTTTAGCTTCCTTTTCTTTCTATTGGGTGACAAAATTATGGCCTGTGCTAGTCTGAGGCTTCTTGACCTGGGAAGAAGAGGTGCTTCCCAACTCGCAGATTCTTTCCTCTAGAGTATGCTCATCTCGATCCTCCTAGTTGGACCATTCTCCCAGGGTGAGTTCCTTATCCCTATTATACCAGTTTCTTTTCACATCCTCAGATGGGCATTCAGTGTGTTCATAGCTCCATTTGAACTTGGCCCTTTTTTAGTGGTCAGGGACTATCCTATCGGGATCGTATGTCTGGTGATCCAAAGTTCCCAGGAAGAATAATTTGAATTGTTAAGCCTCCACCTCTACCTCCCTAAAATCCTTGACTCTGTAAGCACCAATGGTGAGTGGCAAGGTAGGCCATGGATTTTTCTTACCTTTAGTGAGGACCTTTGAGAAGCCAGAAGTCATCTGATAACATACTTCCTGAAGAAGCATCTTGTCTGTGATGAAGCAGGGCAAAGAATGGGGAAGAATGGGGAGTCTTGAATGAACTAAAGACTCATATAAATGTGTATTCTATAAGTGGAAACCAATGTGCTACCTTGATTAACGTTTCCATGGCTCGCAGGGACATGCATGGTGTATCCTGACCAAAACATTTCCCATAGAGTGCAGGGATGAATTTTTTTGAGATTGACTGTATGTCTTGTTTGTATTTAGAGTCCCAGAATACCTATAATTATTTTTGAATTAGACATCCCTTCTCCTGGTCCCAGTCATGAGTCCATCCCTCAAAGTATCATCTGGAACAAACTGCATCCAAAAGGTAAGAGGCCATGTAAAATTCGGACGAGTATCCCTCCTCTAGTGCCAATGCTACATATATTTTTGTTTTGAGAGCTGCTATTAGTAAGTTGGCCCAGTTGAAACGGGTCCCATACAAAGTGACAAATTTCATCAGGGTTACCCAAGTACAACTAAATGTGGTGGCATCGGAATGACCATATATCCTATAAATAATAGCTGCCACCAGCTTGTATACCTTTCTGAGGCCTGCTACCGGGTACTCCTAATATTTCTTGATCTTGAACTTATCAAGTTTTTCCCACCATCCTCTCAGGGTGTCTGCTATGGGGACCGCATGGGTGGTGGCCCATTCCTCTGTGAATACTTGTTCCCGTTCTGGAAATGCATAATAATACTATGCATCCGAGACTTTTAGATTCACAAAAGCCTTTCCCTCGTAGTCTCGAATTACCCACTTCTTGGGGTCGATGTTCTGTATGATCCATTCAATCACTTCTGCACATGGGAATATCGTTGGGTGGGCACCTGCATAGTGAAGCTTCGACCTCTTAACTTGTACATATACTTGTTGGTCGGGTAGGTCCTCTTGAAATTCTGGTTAGGGTAATTCTTGGTATACTTGATACCAACTCATACTTTCTCCTCTGCTAAATGTACATGCAGTGTCCCCATAGATCGGGGGAGGAGAAATTGGTATTTCATCTTCTATGATTTCTATTTCTAGGCCCTTGTATTTCTTGCGAACTGCTGGATGTCCCATGTCACTTGAGGCTGAAGAGATGGAGATGCACTCTAACTCTACTTCAAGGTTACCTGGCATGTTCATAAAACAATCCCAGGAAAAGGCAGATGCCATAATAATAAATGCCTAGGTGCCGCTTTTAACTCTGACCAACTAAAATACAGGAAAGGGTGGATTCGCGACTTGGCGACCTATTTCTTGGGTCACTGGGTCGCAGAGATTTAAACTTTAGAAAGGAGTGACCCTGCGCCCTGGAGACCTTGCGACCGGGTCGCTGGGTCACCGAGTCGCATCGGTTTAACAATTCACGGGGGTGCGACCTTGCGACTTAGAAACTTATGACCGGGTCACTGGGTAGTTGAGTCACAAGGTCGCAACAGTTCATATTTGAGTGAGACTATGACTTGGCGACTTAGCGACCAGGGTTGCAGGGGTCACTGGGTCGCGGGGGTCACGAGGTCGTGAGGGTCGTGAGGTCGTGAGGGTTGGAGGTCGCGCTAGGGCTGGCGGGGAGACTTATATGGTGACACAGTCCTTTAATTTATTTTTAACTTGAAACAACGGAAGGACCGAGTGAGCAAACCCAATACATGGAGGTGAAGGTGTCATTAGGGGAAAATCAAACACAGGGAGGTTGGGTGGCTCTATTTACAAAACGGTGTAAGAAAGAGCAGTATTTGGACAATTTGAAAGGTCATCAGGTTCCAAAGCATTAGCAATGGAGAATAGTGGGTGGCTTAAAAAGGGCTAACGTAAGTGGAACACAGCAACAAAAGGAAAAAACATAAACATCAGGAGGAAAAGGCAACTTACCCGAGAAAATCGCACTCCAGTTGGCCTATCAGAAGTGTTTTTTCGCTCTCCGTCGCGTGGGCGAGATGTGACCTAGCGACCCTTCTATTTATAAAAGGGTCATGCGTGTGGGAAATTAATGAGGTCGCTTGGTCGCAAATATCTCGCGTTTAAGAAATGTGCGACCTCGTGACCTTGCGACCTTACGACCTTGGGGTTGCGGGGTCGCAAGGTCGCTCGGTCGCGATTTTTAAATCTTAATGTGATTTGTGACTCCGCGATGTGGCAACCTGATAGGTCGCAGGGTCGCTAGGTCACAAATTTTGAAAAAAATCCTACTATGTGACTCAGCGACTTAAGGCTTTAGACATGAACTTCATATTTTGACGTAGCTATTCGATGCTCAAGGGGGCTCAAAAAATTTTAGATGGTGAATTTTTGGAGGGTGTTGTAGTGGCTAAAACACGCAGGAAAGGTTTCTACATGATTGTTGGCTATTGGGAGGATCCTCCTTGTCCACGGTTACTCTGTAGCTTCTTTAACTCATGGAGGTCTGGACAGTGGTGAGTGTAATGGTTGTATTATTTACTGTAAACATTTGTTTGGATACTCTGTTTTGTTAAGAATTCCTTTCGGAAGACTCTTTTGGAAACTATATACATCGGCATGCATAGGAACAATATTTGTTGTGTCATCTTTCTTTACATGCACCAAAAGTAATAGCTTAAGGGTTAGTTATTTTGATAAAATTTATGTAAATTGCATGCATGAAGATCGTAACTGATGTATGAGTTTCTTTTAAAGAAATGCTTAGCATATGTACTAGCTATTGTCTTGCAGAAATGTGTGCTTATGCGAGAGAAATATTAGTTAATGTGACTGCTTATAACTAGCACATATCCAGTGCTATTAAAGAAAGCATGTGAAGATATTTTACTTGCATGTCATGAATGTACATGAGTAGATGGAGAAACATCGATAGTATAGATTTATATATGGGTTGATTAATATTTTATGAATCTTGAAATCAATGTATGTTGAAGACAACATTAGCAGAAAATGATGTTACCTTGTACAAAGAAAATATTATGCTTAACATGGTGGCAGTTAAGTGATTAATGGTTCATGCAGATGAGTGCGAGTTGTAGGATGGTCCATTGTATGATGGTCCATTGTAGGTACATACATGCCACCAAGATATGAAGATATGAATATTAGTGGGTAAATTCTATCATAATTATTATAATGGCTTTAAGCTAGATATTTCCATATTTTCTTTTAAGATTTATAAAAATGGTTAAGGGATTCTCTCTCTTATAAGCCATTGAGTGGTAACACTCCTATTTTTTATATTATTTCTTAATTAAAAATTATTAAAATTATATAAACTTTTTCATGATTACTGAAAATAATTTTTTCCCGTACCAATAACACTAATGAAAAAAATGACAATCAAATTTAATAATGTAATTGTTTTAGTCATATTTTTATGATAGGAATCTTATTTTTTTTATATTATTTATTAATTACAAAAACTATATAACCTTTTTTCATGATTAGTAAAAATAAAAAATTTCAGTACTAATTTACACTAACTTAAATTACAGTAATGAAAACAAATGTCAATCAAATTTACTAATTTAATGGTTTTAGTCATATTTTCATATAGTAAAACTCTTATTTTTTATTATTTATTAATTACAAATTACAATAATTATATAAACCTTTTCATGATTAATGAAATAAATTGTATTTAAAATGAGTTAATTTCAAGATCAATTTTTTTTTAATATTTTAAATGACACTTTTATATAATTTAGCATTCAAAATATTTAAAATTAACCAGTATTATTAATTTAAATTACAATAATTTTTTTTTTTTTAATTTATATTTTAAAGAACTAAATCTTTCATATACAACGTAAATTTTTTCCATATTAATTTACATTTTGAAGATATTTATTTAGATAATGATTATTCTTTTATGTACGGAAATTCTCTTTTCTTTTCATAATGTCTATCACAATAATTATATACTTTCCATGTATAATTATTTTTAAAAAATTCAAGATCATAGGTGTATTTTTAGACACAAAAACAATATTTCTATTGTTCGTTCTAGAAAATAACACATTTCTTTTCAAGAAATATCAAACATAATATTTATATATCATGCATGCAGATAACTTATTTCCTCTCAAGAAATATTAGTTTTATTTTTGTGCTTTCAAGGAACTTATTTCCTCTCAAGGAACATTAACTTTAAGATTTCATTTTTTGCCAATGAATATACATGTCCATGTTCTCAAAAGAGAGTTTAATTTTAATGATGAAAATACATGTCCATGTTACAACAAGAGAGTCTAATTTTCTTGATGCAAAAACATGTCCATGTTCACAAAAGGAGAGTTTAAATATAATAGCCATTAAACACATGTTTACGTTTCACATAATTAATCTTATATGGATGTAAATATATATTTATATAGCACATTGGTTGTCACTAATAATATTTTTTCTAAAGTAAGGAATTTTACTTAGAAATCTAATATAATGATACATACAATTAATATTTCATTTTCAACAATTAACATAGATTTTTTTTTTTCAAAAATGAAAATATAATGGATATTATTAACTTGCACATATTACTTTTAAAAGTATATAGGAATCATGTCTGTGGGGTCTTGGTTAAAGGGTGGTGTGGCCAGCTGTTATCACACTCATCACGTGTTCATATATTCCTTTTAAAAGTCTATAGGAATCATGTCTGTGGAGTCTTGATTAAACGGTGATGAGGCGGGCTGTTGTAGCACTCATCACATGTTCAATTCCCTTCCCAGATAGGGGTGATGCATTTGGACATGTTGATAAAGATGGAGTAAAAAAAAAGAGAGAAAAATGAAAGGTACTACCAACCTTACAAAAAAAGGTCTATAGGAATCAAGCTAATATCTCTAAAAAAATTAATAAACTAATTTTCTCTCATAATGTGAGGACAATCCATATATATTTTAATGAGATAATTTTTTTTTTTTTTTGCAAAAACAATTTTTATACCTTCTTTTCATGAAAAATATCATGATATCTTTTATTTTTTTGTATGTTATTTTTTTCAAGACAAAAACATTTAACTTATATTTTAACATGCAATTTTTTTTCTATTTATTTATTTATCTTTTCCCATGCAATGATTCTTTGAAAAATGGGCCGGATTACTTATATTTTATATGAAATACCCTAACATTGATACTTATATTTAAATATGCATAAACTATATAAAGAATATTTATAAAGACTTTTCTTCAAGGAAATAGCTACTTTCTCTTCTTAAAATATAAAAGAATACCGATGCAAACTCTACTTTCAATTATAGTAATGATAAGAGTACTTATCTCTTGAACGTAATATCTATGAAATTGGTGACTTCCAAGTGATCATGTTAAAGCATCAATGAAATGCAGTCACCATGTCTTCGTTCTAGAGAATTCACATTCATACTGAATTGATACACCGATCGTGGAACTCTCTCTCAAACCAAGAAATGAATATCTTTTACAGAATCACCTGTGATTTGAAAAAAGTTTGAAGTCAGAAGCAAGTGAAGGGAGTAAGATGTCTCCTGCCGCAGCAGAGCCTTTACTGAAACATAGAAAATAGTTTAACCTTCAAAGGCGGAGATATCTTGGAAGTAACTTTGAAATTTAAGCCCGAAGTATGTCAAACGAGACAGAAAATGACACATGTACCTCCAATTATTTCATAAAATCATTCCAATTCAGGCATTTCACCTTATACTATATATATTATGGATACTATATTCCCTCCAATATATATATATATATATATATATATATATATATAATCCTCACTCGGTAAACGTTTAGAGCATAGATCCTCCGCGGAAAAGGTCGTTACCTATTAACCTAACGGCTTTTTGATTTAATAGATTAAACGAATGTCAATCGAGTTAGAACAATATATTGACGTTTTAAAGTCATTCATAGCTCTGACGTCTCCTCCTTTTACAATTTTTTAATCTAGGGATACGTTTTTTACGTGATAATCGTGTGACTCGAAAGAGAATGGATCGAAAGTTCAACGCTGCAATTTTAAATCTGCATCATATGATAATTAATTACGTTGTTTGGTTGATTAATCTGTTTTTAATCTAAAATTTTATTTCATAGTTGTAAATAATAGATATCCACCTATTTTAGTTATTTTTGCTGTTGTAATTTCAAATATTAATATTCTTGTGTGCAAATTTATACTTATTTTTTCCAATTTAATTAACATAATAATATTAAGTATTGTTTATTTTTCATATAAATTATAATGCTTTATAAAGACTTTTAGCTTTTATTTCATAAAATTATAAGATTAATATGCAAATTATTAAATAAATTTATCTAATAATTATAGTAGAGCATTTAATTTTAAAGAAAAAATTACTCTAATGAAAAAATGTCAATCAAGTTTATTAATTTAATTGTCTTAGTCATATTTTTATGCTAACACTCTTATCTTTTTTTATATTAATTATTAATTACAAATTACAAGAATTATATAAAATTTTTCTTGATTAGTGAAAATAAATTGTATCTAAAATCAGTTAATTTAAAGATCAATTTTTTAATACTTTAATAACACTTATTTATATAATTTAGCAATCAAAATATTTAAAATTAACACGTATTATTACTTTAAATTACAATAATTATTATTTTTAAAATTTTATATTTTAAAGAACTAACTCTTCCATATATAACTTAAATTTTTTCCGTACTAATTTACATTTTGAAGATACTTATTTACGTTTGGAAGACAGAAAATATTCTCGTAAGGATATTTGATATGAGTTGAAATAGAAAATTGCATTTAGATAAGTTGAGAAAGATTTATTTTGCTTTAAATATTTATTGTCAAAAATATGGAAAAGGATATAAAATTTAAATATTGTATTTAAATATTATTTTTCAAAAACGTGTAGAAGGTTGATTATTTTTTAGAAAAAAATCATTTTTATAAAAGTTAAATATTATATTTTAATATTATTTTTCAAAACTATGTAAAAGCATTTCTATAAAATTTAAATATTGTATTTTATAAAAAAATCGTTTTTATAAAAGTTAAATATTATATTTTAATATTATTTTTCAAAAATATGTAAAAGCATTTCTATAAAATTTAAATATTGTATTTTATTATTATTTTTGAAAAATATGCAAAAGGTTGATTATTTTGAGAACAAAACAATTTGAAGAAAATTTAAATATTGTATTTAAATATTATTTTTCAGAAAAGCATGATAGTTCTAAACCACTTAGGATTAGCAAAATGAAACAATAAAAATAGTTTGTGTAAGGATTAAGGAATAATTTTAGAAAGTTGTTTTCTTGATTAAATAAAAAACATATGTTTATTAACATTGTCATGGAATAAGACATGAACAATGATTTATTATACATTGTCCTTAAATGTTCTAATTTTTAAATGAGGGAAAGAATTAAAAAATAAAAATAAAAATAAAATATTTATTTTAAATTTTAAATAAAATTAAAAGATAAATATAAACATATTGAGCAGTTTTAACAATATAATTATATTTTTTATTAAAATTAAAATTGATATTTAAATATATGAATTTGTTTATTAAAATTCTATTATATTTTTAATATTAAAAAAAGACAACTCAAATTTCTGCATGAATTATGAAATCGTTTTTATTTAGTAGTAAAAGGCGTGTAAAATAGAATTTAATTATTATATTGATTTACTTTAATTCAAAAATTATATTATTTTAAAATAATATGGATATTAATTTTTACCACTTATTATTTTAAAAACTAAATTATTTTAGATGATATGCTTTTTCCCATTTATGTAATTTCTCCTAAAAAAAGCATTATAACTCTAATATCCATATAAACTCTATTGACGTTGAGATTTACGATGGAAAATATTATTTTTACTATGTTGAATGAAGTGGTTAAAATCAAGAAGTGTTATGATTTAGTTGAGATTACTTACGATGGAAAATATTGTTTTTACTATGTTTAATGAAATGGTTGAAAGCAAGAAGTATTATGATTTAGTTGCAACTAATATGAATTAAATTATGAAAATGACAATTTACTTAGATTAAAAAAATAAACTTAAAATTTATTAGTAAATTCGAAAAAATTACTTTCATTTTCATCTACAAGAGTATTGATCATGCGAAGTCTGAGAGGCATGTGAAGTCTCATAGGCATTCGTCAACACAACTTTGGTGAGGAATGTTGTGGCTCCAAAGTTACTAGAGTTTTGATCATGTGAAATCTTAGAGACATTCATTATTTCACACAGAAAAATATGTAGTTAATTTTATTGAAAATATTTAAAAGCTTCATATGCTAAAGACAATATAAATGATGTTAGCTTTATTATTAGGAAGAAAAATGGATAAAAATATCGTGTATAAGCTAGATTTATGGTTGTGACTTTCGCTTCATTGTTCTAGCATATTTGAGATTTATTGCGAAAACATGTCTATAAATTGCAAGTCGAGAGCAATATAATAGATTAGAAATTGAGGGGGATTCCACCATGGTCATGGGAATCCTATGAAAACATCAACGGGGAGTCGGTTGGGAGCACATCAACAAAAGTTAGAGAAAAATAAGACTAATGAAGGAAATCAAACAAATAATTCAAACAATACATTACATTGTCCCTCACCATGTAAGGAGATCAGACAATGAAGCAACATATTGTCTAGCAAACTGGGCCTGCAACAATGGAGATCAGTTCCTAGATCAACCATGGCGATAGAATTTGGAACCAAAGATGGGGGAGATCCAGCGCATTGTGCAATAGGATAGTGCGAAAAATGGTCAATATTACAACCACCACCCTCGATAAGGGTGCCATCTGGGAGAGAATGTTATGCCGAGTGTACAAGGTGGACAAGGTTGAAGGTTAAGTGGTGAGGAAGGATCAAAACGTGGCTCCCGCATGTGCCAGGAGGCAGAACATGGCCGCCGAGGCACTGGAGAGGACATTTCCCAAGTCTGGTCATAATGACGATCATTACTCTACAAGTGAAGCAACTAGGGGGGCCAGCTGGGATGTTAGAGGGAGATTGGAAAAAGTGCCCACGGGACCTCTTGAGGCAAGTAAAGGTGCTATTCTTGAAAAGTATTCTTACATTCCTTCTCTGCAACAAAGCTGGCTCCCAGCGAGCATAACTCGTCAGAACCTGCAGACATTGTTGGTGGCCTGCACTGGTTTATTGGTATGTACCCAATTCACCTTTTTTTGTTATGATGAAGAGGGTGTCTGAGTTACATAGCATGCAGAGGAAAATGTACATTTTTCTGGTCTATTTATTCTCTGTCTATCTAAAAACTTACAATTTTATTGTCAAATGTCAAATTCAGTTGGGTCACTACCTGCAAGTTTATTATACTTCTTAGTTAGATAGGTCTTTGAATGTAATACCACCGTTTGATTTTGTTTTTGGATTTAGATGTTGTAAGAAACTTGTTAGCCACCTTTATTTTGTGTCGGAATTGTCTGCTAGGGATTGGGAAAACGCATGCATGTAGTTGCATGATGTTAATATTGGCCGGGGAAGGGTAGGGATAATTCATCATTTTTCTTTCTCTGGCTTCTGGTTGAACTTTATTTCTCGTCTTCCTCCGCTCATGAATGGGGAAGGTAGTCGCTTTGCTAATAACGTCAGTATATTCATGTTAGGTGGGTGGACTCCATGCAGTCTTAAGAATAGTTTTAAAGTTAGAAACTAATTGTATTTCTCTA
This sequence comes from Pinus albicaulis, assembly GCA_034641835.2. Lineage (NCBI taxonomy): Eukaryota > Viridiplantae > Streptophyta > Pinopsida > Pinales > Pinaceae > Pinus > Pinus albicaulis. Next base: position 1,170,039,696 of record CM076580.1, read on the forward strand.
TTTTCTGGTTGAATTCGCTTGTTAGTCTTCCTCTGATAGAGACTAGGGCAGGTAGTAATAAATTCAAGAATTTCATGGTGGGTAGGAAAAATTCTTGCAGTTTTAGGAACATTTTTCAACACGTAATTTCTCATGGGGTTCACGACCACGATTATCCCACAACTGCTATCACTAACCATTGTATGTCTTACAATTTGTTCATTAACTGGTTGGGTACTTGTTATTATGTTTCTTCTCCAGGGATTGTAGTTACTCAGTTCAGTATCATATTATTGTCAGACCAAAATCCAACTATGGTGAACAAGAACAAAGGTAGAAAGGTAGACACGGAAAATGGAAAGCCCAAAATTTTGAGTCCACCAGCCAAGTGAGGCAGGAAATCTAGCAAAGAAATCATGGAGCCCTTATTCCAGGTTTATTCAGAGGAAACATCATGTTTCATAAAATCCCTCATTCATGGCTGGGAGACAGAACCTAGAACTGAAATTGAAGAAGAGGATGACATTGCAGTTGAAGAACTACAACAGGTTATCATATACCCAGGTCATACCCAAAGGATAATTTCTCTGTTCCATCACTCAATCAGAACCTACTGGCTGATAAAATTCCTTCTAGTTAAGGAAATTATGTTAGTCTAGGAAGTAGGAGGAGATTCTAGGGCAATTACCACTCTGGCAGAGATTAAGAGAAGCATCCGGGAGATGAAATTGTGCCAACACCATTGTGACAGTTGGCTTAAGTGCCAAATAATGTTTTTGTTATGTTTTTTAAGACACTAAGACACTTATTTGTTATCTTCTCTGGAGAAATATTACATTATGAGCAGAAATTATTTTTTGATTAAATAAAATTATTTATGGAAGCAATTTCCATAAAAAGTAAAAGACTGATGGTAAAAGTATTCCCATAACTGAGAGGTAGTTGAAAAAAAAAAATTCAAATAATCACCCCATCCTATGAGGATACATGCATATCCAAGTGAGGAAGAGGGGTTTTGTTCAGTAACTAGAGAAAGGAAATTGAGAGAAGAATTCCCAAGCTGGTCATGACCAGTGGAATTACTGAAAATCCTAAGATTTTATGGAATAGACGATTGGACTGGAGTGTCCTGAGGTCCCTTCTGAAACCTCTGTCAACTCACATAGCTCAAGAGTGGAGCACGAGGGAGAGACAAGGATGTAATTGTCTCTATCGAGGTAAGGAGGACAACATCATTCAATATTTGGAAGACATATAAGTTTATCTACCATTGGGTTGAATCCTCAAAAATCATTGCTTCAAACATTGGCGGAAAACCACCTGGTCCGAACTTTAGAACAACTCCTTCTCCGTTTGGGATGGTGGCTCCGATTGGATTTATAGGTCTAGTTTCCTAATAATTAATGGATTGGTGATGGGGTGTTTCTTCAAGTGGATAATGAAACAAACTAATTAAGCTAATCTATCTAACTTAATTTATGGCTTACAAATAACTCTAAAACTAACCTCAGTATAAAATATGGATACGACTTAAAGATTATTCATTTAAACAAATAACCATGAAAATGTATTATTTACTTAAAATAAAGATGTAGTATCATATAATGATAACTTTGTTTAAGAAATTGAACAGAGTTATAGTAGCACATTGCATTCATAAATTTATATCATTTACCCACACTATGAAAGATGATATTCCTGTATGCTTAGAAATGATATGATAAAGAAATATTTGAGAAACAAGTATATATAAATGATAGCAAATTTAAGTGAGAATATTTCATTACATAAAGAGAATAAAACGTAATCGATAGAAATACCAGATACATTTGATATCTTCTTGATGCAATTTGATATTCTGATCCTGCTCTTTAACTTAGAACAATCTTCAAGGCATAGAAATGAAACTCTAAAAAATAATTCACCATAAAATCACATGACCATCCTACAAGTCACACTCATTTGTTTGACCATTACTACTTATACCTACCACAATGTTAAACATAATCTATCCTTTTCAGAAGTCACCAATATTTACCGCCATTGTTGTCATCAACAAACTTTGATATCATGATTACATAAATTATTAATCAACCAATAATCAATATTTAGTAATTATTCAACATATGTTTATGTGCATACATGAAATGTAAATAAATAACAACATATATCCATCTTAAATTTAGATCAGCGCCGAGGGGGATCAAATCTCTCAAGGTGCAAACCTATTTTTTGAGTGCAAAACTACAGGAAATGTTTGCACCTCGAGAGATTGTATTCCTCTTGGTGCTTGATAGATCCAAAGTTAAGATGGATCTAGGTTGTTTTCATTCATGTGCATCCAAGGAAAATCCATCAAATATATGATTAATTTTAGTAATAATATGTAAATATATATAACATATTAATTTAGTCATTTTAAATATGATAAATATGTATGAGATTAACATGGTCATTTTTATTTTATATATTCTTAGTTACCTAGTTTGTTAAGATGATAAATATTGCTAATAAATTTAATGATGAAATAAAATTTTGAATGCAAAGTGACAATAATAGTGTTGACTGATAGAAGAAGTGAATAGTAAGAATGTGGTCAATTACAAATATCTTCATTCTGATCAATCTCAAAATATTTTCTAAATTTCACCCTTTTTATTTTTTTGATCTTTTCATATTGATTATATGAAAATGACAGTTGAAATCATGGAACATTTAAATCTTTAGTTTGAGTTGTTGTAGTAAACATCATACCTTGTATCTCTTGCTCGCCAATATTAATAGGTTGAATTTCTATAAAACAAAAATCAATATACATTGTCAATAATTGTTTGCGCTTACATTGAATTCAATGGACATTATTAATCCAATCACTTTAGAATTAATTTACCATCATACATCTAATTACATCAAATCAGAAATCAACATCTACAATGAAATTAATACATCTAAGGCTATCAATAAGATAAGATTAGAAAAAAGTATACACTGAAATAAATGCATATAATGCAAGTAATCAAATAATATTACAAACCAACATATACACTCAAATAAATTCATTTAGTGAAAACAGTGAAACAGGATTAGAAATCTCCATCTACAATGAAATCAATGATTTTAGTGCAAGCAATAAAATAGGATAAATAATCACCATCTACACTGAATTCAATGCCTTTAGTGCAAGTAATCAAATATGATTAGAAATCATCTACATTGAAATCAATGCATCTAGTGAAAACAATTAAATATATTTAGAAATCAACATCTACATTAAAATATCTAGTGCAATAATCAAATAGGATTAGAAATAACCATCAATAGTCAAATCAATGCATTTAGTGCAAGTAATAAAATAGGATTAGAAATCATCTACATTGAAAGAAATGCATCTAGTGAAAGAAATCAAATATCATTAGAAATCAATATCTACACTAAAATCAACACATCTAGTGCAAAAAATCAAATATAATTAAAAACCACCATCTACATTGAAATAAATCCATTTAGTGCAAGAAATATTCTTCCTTCTCCCCCCTCCATATTTATTGATATCTACCTTCATCTCTCCTTCTTTGTCTCTCTATCTCACCCTCCATATCTCTTCGAGAGATCTTGTCCTTACTTTGACAGAAAGCAAGCCTTCAATCATACCTAAAGCACATAAATGGATTATGGACCTCTAGACACAAATGATTAGCATGAGGGCACAACTAAGAGTCTCAAAAATCCAACTAAGACTCTATGGTGGATGTTGGATTTATAGGGTAAAAGAGGGGGTTTGGGATTTGCCATTCTAGGGCATAGGTCCAGTTTTGAGGGAGGAAAGTTCTATGGGAATCTAAGAGATAAGAACTAGAGATTAGGAGTTTGAGATATGATCCAAAAATAAATGGTTTAAAGAACCTTAAAAGATTCTAGAGAGAGAACCTTCGGAATTAGTTTTTTATTTTTAGTATTTTATAGTTATCATCACACTTGTTGAATAAGTCACTTTTGCTCACCAACATAGTTTTTATGTGTGAAAACTACACCATTGGAGGTTTCTTTAAAGGAAAGTGCATTGATCCTCTAAAATAGGGATTTTCCCCAACATAATCTAGGATTCCGAGAACTTCTAGAAAGGTGATTATTTTGGCTTTGTAAAGGATGAATGAAAGGTGTGAATGCATGACAATTGATCTGGGTTCAAGGCTATTTGTTTGGAAGTGAAAAAATTACCTGTAACATTCATGTTTTTCACACATATTCGAATCCTCATACCTTTCGAAGGACAAAATCAAGGGAATAGGAATAGATCCCATCAATAAAGGATTACACATTATTTTACATCACATCCCCATCCTTTATTATGCAATGAACCCTTTTAAGATAAAATTTACCAACTTTCATCATTTCTATGCTATATACTCCTCTACAAAATATCCTCCAATAGACCTACATTTTACCTAAATAATTTATAGATTCTATATCATTGATCCTGTTATTTTATTAATGATAAATAATATAGATTTTACTGACTATAAAGGAAAGGTTTCATCCCTTGTTCAATTGGTCCCGGTCTCCACTCTGTTAATTCTAACATGCATCCCGAAACTTGGTGGATGGAGAGATTATGTGGAACTCCAAATATGGGACATCATGAAAATAAGTGGAAGATGAATTTGCATTAGTAATAAAATTAAATAAAGTGAAGAAAAAGAAGTCCCAATGAAAGGAGGGAAAGAAGAAGCACTTTTCCAACATCATGTGTTTGCACTGGCATGAGTTCGGGCACCATATCATGAAATGTCCATAAAAGAAGGAAAGGAGTAGGTGAATCTGTAGATTCATAATTTGAGTTTTATTTTACTCTCATATGGATACAATAGTAATGGGAATCATGTGGTATCTCAACAACGATGCCTCGTTCAATATGGCAGGGAATACATATCTCTTCAGTGACTTGGAGGAGAAAGAACTCAAGGATAACATTGACTTTGGAGATGACATGAGGTATAACATGAACAATATCGATACAGATCCCTTTAAAAGTGATTTAGGCTCCCCTATAAGACTCTCATATGTGATTTTTTTCAGGACAAAAGAAGAATCACGTTTCTGTCATGGTACTAGAAGACCATGGCTACGATGTATATTTATGAAAGTAATAAAATAAGATTAGAGACCAACATCTACACTGAAATCAATGCATTTAGTGAAATCAATGAAATAGGATTAGAAATCACCATCTACACTAAAATTAATGCATTTAGTCCAAGCACTCAAATAGGATAAGAAGTCACCATCTACACTGAAGTTAATGCATTTAGTGCAATAAATTGATATGAATAGAAATAATGTACATTGAAATAAATGCATCTAGTGAAAGAAATCAAATATAATTAGAAATAGACATCTACATTGAAATAAATGCATATAGTTCAAGTAATCAATTATGATTAGAAAACATCATCTACATTGAAATCAATGCATTTAGTGCAAGCAATAAAATTGGGTTAGAAAACATCTACATTTAAAGAAATACATCTAGTGCAAGGAAGCAAATATCATTAGAAATCAATATCTACACTATAATAAAATCATCTAGTGCAAGAAATGAAATATGATTAGAAATCACCATATACACTGAAGTAAATCCATTAAGTGGAAGAAATCTTCTTCCCCCTTCCCCTCCATATTTATCAATATATCCCTCCATCTCTCTTTCTTTATTTCTCTATCTCACCCCACCAAACATGCATGCTCTCTCACTCCATATCTATCAATCCCTATGTGCCTCCCTCCTTCTCTCCATATCTCTCTTCTTCCCTCTCTTCCAATTCCATCTATATCTCTAGCGTGCCCTTTTCTCCCTCTCCCCCACTTCTATTTGTCTTTCCTCCTTCTGTCCTCTCTCCCTATCTCTCCATGGTATTTGGCCCATAGACTTGGTATATAATTAGATGTTGATTTCTAATCCTATTTGATATATTGTTATTTATTTGCAATAGCTACTTATACCTCTTTTATATATATTTATTTACCATGGCTCTCTTATCAATATTGTATTTGGCCCAGAAGCTTCACTTAAATAAAATATTTATTTTGAGTTGTAAATATAAAGAGGTTTATGGAGTAAATATAAAAAGAGGATTTATTTATTTACCATACCTCTAGTATATTTATATTTTTTTGTTATTTACCATATCTCTGGAGTAAGTATATAAAGAGGTTTTATTTATTTACCATACCTCCAGATTATTTATATTTTATTTATTTACCATACTTCATAAATACAAGTATTACAAATATATTAATTATTAAAAATATATTCATTACAATTGGGTCGACATTAAAATTGTTTACATACTTACATTAAGTCCACACATGTACCCTATACTAGGTTGTATAGTGCTTCTAGTCCACAAGAATCTTAAAATAAATACTACATTACTATGATACTGCTCGCACAAGGAGTCATGATTTTCCAAAGGAAAACTACTGTAACAATCCATTTTCATTTAAATGTACTGGAAACTTAAATTTGTTTTCCATGAATGTACTTGGATAAAAATTTATTCAAATAAAGTTATCCCCTCAGCTTCTTCTTTGTGCATGTAACTAAGTAATATTTGAAGACAATCTATATATTTTTTAATGAGATAACTTATTTTCTCCCTTTTTCCTAAAAACAAAGTTTACAAACATCCATTCTTTTCATGAAAAATATCATGATTTCATTAATATTTTTTTTTTTGTTTTTTAGGATGGAAACATCTCTAACTTATGTTTTACCATGAAATTTTTCTTTTAGTAGAGTAATATCATTTCTTTATCTTTTCCCATGCAATGATTATTTTAGAAATTACATGATTACTTATATTTTATATGAAATACCATGACATGGCTACTTATATTTATATATGAAAAAGCTATATAAAAAATATTTATAAAGACCTTTGTTGATTTATAAAGAATTTTCTTTAAGGAAATCGCTACTTTCTCTTCTTTTAAATATAAAAGAATACCTATGAAAACTCTATTTATAGTTATAACGATAAGAGTACTTATTGCTTGAGCGTAATATCTAAGAAATTTGTGACTTCCAAGTGATCATATTGAAGCTTCTATGAAATGCAGTCACCATGTCTTCGTTCTAGAGAATTCAAATTCATAGTCAATGTATACACCGATTGTGTAACTCTCTCTCAAACCAAGCAATGAATATCTTTTACACAATCACCTGTGATTTGACACAGCTTTGAATTCCGAAACAAGTGAAGGGAGTAAGATGTCTCCGGCGGCAGCAAAGCCTTTATCTCAAACATAGAAATTAGTTTAACCTTCAAAGGCGGAGAGATGTAGGAAGTAACTTTGAAATGTAAGCCCAAAGCATTTGAAACGAGACAGAAAATGTAACATCACTAGAACCACGTAATCACTCATGGTGTTCATAAAACTAATATTATTATTTTATTATGAACAGAACCATTTCCATCAAGAATTGTTTAAAATATAAACGGATTTTTGGTAACTACCTCCTCATTGCCATAGATTTGTGTCTTGGGAATGAAGGATGAAATTGTACTAAAATAGGGAACCATTTGGCATTAATAAAAATAATTATTTATATTTCTAATTTATTTTAAATTAGTTAGAAATGAAAAAGTTGTTAAGGAACCGCAAAAATATCCCATTCAGATATTGCAAAAGAAAAAGGCCAAAACCGACAAGGAATAGGGATGGTAGAACAATTTCAGGAAAAAATATTTCGTTGAAGGAACAACACAAATTAGCAGCAACAACCTAGTCGTTTCTTGCCAGGAAGTGTTTATTTAGGAGGATGAATGACATAATTTATGTGTATTGGAGGGTAGATCTAGAAAATAAAAACAATCTCGTTTTGTTGATGATGAGGGAATAAGAACAAGGAAGGGTTTTTTCTGGAGAAGGATTACTTAAAGATTAAAAGTTTGGTTTCATGGGGAATTTAAAGAAAAATACCCAATAATGGTATTGGGCAAAGTTTGATGAAGTGGGCATAGAGACGTAACTCTGTCAACCTCTGCACTATTCACCTGCAAACTAGTGCTTGTTTTCGAAGGATATTAGAACTGTGGCATATTGAACGATGTGTGGAACTAATTCCTTCGTAAATAATGCAATAAGCTCGTACCCAAGGCTAACCTAGATTTTTATGGATTGGCAGATGAAAGCGATACATTCTGCTACATCTCGGTGGTTAGAGATAGTGGAAATTCATCCATGGTATGCAAATAAGATGACATTGTGTGATGGAGGTATGTAATTTAATTAATTTAATTCTTGAAAATATATTTACAAGTTCTTTTTTTTGATAAAACATTGAAATGTTACGCTACTAGTATAACTTATGTAAATCTTCATGGGTTTGAAGTTAAATTAATGAGTAATTTTCTTAAAAATAAAACAATTCTTGAAATCCTAGGTATACAAACTCTTGCAAATTTTCTTAGTAAATAAAATATATTACTTCTTGTAGATAGACATTGCTATTATGTTAATCTTTTAGAAAAATGTGTGCGGCATTTTTCTTGGTAAATAAAATATATTAAGACCTGTAGATGAAGATTTCCATTATGTTAATCTTTTATAAAGATGTATGTACATATGCATCTTATTTAACAGTAGATAAGATGCTTGTTCTATTTCTAAAAAGGCTTTCACAGGTGTATTAAATGGTAAGGAAATCCAAGTTATTTTGTTGAAAATGAATATAGATTAAAGAAGGTAATTATTGAAGATATTTCATGGTTTGGGAGATATGTTAATGAGTTTTTCTTGGAAAAGAAGTCATGAAGAACCCATGTTAGTTTCTCATAATTTTTTCTTTGGAAAATATTTTGTTGTTCTATATATGTTGTTCTTACTTGGAAATAATATCCTCTTAAAAAGATTACATGGCTAGATGAATTATGTAAGTTCTTGATTTAGGTGTATTAAAGGTTAACTTAACCTTGTTAGTTTGCCTAGTTTTTATGCGTAAAAGAGGTTATCTATGGTAATTTATTGGAAGCCAAGCATGAGCAACTTGCATGTAGAATTATAGAGAAACAATATTCTTTGCATGGATAGAACATCTATTGAGCTATATTTATTTCAAAAAATTATAGGTGATTACTTTATGTTATCATAATTATTATGTTAGTTTCTTTTGAAACAACATCATGTATATGCATGAAATATTTGTATTATCTTTCATTGGAAAGAATATACATTTGTATGTGGGAAATGATATCATGTTTAGTTAGCCTACATTGGGAAATATTCTTTGCAAAACAAGATGTTTCACATGCATAAAACCCATATTAATGTGTTGGTTTCCTCAGAATATATATGGGTAATATTGAAAAACGAAGACATGTATTTGTATGATTTATTGTAAACATGTGTTTGGATACTCTATTGTGTTAAGCATTCATTTCAGAAGACTTTCTTGGAAACTATATACATTGGCATGCATAGGAACAACATTTGATGTGTTATCTTTCTTTACATGCACCAAAAGTAATAGATTAAGGGTTATTTATTTTGATTAAATTTATGTAGATGGCATGCACGACGATCGTAACCGATGTATCAGTTTATTTAAAGAAATTCTTGGAAGATGTAGCTATTTCCTTGCAAGGAATTTTTGCTTATGCAAGGGAAATATTAGTTAATGTGATTTCTTATAACTAGCACATATGTAGTGTTGTTAAAGGAAGCATGTCAAGATATTTTACTTGCATGTCATGAATGTACATGAGTAGATGGAGAAGCATCACTAGTATAGATTTATGAATGGGTCGATTAATACTTTATGAATCTTGACATCAATGTATGTTGAAGACAACATTAGCATGAAATGATGTTAACTTGTACAAAGGAAATATTATGCTTAACATTGTGGCAGGTAGATTATTAATGGTTCATGCAGATTAGTGCGAGCTGCAGGATGGTCCATTGTATGTACAACCATGCCACTAAGATATGAAGATATGAATATTAGTGGGTAAATAATATCATAATTATTGTAATGGATTTAAGCTAGATATTTTTATATTTCCTTGTAAGATTTATAAAAATGGTTAAGGGATGGTCTCCCTTATAAGCCATTGAGTGAGGGGTGAACACCCTCACGAGCGTTTAATAATAAAATTAGGCGTTTGTTGGTTTTCACCATATGAGGTTTCTAGTGTATATTAGTGTTATATTATGTGATTACCTATTGTGTTAGTTTAATGATGTATATTCCTTGCATTATGTGATGTTGACAATGTCAAATCATGTGCTTAATTAACTTTCCTAAATAAATCATGAAATGAATGCATGGTTACATCACACAATTTATGTTAATAGACCACAAAAATGGTTGTTAATGATTATGCAACTTACTATTCCTCTGCTAAAGTTACTCTAATAAATGATAAACATTATATCTAATGATTTGTGAGGAATTTTGAATAGTTATTTGGATAGTTACCAATGGGTAATTTGTATAAAAATTTTCAAACTCCTTATATTTCCATGTGAGGATATCACGGTATGTTAAAAGTGGTATCAGAGCTAAAGGTTGCAGCACTGGCACCTTTGCGATTTGTTAAGAAAAAAGAAATTGAGGTATGTTACCAATGGACATCAATTAAGGTATGATTCTAGAAATCTACATATTTATTGATATATGCAGTAGTCTAATTTTGATATGAGATGTGTGATTAATGTTTATAATTACATTGAAGAGTAGTAAGTAATAAATTCTACTCAAAACGGTTTTCATAACATTGGAATCATGCTGAGAATAAAAGACAATGAAACCTTTGTTTCACTTATGAACAACCTGAGTACTTGATTTAAAAATGAAACTATTTGTATCTGTTGTGAAAAGTATTTATTTTCATTTAATTAAGTGTGCAAAGTATTCTCCATGTCTTGCAATTTAAACAGAGTGTGTTTGGTAATTGTTTCTGAGTTTATGTGTGAGGGAACATTATTTAAAATTATTGTTTAACATCTTAAATCAGAAATACACAGCAGAAAAACTTCACCATAATATAACACAACAATATGATGAGGCAGTTCACCCCTCCTGGGCTACATCTGCCAGGTCCAAGGCTCCCAATGGGCATGTCCTTGCTCTATTAATTTGCTCAAATTGGATATACAGTGAGAAATATGCCTAAACAGGCAGAATTAGCTGTGAAATTGAATTTAGAAGATAGAAATAAGCAAAAAAAGGCTTTTATTTCACCTCAAATAGTGAAGTATAGCCCAATATAGCTCCATTTCCCTCTTGGACCTCATGGCTCTCCAAGCTTCCCTAAAGAAAACATTGTTGAAGAACACCTCCGTTCACTCTAAAAGTTGTCACAAACACTCTAGAATACTTATAATACCCAAAATTTACCAACATTTCATCCAAATTGGTTCAATATTGAAGAATTTATGACCTCCACAAATTTATGCTCAATGTCCCTTGAAAACCCTACCAAATGTGGGTGAACTCCAGTTAAGCACGCTAGAAATAGTGGAGGGATCAGAACAGCGGAACCGTGCCACTAAATCGGCAGAGGTATTTAATTTAAATGTTGGTTAATTGCATGTTCACATGTGAGAAAGTCATAGATGTTAGCATTGGCGGTTAAGTTGTAGCCCGTAGCCATGGTCGTAGCCCGCAAGTCGCATGGCTAGGGGGCTAGCACCCGAGGGCCTAACACAATAGGGCTTATCCCTTGGTCCCAGCACCTGGTGACGGGGTTTACCGCCCTTATCCCTGACAGCCTAACCATTTTTTTTACTGCCAACCTGACTTGCCCATTACTTTGAAGACCTGGCTTGCCCTTCACAACTTTTACCTCTACCTTGTTGGTCGGGTTGACCCTGCCTGAGGTGTTAGGTCATGGGTTCGACCCACCTTGCCATCAAAGTTTTTGATATGACTTTGAACCATAGTCCGGGGGCCACGTGGCAGCCTTTGGGCAGGGCACGTGGCACCCTATAATAGGACCTCAAAACATATAAAATAATGACAATTTTTTTGTTCAAAAGTCCTATTTTGAAGGTTATTGGGCAAATTCAAACTTCAATATCTTTCTCATACGACATCGGATTTGATTCCCATTCATGGCACCAGAATTGCAGCGACAAGGCCTATCCGTTCGTTTAAGTTGCAACTAATTCTGAGTAGTTCCATTTTTTAGCATTTTTTTCCACTTGGACATGATCACCTGATCACACCTCCCCATTTGGAAGCTTTTGGACCCCAAAAGCCTTCAATTACCTGTTAAGAAGATGAGGGTGTAGATCCCTCACGTTTTCCAACTCCATCCATTTTTCATCACTTGTTTTGTTGCCTTTTAGACCAACTTGAACATAATCAACATTTCCCCTCCTCTAAGTGCCTGTCCTTGTGTCAAGGATAGCATCCTCTTTCAGCTCATCCAAAAATTCTGGCGAGAAATCCTCTATAAATGGCAGCTGAATGTCACTTTCATAATTAGCAATTAAAGTAGGTTCATACAAACGTAAATTCTCCACATTCACAACGGAATGCATTTGCATATATGAAGGAAAATATAGTTGAAAAGCATTATTTCCAACTTATTTAAGGATCTTGAATGGACCATAACAAATAGGCTTCAGTTTTTTACCTTCTCCTTGCATTCTTTCCTTATTAATATGTAGCCATACCTCATCTCCTTCTAGAAACTTATGATCAACTCTGTGTTTGCCATGCCTCTCCTTGTACTTGCCTTGATTTTTTTCAAGTTGTTCTTGAACCTGCTGATGTATGAGCTGAATTATTTCAATGAACATGTGAGCTTTGTCAATGTCACTATGCCCATCAATGGAAACATCATTCTCAAGAATGAAATCTAAAGGTGAATTAGGCAAATACCCAAAGAAAGATTCAAAAGGTGAAGTATTTGTAGAAGATAATCATGTTACTTTCTAGATAATGGTAGACCTCCAACAAAATCCATAGAAACACATTCCCATGGTCTAGAAGGTACCCGAAATGGCGTATATAAACCAAGCTTCCTATTTCTAGGCTTGCTTGTAGCACATAATATGTTATCACTCATTAATTTCTCCAAGTTCGAGAGAAATAGTCTGAGGTAACCACAAACCAAATTTTAGGTACATAATCTAGCCAATCTGTGCCCAGAGAGGGTTCTCTCTTTAAGTTTTAGCTTTGTTTTTGAAAGATATTAGGCTAGTTATAAAAGTTTAGGGATTTTGATTGTGTTTGGGTGATGGAATTCAATAACAGAGGGGTAGGACTGAGTAGTTTAGGCCATTGGGCTAATGGAGTCAAAGAAGATGGCTTAACTGGTTTTAGTTTCTTAATAAGGGATGGTTTCACAGGGCAAGGTAATCAAATAGGGAACAATTAAAGATCTAAAATGAATGGAATGGACTCAAAATGGGTGAAGGGAAATTAATAATCCTTCATCATATTCGAAAGAAGGAACTTGAATGACTATTAATAAAGATCAATCAAGAATTCTTTACCAAATAATGAAAATGAATAAACTAGGAAATAGGAGCAATTAAGAATTCATTGTTCATACTAGTTCAGAAGAAAACATTAAGAATAACAACGATTGAAAATAGATTGCACTTAAGCACTTTCTGAATTATTATTTTTCATTTATCATTTAGATATGAAACATAGATGGTAAAATAAACAGGTATAAAACTTCAAAACATAAGAGATAGATGACTTATTGATCCATTGTCTGACTCAAGAATCCTGAGAAAAGTCCTTTGCATCAATTCCTTATCCAGATAGCCATGCGAAATTTGTCCAACAACACTTTATTCCAAAATAATCAATGTTACAGCAAAGTCTAAGAATTCCACCCCCCAAATACTTCCAAGAGTGAAGTATTTATACAAATTCTAAACTAAAATATCTTGAAAAAATATCAAGATTAGTTCACAAATCTCTCCAACTATTTTACATAAATAGAACTTAAGTAAAGGACACTCAAACTAATGCATCTATTTGGCACTATTTTTTATGGATAGGTGATGACAAAGAGGATAATTCGAACTTGATCCAACTCTTAGTTGATGATGAGGCATCCAAGTCACTAACTGCTTCATTTCTTTGTGCATTATGCTCCAACAATTCTGCAAACTTGGGGTCCAATGATATATTTATATTTCTCAATACATAATATATGTGTAACAATTGAAAGAGGTTATTGTGGATTAATAGGTTGGTGCGATAAACCTCTTTTAGTTTCCTAAAATTCCCCTTCAGCTGTGCACAATAGGCTATGGAAAAATATGTATAAAACAGAGTTTTACAGAGCTTGAAAAATAGCCTGTAAAGATGTGCATGTCTCTCTGATTCTAAAATAACCTTGAAAAAAGTGAGATAGGTTTTTGTATATCGGTCTCTTAGGAAGAAAAACCTCCTTAATTTTTGTATGATGTATTTTGGATTGGCCATAATCTTCTTTGTAAAATAATGACTTAACTGGAATTTTCTGCAAAAAGTTCTTTCCAACATTGTTTAATATTTCCAAAACCATAATAGCTGTTAGAAAAGTGAGAGAGGTTTTTGTCGAAGGTCCTCTTAGTAACATAAACCTCCTTCAGTTTTGGAAAATTTATCTTGGATTGATCACAATAGTTTCTGCAAAACAATGACTAAAGCATGAAATTTCTGCAAAAAATGTTACTTCTTGTTGTGTTTTTCATCTTTTCACCTTTTTGTTCTTTTAACTGTTTTACTTTCACTTTAGATAAAATTCAATGTTGGTGAAAGTATTTTCATATATTTTTACCATTCTACTGCCTCTGTAATTACTTTTACTGTTTACCTTTGACTTTTACCTGATACACTTTAACCACTGATACTGTTTAACTGTTATGCTATCTAACCTCTGTTTATCCTTTTATCCTCCTTTATCATGAATTACTATAGTACATAATCAAAAATTAATGTAAGGATAATTTTACAAAATTTCAAACATTTCTTTCCACTATTTAGCTTTCGGTATTCTGGTTCTTTCCAGCGGCAAAAAGTTCGAAGAGGATTTTCACTCAGAACAAGGTTTTTAATTTAGAAATCCCTATCTACTAGAAGCAGATAGTCTAAATATCTGTGAGGAGAATTCAGGGGTGGGACATTCAAAGCCATGGAAATTTCCATTTCTGGTTCTTGTGGATTCAGAAATGAATTGCCGGTTTGACGAAAAACGAGCACAGTCATAGGTTGGGGAAGGAAATTGCAATTCAAGAATGAACTAAAGACCAGTCTTAAAATCTGCTTCAGTTTTTCGTGTAGAATTTAAAACAAAAGACAATTTTTTACAGAGTTTAATGGGAACTAGGCTAAATACCTGATTTCTGGGAAATAAATAGTGACTAAACAGGTGTTGGCTATGGCGGATGAACTCTGGATTACTCGACTGCAATTTTCTTCAGCAAAGTAATGGTTGGCAAAATTTGACAGTTGATTTTGAAATTTGATGCATGGGACACTCGTCACTGCTTAAAAGAATGAAAATGACATGGGTTCTTTGTTTTATGCACAAATTCAAAGGTTGGCAGATTTTTTATTATTTTAATGGATGACGTCAGCAAGTACGGTGGTTTTGTCACGGGAGGTAAGCGGTAAGAGGTTTCCATCGCACCGCTTTTGGGGAAAGGCAGTTTTCAGTGGAGGGCGAGCGATTCGATACGATGAACGACGCGTGGTGCAACAATGTTCAGAAAACTGCTTGGCCATCATGCGTTATCGTTCGGACAAGGATGGCCAGCGATATTGATAATAACCGTAGATCTGAGATTAGTCGATCGGACAGTCGTCGGGAAAGGAAGATGATAGGGAATTAACTGGTGGGCCCGACGTAATTTATTATGAAATAATTGCATCGAAGGCATTTGATTGGTGTATTATGTTATTAATTAAACATTAGGGTTAATTAATCCCTTTATACGGTGAAGTATCGATTTTGTTTATTAATTGGAAATTCAACCAATTAATTAAATTTATATGGTTATTTTTGAACCAACGGGCGGGATATTATTATTTGGGAATTTTATTATTAAAATAATACGGGAAAAGGGAAACTTTACATACGGATTTAAATAATAAGTTAAAAATTAATATGGAAATTAATAAAAAGCGCTAAGTGTAAAAAATTAGATTAATGTATTTAACTTATGCTTGAATAAGAAGGGATTTTATGAAATATTGCATAATTTTTCTAAGTAAAATAGGATTTTACTTAGGAAAAGATTTTTTAGAAGTAAATGAATGTCATGATGAATGATTTTAAGTACTTAGGTTTTCCTAATTATTGGGCCGAGGGTCCGGTCCCTCCAAAATTCAAGGAAATGCCTTAAGCCCCTTTAATTCTCAAATGCCTTAGTACTTAGGGGAAATTAGTGAAATTTTTAGGGAAAAATGAGCAAGGAAGTTAATAATTTGACTTTTCTTTGCTTGAAATTCTTGCAGTGTAGTGTCTGCCTTTGCACTTGTGATGAAAGTAAAGATTTAAGACTTCTAGAATCATTATCAATCACATGTAATTCTGCAACATCATCTACCTATACTACCTACTTTACCCTACCATTTTTTCTTCTTTATTAGGGTGAACTTAGACTGGCAAACCCTCATCAAATTTTTTCTTTTACATTTGGAAATCTATCTAATTCTATCCTTATTACATCCAAGGGCTTAGATTAAACTGTTGAGCTCCTTTTATTTACTTTACCTATCTACTTATCTGCCAAGATTAAATAGTTTGGTTAGATTTTATTCTCTATCTCTAAAACATAAAATTGAAAGATGAACTAGCCAAGCTTAAGCTGTTTGATTGTTCATAAATTGTGGCATAGAGTACAAGTTGCACACAATTTTATTTATTACATAAGAGAAAAAGGTAGTGGCATTTAGGCTTGCACACTTTCATTGGCCTTTCTTTTGGTGGGGTTCATTTTATTTTACTTTTTTGGCCATTTTTTATTCTTTCCACCCTTTGATTTTTCTTTTAGGGTATACCCTCTTTACATTTTTTAAATTTTTTGATTTTTTGACAATATGGAAAACCTTTGCAACAAGAAAAGGTATGAACATATTACATAGCCCATCAAGTAAATCATGATATATGACACCTGTTGGTATAGGAGCATCACACTAGCTCCACTTGGGGATGGCTTTTCCTGGTGAAAAGTCAAGAACAACACGTCAGTTTCCATCAGAATGATTTTGACTGAACCATGGAATCTCCTTCTACTTGTTGCTTTATTGTATGTATGACAGTAATACTTCTGAAGCTTAGGGACTTCTCCTCAGGCTTCAACTCCAGTAAGTTACTATCCACTCAAAACTTAAAAATTTGTTTCCCAGTTGGAAATCTTCTACCTTGGTCCAATCCCAAGCATGCATTTGCTGTGGCTGAAAATCTTGAATTGAATATAGTCCTTTTTCTGCAACCTGAAATTTGATCTGAAACTAAAACAACACACAAAAAATTTCAAACTAACTTAATGAAAAAATAGCTAAAAATTGAAAACTAAAAAAGAGAAATGCTCAAAATCTTGAGCTTATTAGCACTCATCTACCTACTCAATCTATTGTTCAACTGCTAGTTAGGTAAAATGAAATAGCTAATGCAACCATTCAAGCATTATGTACTTTGATATATTTTGTTGCATTTTCTTGTTGATTATCAAAATTGTACTTCTACAACCTATTAGAATCTTGTCAACAAATGAGAGGATAAGGAAACACTTGATTTCCTTTGTTGACTCTAGAAACTGTACAAAAGGATCTTCCAAAATATATACACTGATGTTTAACTGATCTAAAAAACTGTACATTTGTTTTGGATGGCCTCCATGCCATGAATCTGAAATGTTGTTTTCATATTTATCTCCCTGTAAACTTTCAGATAAGATTTGTGATGATATTCCTACTGACTATAATGTTTGAATGTTGAAACCTTTATCATCATGATTCTGTAAATAATAGTTAGTTAATAGAGGAATGCTTTGAATACCTTCAATATTCAACATATCTGCTATTGGATCCTGAAAAACTTGGGAAAATTGCTGCAACCTATGGCATATAGGTTTCCATGGGACTTCATAAACTTTGACAAGTTTCTCATCCTTTTATTTAAATATGTTATACCACATTTCCTTTAAAAGCTGAAATGATTCAAAAAATAGTGGTATGGAACTTTCTTGTGTCATTTGATTATTTATTTCAATGGGAACTGATAACTGCAATTGTGAAACTGAAAAATCTTGATCAATAGTTTCATTATCTTCTTTGTTGTCAATCAAATTTCCGTAATATTGTTGATTATTGATGGCCCAATAGTTGTCTCCAATGAACTAAAATGAAGCAAAAAAAAGAGGTAAAGAACTTTCACTTATTTCCACATTTTCTGCTCTTCCTTCCTCACTCTCATGGCTAGTCTGTATTGGCTGATCACTGTCTTCAATCTGCTGAAACTGCATTGCTTCATCCTCCAAACTAGCTTCTGATTGCTTTGTAAAGTTAGCTTGAGTTTGGAGAACATAAATATCATCATAATTATCATACTTAGGAAAATCATCAAAAGAATAAATTTCATCAAACATACACATTAGATCAGTAGATTCATCTTCCTCATATTGATCTGTAAATTCATTTTTTGATCTATGATAATTTGAATTAAGAGGAATTTTTTCATGGCTATCAAACTCGTCTATTTCTTCATGGTGATTTTCAATAAAAATTTCATCTTTCATAGTGATTTCTTGTGTTCTTTCATCTAGTTTTCTTACCAAAAGGCTGAGTTTTACCTCTGCAATTTTTTTCTTTTCCTCTTCTTCTTCTTTCAACTTTTCATGTTTCATTTGGAGATTAACTTCCACATCAACTGTAATGTTCTGCATCTGTGCAAGTGTTTTTGGATCTCTTTCTCTTAACAGAAATTATATTTCTGGATCAAAGGCACTTGGATAATGCAAGAGAGCTGAATCATGAGGAGGTCTAATATTTTCTGGCATTGAATAATAAACTTGATTAAATCTATCAGAAAATTTTTGTATTGTTTCATTTGGATGTCTTTTTAACTGATTATATTCTTCCATGATCACAAAATGATTAACTTTGACTATCCATCTATCAAGGAAAATTTTGATAAACTACTGGAAATTTGAGATGCTAGCATTAGGCAGATTTTTGAACCAATTCTTTATTCTATTTTGCAAAGAAAGAGAAAAAAAGCCTGATTTTAACATCATCTTCATCAATCTCAAATAAATCCAAATAATTCTCAAAACATTCAATATGTTTTTGGGCAGTGATACCATTCTCTCCATCAAATCTAGGAAGATACTTCTAGTATTTTTTAGGAAAATCATGGAGTATAGGAGGTAAAATAAGGGGCTTATATCTATCTGAAACTTTATATGGCACAGGGATATGTACAGGAATTGTAATATCAGTCTTGATTATTTGAGGCTTCTTAATTGGAAAATGATCATCATTAGATTCATAAGAAATCTTCTCAAAGAGATTAGGAGAATTATTACTTACAATATTCAAAGGAAAATAATTAAAAACTAATCTAAGATCTTCTATAAAATACAATATACATTGAAAAAATTTCTTAATGAGAAAGAACATGATGTCTTGGATTAATATCCAAGTTGAAAGCCCAATATTTCCATATTTTTCTTTGAGGTTCATTCCTCTAGTGGAGTCTTGATTGTGAAATTGATTTGGAGTCGCCAGGTGCATGATGTTAACCTTTCTGTGTCTGATCACTATCCACCACCATAGATTAGATTTGAATCTGTAAAATATTCCTGAAGAAAAAGGTTAATCTTCCCCAGCGGAGTTGCCAATATGTTATCACTCAGTAATTTCTACAGGTTCAAGAGAAATAGTCCGAGGTAACCACAAACCAAATTTTAGGTACAGAATCTAGCTAATATGTATCCAGAGAGGGCTCTCTCTGTAAAATTTAGCTTTGTTTTTTTTGAAAAATATTAAGCTAGTTATAAATTCCAAGGGTTTTGATTGAATTTGGCTGATGGAATTCAATAGTTGAGGCCACATTTGGAGTTTATACATGACAGTTTGAAGTACTAGTGCTTGGCTTAGTTTCAGTTTCATTTTCCTTCATACTCTTCAAACCCATGGCTGCAATTTTGGTTTTTTCACCTGAATCATCACCTAAGTCTTGTGGTGTAGTTGTAGTAGCTGCATTTTTCTTCTTTCCTCTATTGTTTTTAAACTAAGTTATTTTTTCAGGATGTAGTATATAACAGTTTTTTTCTTCATGGCCTTCTCTTGAACAATATTTACATATCACTTTCTCACCCTCTTGTTTGAAAGATGCATTCTTTTTTCCTTTTCCCTTAGAGTTTTCATCTTTGTTTTTCCCCTTAAAAGGCTTGTTTCTACCCTGATCAAAAGTATTTTTCCCTCTAGCCTCTAAATGCGTAGCTTGTACAAAAACTTCATCTAGACTAGTAAGATTGAACATAAGAATAGTATGTCTAAGGTAGCTGTGCAAACCACCTATATATTTCAGCAAATTATCTTGACTCTGTAAGTATACCCCTAATAACAGTTCTCTTCTCCTAACCTCTTGGGTGTAGTCTTGTACATTTTGTCCCTTAATCTTTCTGAAGTTTTTTCAGTTCATGATAGCCTTTTGTAAATGAGCTAATAGATAAAATTTATTTTCAATTGCAGTAATAAATTCAGCCCATGATAAATTGATCTTACCATGTTTTTTAATTTCATCATTCATCTTGGATTCCAACCATACCAATGCTACTCCATCCATTCTCAAAGAGGCTAACTGTACCTTGGTGTCATCATCATGAAGGTTTTGTATCCTCAAGTAAACTTCTAACTGTTTTATCCAATTGTCAAGTTTCTCTACATTGACTTCACCGTTAAATATAGGCAACTCAAATTTAACATCAAGCTTTAAAAATTGAATTTTACCAGTGCTTTTAGACTTGTGAGATTGATTCACCAAAGTTGAGGATGCTGATGTAGAGGAAGAGGATGAAGATGGGGATGGTGGATCACCATTTCCTCCATGTCCTTTCTTTGACTTGTCATCACTTCTCTTTCCTCCTAAATAACCCTCTCCTTATTTTTGGTTTCTAAACCCTTCTCCAACAAGCCTATCATTCCTTTCTTGGTAGATTATCCTCACCATCTCCTTCTTATCCAAGAAATCCTTTCGGAATAGTCGTTCCTCTTCTTTGGGATCAATATCTTTAGGAGCTTCTCCCTCTCTTGAAGAAATGTTTGAAGTTGCTTATATGGCTCTTGGAGGTGGGTCACTGGCCCTTCTTGGTTCAGTATTACTTTGTTCACTAACCAAGTGTCCTTCACCTCTCTTGAGTTTAAGCCTAGTAAGCATAAAAAATTGGAAACAATCAAATATATCTTTGCACAAAACAAATGCTGAGTAAAACTCCAGCTGTTAAGGCTTAAATCCTTAGCTCTGATACCATCTGATCTAAAAATGAAACTATTTATATATGCTATTCAAATTATTGATTTTCATTTAATTATGTATGAAAAGTATTCTCCATGTCTTGCAATTTAAACAAAGTGTTTTTGGTAACTGTTTCTGAGTTTATGTGTGAGGGAATGTTAATTAAAATTACTATT
Organism: Pinus albicaulis; assembly: GCA_034641835.2. Lineage (NCBI taxonomy): Eukaryota > Viridiplantae > Streptophyta > Pinopsida > Pinales > Pinaceae > Pinus > Pinus albicaulis. The sequence continues at coordinate 1,170,061,336 of CM076580.1, forward strand.
TAACATCTTAAATCAGAAATACACAGCAAAAAATCTTCACCATAATATAACATAGCAACATGATGAGGTGTTTCACCCCTCTTGGGTTACATCTTCTGGGTCCAATGTTCCCAATGGGCATGTCCTTACTCTATTAAGTTGCTCAAATTGGTTATACAGTGATAAATATGCCTAAAAAGGAAGAAAAAACTGTGAAATTGAATTCAAAAGACAGAAATAAACTAAAAATGGCTTTTATTTCACCTCAAATAGTGAATTATAGCCCATTACAACTCCATTTCCCTTATGGCCCTAGTGGCTCTCCAAGCTTCCCTAAGGAAAAAATGGCTAAAAAAAACCTCTGTTCACTCTAAAACCTGTCACAAACACTCTAGAATGCTCATAATACCCAAAATTGACGAAACATTGTTCCAAATTGGTTCAATATTGGATAAGTTATGACCTCCACAAATTTCTGCTTAATGTCCCTTGAAAACCCCACCAAATGCGGGTGAACTCCAGTTAAGCGCGCTAGAAATAGACGACGGATCAGAATGGTGGAACCATGCCACTAAATCAGCGCAGGCATTTAATTTAACTATCGGTTAACTGCGTGCTCACATGCGGGAAATTCGGAGATGTTAGTGCTGGAAGTTAAGTTGTAGCTTGTGCCCATGGTCGTAGCCCACAGGTCACATGGCTAGGGGGCTAGCACTCGAGGGCCTAACGCAACTATTCCACCAGTTCAACAGGGCTTAGCCATTGGTCTCGGCACCTGATCGTGGGGTATACCACCCTTAGCCCTGAGGGCTTAACCATTTTTTTACCACTGACCCGACTCTCCCATTAGTTTGAAGACTCGACTCACCCTTCACAATGTTTTCCTCTGCTCTTTTGGTCGGGTCGACCCTGCTCGAGGTGTCAAATCATGGGTTTGACCCACCTAGTCATCAAAAATTTTGATATGACTTTGAACCACAGTCTTGGGGCCATGTGGTAGCCTGCAGGTAGGCCACATGGCACCCTATAATAGGACCTAAAAATATATATATATATATATATATATATATATATATAAATAAATCCATCTATTTTTTTTTTGAAAAGTGACAAATTGTTTTGTTCAAAAGTCCAGTTTTCAAGGTTATTTAGCAACTTAAAACTTTAATATCTTTGTCATGAGACATCAGATTTGATTCCCATTCATGGCACCAGAAACGTAGTGATGAGGCCTATCTGGTCATTTAGGCTGCAACCAAGTCTGAGTAGTTCCATTTTTGAGCATTTTTTCCGACTTAGACATGATCACCTGATTAGTACTCACTAGTGAAAGTGAGAGTTGACTATTAACATTTGTGTCAATTATACATTACTGATACATTTAATGAGCATAACTAAAGTTACCATGCACTACTTCAAAAATATGAATGTGTATAGATATGGTGTGTGAAACTAATGCATGAATGAAAAAGATGCGGAAATTCCTTCAAGAGGATGATAGAGTGTTTTAAAATGAAATTGAATGAAGCCTTTTAAATGTTAAAAATACATAAAGAGTCGAGTAGTTGGAATTGACTATAATTTCTAGTTGCTGAGTGAGTCATGTCATGGTTGCATTAATATTATTAGTAGTATTGATTATTGATGCATGAATAACTAATAAAACTTATATGCATGAATTGATTTTGATTAAAGCTTATTGAAAATTGTGAACAAGTGATTATTGTAACTACTTCATCTGTCAGTCTGTTGGTAATAGAACACCATGGGAATTGGAAATGTTTGGAATGTTACCCTAGCCATTATTGACATATACACATTAATGAATATTTATATATATTTTTATGCATGACAAAATTGTATGCAAGAAATTAAAATAACTATGAAAGTGAATACTTGTTTAAACAATGTGTATTTATGACTAGCATTTTTGATGATATTAAGCAGGGTAGCTTAATGGTAAAAATAAAATCTGTGAAAGTAAAAGATCGCAATGTGAATTGCAACCGTAAGTGTTATAGTATAATGTTACAATGTGCATGATTGTGTTATTTGGGAAATAATAATGTATAACACATGTATGTTATTCATGTTCCCTGTTAATCTAGATATCATTAGACCCATGTTGAGGGCCAAGTATTATGTATGATGTACATAAAGTTTCTTTTTCTTTATGTATAATGTACATATAGCTCATTATGTAATTTACTATGTGAAAGAATGCTAAAAGATAAATTTAACATGCGAGACAGTTGTGAATAATTATGAAAGGCTAGAAGGCCTTCGGTTGATGGGGGTTGCTTTCTTGGAAGGGTTGATGATGCTTTCTTGCCCGTATTTCCTCCCCCTAGAGATATATGATCTCAGTAAGGGAAAATAGTTGGCCAAGATGGTGAAGAGGAAAAACTTGAGGAAACATTGTTGATTTTGGAGAATGTTGGAAGTGGCCCAAAATTCCTCATAAACAAGATGCTGTCAAAGGAATAGGAAGGATGCTTCCAAGAGGAATCCTATATTGGACCTGATGTGGTCATTGGAATTCTTGAGCTAGTTTTGCAGTGGAATTCCACACTGGCCCTGGTATGGTCTCTGTAAAAGAAAAAATTGTCTCGCGGTGAAAATTACTCGATTTGGTTGTGGAAACTAGTTCCCATGGGTTGGGAGGAGAATTTTTTTTATCATTGTGGTTCTCATAGAAGAACAAGTTAACTAATCAGTTATTTTTTGTATTGAAATGAAATTTTTATATGATTGTGTAAATATCTTATGTAGATATTTAGAGGAAAGGAGCCTAGCGCTCAGAAAAGAAATACTGTAATTATAAGTTCCTTTTATTGTATTACTAATATTTTGGATGTCTTAATATGGGCTATGAAAATGTGCACTTGGTGCATTGATTGACCATTTGTATGATTAGAGAGCTAGGTGCTCTATTTAGTACTTTTAGAAGTACTGTGGATCTCTTTAGTGGGAGCTAAGACAATATGCTCATGGTGTAGTGATTTATAATTTTTATGATTGGAGGGTTAGTTCTCTCTCGGTACTTCTGCAAGTACTATAGTTAAAATATAAATCTATATTGCATAATTGAATGACATCTAAAAGTATATTATTTGATCAAAAATGTAGTGACTAATATGATTATGTTGGATTTTTTAGTCATACATTACAGGGTGCTTCCCATGGATTGTTGATGGGTTATCAAACCATTGGAGTGCTTGTGTAAAAGTGACCATGAATTCCAATAGTAATGGTAAGTAATGGCAAGTTGGTATAGAGTTTTTGTTTTGTTTCTATGAATTTGAATAATGGCTTATGTGATGGAATATAGAACTTGCATATATTGTAGCTATAAATTATAATGACTATTGATGAAAACATTATTGTTTAATTTAATGGTATTCGTGGAAATGAAAATGTTTCATTGTGAAGGGGAAGGACCCTTTTATTGGATTGTTTATATTGTTATATCATAAGTAAAAGTTAAATTTTACAGTGAGAAAAGAACGCCAGGGACAATTTTCTCTTTAAAAGGGGGAGTAGATAACATCACTAGAACCACGTAGTTACTCTTGGTGTTCATAAAAGTAAAATTATTATTTTATTATTAATGGAACCATTTCCATCAAGAATTTTTTAAAATATAAATGAATTTTTGGTAACTGCCTCCTTATTGCCATATATTTGTGTCTTCAGAATGAGGGATCCAATTGTACTAAAATAGGGAACCATTTGGAATTAATAAAAATACTTATTTATATTTATAATTTACTTTAAATTAGTTAGAAATCAAGAAGTTGTTAAGGAACCGCAAAAATATCCCATTCGGATCTTGCCAAAGAAAAAGGCAAAAACCGACACGGAATAGGGATGGTAGAACAATTTGGAAAAAATCTTTCGATGAAAGAACAATGCAAATTGGATGGAACAACTCGGGCGTTTCTTCCAAGGAATTGTTTATTTAGGAGGATGAATGATTGAATTTATGTGTATTGGAGGGTAGATCCAGAAAATAAAAACAACATTGCATTGTTCATGATGAGGGAACAAGAACGAGCAAGGGGTTTTCGATGGAGTGGGATTACTTCAAGATTAAAATATTGGTTTCCTATAGAATGTACAAAAAAATACCCAATAATGGTTTTGGGTAGAGTCTGATGATGTGGGTAGAGAGACGTAACTCTTTCATCTCCCCACTATTCACTTGCAAACTAGTGCTTTTTTTCGAAGGATATAAAAACTGTGGCATATCGAACGATGTGTGGAACTAGTTCCTTCATAAAGAATGCAATAAGATCATACCTAAGACTAGCCTAGATTTGGAAATATGGACTGATGAAAGGGATACATTCTGCTACATCTCAGTGGTTAGAGATAGTGGAAATTCATCCATGGTATGCAAAATAATATGTCAATGCGTGCTGGAGGTATGTGATTTAAGTAATTTAATTCTTGGAAATATTTTTACGAGTTCTTGAAATGATGGAACATTGAAATGTTAAGTTACTAGTATAATTTATGTAAATCTTCATGGGTTTGAAGATAAATTAATGAGTTTTTTTCTTGTAAAGAAAACAATTCATGAAATTATATGCATATGAACTCATGAAAATTTTCTTAGTAAATAAAATATATTACTGCCTATAGATAGATATTTCCATTATGATAATATTTTAGAAAGATGTCTGCAACATTTTTCTTGGTAAATAGAATATATTACTGCTTGTAGATAAAGATTTCCATTATGTTAATCTTTTAGAAAGATGTATGTATATATGCATCTTATGTAAGATAAGATAAGATTCTTTTTATTTTTATAAAAGTGATTTTACACGTGTATGTAAAGTTAAGCAAATCCAAGTTATTTTTTTTAAAATGAAAATAGATTAAAGAGGGTAATTCTTGAAGATATTTCATGGGTTGGGAGATAACTTAATGAGTTTTTCTTGGAAAAGAAGTCATGAAGAACCCATTGTGTTAGTGTGTTTGGTGTACGTATTTAGGAAATCACACCAACTTAAGGGTTGTGGTTTTCTCTCTTAAGTTATTGGTCACAGGAAGAAATAGATGGAGTCAAGCAAGTTAGTGGAACATGCTCAAACATATACATAATACATAGATAAATAGCATGCATATTCAAACATAAGGTTAGAATAAAACTAAAACAAATAACAAAAAAGATCTAAATAGAGTCAAATAACTTCAATAATCCAAATGGTGGCTCTTACATCCCCTCTTATTGAGTGCTGGTAGGAATGAGGATGAAACGTTAACCTGCTTTCCAAGGGGCCCTCAGAACTACAAATTCTAAGTCTTGATGCAAGGATGTCTTTACTTCTGAGCTCCCTTGGCACAAAGTCTCCCTCTCTCTACTATGGTGGAATGGAGTTGTTGGATGGCCAACAATTGAGTCCCCCCTATCTCTGCTCCGGATCACACACTGTAGGTATTTCTTGGGGAAATTATGCCTATCATAACAATGTGCTCTCTTGTTGTTCATCTCTTGGGAGGATTTTAGAGGAGAATTCAAATCCTCCTTCCCTATCTTGGTACATTGTGGATAGTGACCTAAGAGATGAGGGTGATTCCATTGTGTGCCACATTTATTCCATTTTCTGCTTCCTTGATGTCCTAAGGAGGCTTGGGTGGTTGTCCTTAAGCGGCTTCAAGTGTGGAATCAATGTATTGGAGTGTGCCTTCTTGTCACGGAAAATGACTTCCACCACTCCCAGGATTGTGTGCATTTCTGAGAAAAATGCGTGAAAAGGCTTGTTTATCGAAGACTTTTATGTGCAAAGGAACATTTGACTAGTCCTTCTTGTATGCAATTTGATTTTTTCTTAGACCTTAGATATTTTTAAATAATTTCATATTATCTAATGTCTCTTGGCCCTGTAAATCCTTCTTCCTGACATTAAATAATTTCACCTTTTCTTGTATGATTTTCCAGTGATAACAGTTTCCCCCTAATGTGTGAGGTCTAGGAAGAATGGTATGGCAAAAATACATTATAGTTTTTTTTCTGTATACGGTGTGTAAAGAGAGAGAGACCCACGTGTAGCTCAGAATTGGAGATACCTTGCACCAGGTCAAAGAGCGACCATGTCCTGTGGGATCCCTGCAAGTAATGGTATAATACAATATATAAAATTCTCTATGAGGCAGGCATGTCCCATGCTCATGATGATTTGGCTAGTTAAACAAATCTATTTGACAGATACAGATTATGTTTGTGTCACTTATATGGTAGTGATCTATTGGTTGATGAGGACGACTGCTGATGCCCTCAGGGCCATTTTTTCTTTGACAGTAGGTGGAAAGTGGTACCCACGTGTAGACTTGGTATGGAATATACATGCGCATTGTATGCATAGGTGTTGTCTAGAACATTCCCGTGCAATAATCACTGAAAGAGACACTTATAAAGGCATGGGTCTTCGACAGATTTCATCAAAGTGCAATGGTTGTAACATATGATACCATCCTGACATGAAATCTTATGTTGTGGTCGAATGTTAAGATGATCGATGACATAAGTGGGCAATGATTTCTCCCATAGTTCCACCTAAGGATGTCCCTTTTATGGAGAGGGGTGATACAAGGCACCGCTTCCTTTTCGGAAAAGAGGTTTTGATGTGGAAAAAAAGGAAGCCACAACCGAATGAGAGGGTCACTGATTCAGGGGACCAAGAGGCTGGATATGATGGTGTTTAACGTAGGCATGATGGTGAGGGGTGATTGGAAACAGATTATGGGGATTCAGTGTCCCAAGTTCGGAGTATAAAAAGCATCTTGACTGTAATCATAACTATTTTTGATGGGGAAATCCCTGGAGTCGGTAGGACTTCCATGGTGGGTATAAACTGGTTATGAATGTCATGGTGGATTTTGGGTGTGGGTGTGATTCTCTGAGCAAGGGTGATTAGGGACTGCTGCCATGGGAGAAAATATGAATGGGTGGGTGGGGGACATAGTGCACTGTTTTTGGTCCTTCTACATTTACCAAAAGAATAAAATAATGGGGTTTGGTTCATACAAAACATAGAGATGGGTGCTCCAAAACATGAAAGTGTTCACTCACCGATGATGTGAGGAAGATTTTTTGTTGAGGTTGGGGGCCCCATTGGTTGGGCTCACGTGCGAGGTTGATGAAGTGGACAAAAAAGTATCATTGATGGGTTATGATGATGGAGGTATGGTGGGCCAAATGAGAGGCCCGGTAGTGTGCTTTTGGATCTGCTTGTACAACCTGGTATCTGAGAAAGGGATTTTATTTTGATATGGTAAAACTTGGCCTGATGTATGGCGAGTGAATGCGCATGAGGTGCCTCTTGGACTATAGTGGTATGGCCATGGCATCAGTTCTATTGTGATATATGGTTTACTTTGGGTGACAAGCACCATGGAGGGGAGGCTCTACCGGCCAACGAGGACGATTATCACGTGCAACGTGAGGTGATGATAAACATGGTCAGATGTGTGGAACCTATGGATCATTTTTGGTGGATAAATGATGTCAAGATATGTAGAATTTTTCTAGGAATTTATCATGCCGTGGGTAGAATGATACTTGCTCTAGAACTTTCAGTGGATGGAGTTGTGGCTGGTTTGCATAATACCTACAAAAGCAAATGCATCAACTGAAAGCATCTTATTTATCCAAATATTATTGAAAAACATGTGCTTTAGAAGAATATGAGAGAGGGCATACCTATCGGCGCTGAAAATTTACTTTTTCATGGGTGTGAATATGTGGCACTGCCTTTGGGCATTATGGAGTGTTGATCATAGTGTTGCTTTTGGTCTAGTGATCAGGACTTCTGAGCTCCTCTTATAGTCCTTCGAAGTTTCTAAAAATGGCGATATATGGGAGAATATGGCTCAATTCAATTCATTTATGTGTGTTGAGTATTGAGAGGTCATAATCTTCTGCAGAGCATTTTTTTTCCATTGCGGTCTGCCTGAACACCCAAGATTAGCGATTTTATGACCAAGTGAAGTCCATGACGTCCTACATTTTAATTTTTTTAGTCTTAGGGTGTTAGGGTCCGTACAATACTGGTTTGTATGGATTCTGAGCAAGTTTTACCATGGATTGTGTGGGCAATTAGGGTAAGGGCGCGCCTTTTGCATGCCTTATGCATGGTTTTCTCAACCTTGGGCACGCCTTCTATGTGGCTATGAGAAATACAAGTGTGCCTTCCATGCAATTTTCCAAGGGATAGGGACATGGAGGGCGGAAGCAAATTTTTCCCAAATCTTGGAAATTTGACCTATTTTTTGATGTTTTTATGCTACTGATGTGCTCCTGTTTGTTGACAGGATGTTGTGGACAGAGCAGGATTGGCCCGATATCCACATTGATTTAGCCGTCGATGGTTAGGCGCGCCAATAGTTTGTATGATGGGGTCTCCTAAAATTTGTGGAGAATGACCTTCTTCAGTCATAGGACCGACTCCTGCACTACCTGATCTAGCATTGGAAAAAGTGGTGCAAGGTGTTTGTTCTACATCGGTGTGACATTGCTATCCATCCTGAGATGGATTTCTACTTTCTGACTGGATTTCTACCTCAGAGTGAGGTGATTTGGTTTCCACTTCCTTCTGGCAGGGTGGATTTTGAGTGGTTCTGGATGTCTCACTATGGAGGGGCACATAGACATTGCCTCAGTGATATATTTGGTCGAGCGATGTGCTTTGGTGGCTATCCTGCGACTATCAGGGTCGTTGCCTCCATGTCGAGAATCATGCCCATAGGTTAGAGTCTTGTGCTGGCTAAGGGTCGGAGATTTTTTCTTCTTTGCCTATTTTTGCTATGACGGGATGTTGGCACAACTTTACAAGATCCGAGAGGGATCAAGGTTGTTTTCCTATGGCATTATTTTATGCATTATTATGTACGACTAGGTGGTGCTGCTGATACTGGTGGTGGCGGTCCCTACTAGGGGGCGACGAGAGCCTCGGATGAGGAGGTGGGCTCCTCTTATGCCTTGAGGAGGTGGGAGTAGGGTGGGGCATTACTAGAATACCACTACAGAGGCTAGGTTTGAGGCCAACCCTCATATGTTCCTGCTCTTCCCATATGCAGGGATGGAATTTCTTGGGGATCCAGAGATGTGTCTCCCTGCTGGCTACGCTTGGGGGCTAACACGTATGTCATTATGTTTTTTTAATTTATTTGAGTTTTTATGTTTATATGTGTATTATGATGACACTAACATAGTTTTGGTTACTCTTGCATATTTTGCGAGGTTTGTCACCCTGTGGCTCGATCAGTTGGGCGTGATCCTCTTCGGAGACCTCGGGGAGCTCAAGGAGGTGTTCCTGCATAGCCTCAGGGTGGGGCACTAGGGTGGTGATGCTAGCCCTTCAAGGGAGGGTAGAAAATCGGCTACTACCGAAGCTGCAGCTGAGTGAGCTCATGTTGATGTGGCAGAGGCTTGTGTTCCTAAGCTGACCATGCAGGTATCAGTTCTGGAGGAAGCATGGGATCGAGTGGACTTCTCGACCTAGGGGATGTCGACTTGAGGATTTTTATATGACCTCGAGGAGGTGGGGCTCGAGACTTTGATGGCTTGGGAGATGAACTATCAACCAGTTTTACATCAGGTGGTGGTCTCGGTATTGACGGTAGCTCCGGTAGTGGTATAGGGAGTGGTAGTGGGTCCAGGTGCCCCACCTGGGGGAGCACCAACTTGGAGCCTTTTTTATACACAGGGAAAGCACCCATTATGAGGCTGCTTCCCCTATTTTTGATAAATTGTATGTGTATATTTTTAGGCTGACCGATGGGTCTGAGACACTATTTTTTGTATTCAGAAACATACATTTTGATATATATATATATATATATATATATATATATATATATATATAGATATATATAGATATATATGAGAGATATGTTTTGCCCCTGTACATGGTGTGGCCCCTGTTTCTGACTATGGATTATGTTATGCTGATGGATATCTATGTTTTTATGTTTTTATTTTTTATGTATGATGGTTTATTCGAGATGCATTGCAGTTTAGAATATTGTTAGCTATGCAATCAACTGTTTTGTTTTGACTCCTTGCTACATTTGTGAGTGTAATGTAGTCAAATTGTCTACTTCATATTTTTGCACGCAAATATTTTCTAAATAGATGCGAATCTCATATCTCAAATGGTTTTTTTAACTGCGACACTACTAACTGGGATTCGAGGTAGATATCCATATGGTGTATGCCCTGATGGAGAACATCACACATAATTCTGATAACGTCATCATATTCTGCCTGATTATTTGTTATTGAACTGATACACACACCATTGGTGTACAGTGGTGATCGATTAGGGTGACAGATAACCCAGGCGACTGCTGCTAAACCTTGAGACCATCCTGATGCTCCATCACAAAATCTGAAGGAAGGGTCGGATTGGTAATCCATTATGACACTCTGGCACGTTTTTCAAAATTATTTTGGTAAAAAATTTACACTGGTTGGCTTTGTGTACGTTGACTCTAGGCTATGGCCTTCTTGTCCCTTATGGGTAGAATTTCTTGAAGTGAAGGCCGTTGACATGGTTGCTGAGGCATGTCCCATATGGTTCCGTCAAAATGTATGCCCCCTCACGAAGGTAATGTTTTATGATGTAGGGTCCTTTCCACAAGGTTTCGAACTTTCCTAGCCCTAGGCCTTCTTTTACGACATCGTAGCAGAGGACTAGTTCTCCCTCAGTAAATGATAAAGAGTTGATGCTGTGGTCGAATGATGCTTTTACCCTATTCTTGTGGGCCTCGTTGTGTTTCAACGACTGTCGTCAGCTTTCATAGGCGAGATCTAGTTGCACAAGCCACTATTCTAGAGGTTGCGTATCATCAAGGAGTTCGACGGCGGTATGTAAATTTGGGATCTCATGGAAATCAATGCAAAAGTGTAAGGAACCTTTACCTTTTGTCACAGGAATAAGTCAAGAATCTGAAGACGTAGAAGTGGTTGTAATCCTATTTCCGATATACGATGATACAAATCATATGTGGTGCATCGTGTCATCGGTGTTTTGTGGGGGAAGAATCTCTGTGATGGGATTTTGTGTGAGCACAGGGTTAGGTCCCCTCTTAGGATACTCAATTTCCCGTTTGTGGAAAACTTGTCTAGTGCAGAGGTTCCTCAATGTTTCTATTAACAGGGATGCCTCTGGTTCATGGTTATGGCTAGTGAAAATGGTGCATGATACCACTATGCCAACCAAGTAGATTTTGTGGGAATCAACACTACTCTTCATCCCAGATGTGGATGCTTGGAAAGGATCTATTGTAGAAGATGAGGTCTTCTACTTCCATTTCCATGTTGTTAGCTAAGGTGTGTCTTTCTCTTTTATGAAGTGTATAATTATCGCTGCTCTTGCTCCTCTTAGCTTGGGCAGATCCTCACATTTAATTGTATGATGAAAGTGTGAAAAAATCCGGAAATAAGTACGCATGATCTTCTCTTGGTTAGAGAGAATTTTCTGTGGGAGAGAAGAGACTATGAAAAATTGTTTGCGAAGTGCTTTAGTTATTTTCACTAATTGACCCGGTGGTAAATCTTGTTGCATAGTCCACATGTTATCCTAGGTTGGGCCTAGGTCATTCTTTGTGGGTGCGCCATCCTAGTTTTCCCATCACGCACGATGTGGGTGTGTGGTTGCTGGTTTGGGGTTGATATAATTTCTATACCGTTTGAGAAGAGCGTGTTATTTCTTCTCTAATGTATGAATCATATAAATGAGAGGACAAACTTGCGGAATAGAGGTACAACATTGCACACAGTGATTGCCTTGAAATACAGGGAAAAATAGCATAGATATGGGGCTCCCGTCGTGTTCAGTGTTTGGTCTGGCGGGGTACCAGTGTCATAATGTTGCTAAATCAGGGCATGTGGCGACCACATGAGTGGGAATTTTACATAATGCACATGTTGGTCTTCTCTATAGCGAGCGGTTGGGGGAAACTAAGGGTTCGCTAATTGGTCGCTTTTCAGGTCACAGAAAAAGGATGGATCTACTTATCATGTCTTCTTGGGTTGTTGAGTTGTTCATGGATTCTGAGTCTGTGCAATCTTCTTGGGAGAGGCAGACTATTCTTGATCGAATGCAAGCTAGCACTCCGTGAAATCTAGGTATGTAGTGACAATGGTGCACCGAGTGATTATCACCACATATCTAACATGAATACTAGATTTCCATGTTATTGCAATATACTCTACAAATTGGATACCATCGATGGAAAATTTCCAAAGCTGGGAAATCAATAATGAAATGATCGAGCTCATCGCAGAGTACATAATGCTCGATTGGAGGAGGGGGCCTGGCTGGGAGACTTTCAGGTGACTGCCATTCCTCCTACAAGTACAAGATGATGCGAGGTTTATCTCCAGATGATCGCTTGATGGCATGTCAGGCATCCCCATATCTCGGGATTTCTGGGCAGTGACGGGTATAGTGCCCGTAATTGGTGTAGATAGTGCATGTGTGATTAGTATGCAATTCTTTTCCTTTAGTTCTGGTGGCAGGTTCCTTTTTACGGGAACGTGGTGTCGCGATGTCTGCCTCAGAGCTAAGGAGCGGTTTTAATTTGTCCAATGCTAGGAAATTGTGGGTAGGGTGACCTACTACATCACATATGGCACAACCTAGTGACTCCTGTTGTGTGGCAAGATTCTCCACCCTCTTTCCTCTCTTGTTTATCTTAGCTAAAATAATTGGTTTTGCAATGGGAATTTCCTTTGCAGGGATGTTTTCGATAGTTTCCTGAATGTGTGGGGCCTCCTCGGAACTGAGGTGATTTAACCCTATAGCGGTGATGTGTGTGGCTCCCATCCCAGTAGGGGGAATGAGGTACCAAACTGTTATTTCAAAAGATATGTTTGGTAGCACCATTGTTTCCAAGACCTGCTAGGATATGAAACCAGTCGGGGGGTAGAGGAAAGGGGTCTGTGAAGCGGCGTAGGCTAGAGAGGTTTTCATGGCTAAGGACTCGGTGTCATTACTGCTCGTGTCCATATCTTGACTAGATTCAGCACTTGAAGTTGACATCATGCACATCAGAGCTGTTGTGACATCAGGTGATGACTCAAGCATAATAAGGGGATCTGCTAGGAATGATCCTAGGCTGGACAATGGTTTGAACTAGCCAGGGCCATATTCTTGGTACCTTGAAAATGCATCTACAAATGTGTCTATGTAGGGTAGAATGGCATCGGTATTTGTAAGGGGCTGCTTTTCACTATGCATCAATTGGTCGATAGTAGTGATGAGGTCCTGATGGGGTAACATCATAGTTCAGAAGACGGAGGAGGCGATGGATGACATGGCATAAATATAACTCCAGCCAAGGAGAATATTGTAGTCCAACTAGACATCCAAGACTTCAATGTCTATAAGGAATGTCTTTTCGGCTAAGCATACTAGGACGTTTTGGTAAAGACGAACGAGGGCCGAAGGGCGACCATCGTATGCTCTAAGTGTGATGTCTGATGGATTTAGTTCAAGTGATCCTAACTTCTTCCAAACGTTCTTCGACATGATGCATGTGGATGCACCTTCCTCAATGATACATCAGTGAATGGTAATGTTTTGGACCGACACTAGTATCTGGAAGGAGACCATTGAAGGAAGCCTAGGGGTGGTTTTATCTAAATCAAAAGCCATTACGCATGTATCGGCAAGGTCGATATCACCTAATGCAGAAAGCTATGCTTTCTGCTACTTTGGGCATGACTATAATACCTCCAAAGCTGACATAGTGGTGGGAGATTGAGCTAGATCATCAACAATGCTATATTTATGGGTTGCCTTGGAATAGCTTCCTGCTCACCTAGTTGGTCCCTCTACCATCGTTGGCAAAGTTTCAATAGGCATCTTTGATATGGTCAAAGGTGTAGTTAGTGCACTGGGACTAGCCCCTAACATGTTGGCATCTGGTAAGGTGTCTTAATTTCGGTTTCGTGTTTCAAAAAACATTTCCTCGCTTTTCATGTAGATTTCATGGTTTTTCTTTCCGAAGTCGTTGGGAGTCTGTTGTTGAGTGCTTACTATCCCTTGACGGGGTGCTGATGGAAAAATTTGTCTGGCCAATAGTAGGGGATCTCCCCAGTAGAAAGTCCCCATTAGACTCTGAACCATTTGGGATAAGGATCCCATCCGGAGGTGTGGGTCTAGCTATTGCTGAAAACTCCTTCTCCTGGATGCAAATGAGCCCTGAAGAGTTATAGATGTACAGTTATAGAATGATACAAGACAAATATCTATGATTTTCAATGAGTCTCAACACTACAAATAGCAATATATAAAAGAAAACACACAACTGAAGGAGATGTTGTTAGCAGCACATCATTAAGGTCATGTCTCTAAGAATGTTCAAACCATAGAAGAAACAGTTCTTCTTGGTAAGAACAACTTATACGTACTTGGGCGTTTTCATGAATGAGATAAATGTCAATAGTAAAATTACAGACATCCCCTATATAAATTCCATACCATCATATATACATGCAGTAAGCTGAAATGCATAAAGAGGATAATCAAAAAACATAGATCAATTAATCACAGGATATCAGACATATATGAAGAAATACTCATGGTATTGACGCATTGATTTTCATCAGATCCAATAGTGGATTTAAAACAAATGCTTGTATTCATTTAGAATAGGTTGTTTAAAGCTATAAAACTCTCTCTCTCTCCTTTGGAGTCTGAAGCAAAAATTCCTTTGCAAGTCCCTGAAGGCAGTACATATAAGCCAAAATTGACCCTTGGGGGTCCTGACTCTTGACCTTCCTGTCGGTTGGGCTTCCTTGCGACCTGCGACCTGACTGGATGGTGGGACTTGTGACCTAATCATGGGAAGTGTGACCTATGACTCCTCCTGTAAACTAGGTTTTTTAATCTGATCATGGGAGCATGTGTATGATTTCAAGGTCAGGAACATCAACTTGCTTCTCCTTGAGGTAATTATGTCGTGCACGATAATCTACAATGACCGGGGAGATCAAAGGAGTATCTTTCCTTAACCTGTGCAGGAATTCTAGGGAATTTGGGATTAGAGTTTCCCTCTTGATTGTGACTTGGTTAGACAAGGAAGCCAATTTGGTGTAAATCCAAACTGGCGTTATGATGAATGTAACCAACACTAGTAAAAAATGATGAAATTAGTGATTAGATGACTAAAAATGTTAGTCACCACAATTATTTCAAGTGAAATACTACTAAATTTGAGTAATTTTAAGTGATCGAACTAAAAATGACTAACTTAAATGACTAATTTAGTCTAGGAATAAAATATACGACTAGATAATAAGTGACTAACTTAAATGACTAATTTAGTCTAGGAATAAAATATACGACTAGATAATAAGTGACTAAACTAAAAACGACTAACTTAAATGACTAATTTATTCTAGGATTAAAATATATGACTAGATAATAAATAAAAAAATTAATAATGATTAATGTAAATGACTATTATAGTCCAAGAAGAAAAATATGACCAAATAACAAGTACAACAAGTATATAAATTAGTCATTTATGTTAATAATTTTTAATTGTGGACACACTATTTGTTATGGGTTTTTTGTGGCATTGTTACATACTGTGGTTGATTATTGCACTAGATTCATCGAGAATGATTTCATTAATTTGAATTCAAAGTATGTTGATTTATACATGGTAAATTGATATAAATATTGACTCAAAATTCGTGTATGAGACCCCTTGTTTTTGGAACAAGGGACCCACGTTTGGGCAGTGATTTGACTACTAAGTCTATGAAGACATACATACTTTACCCCCTCTTATTTTAAACACATGACCTTTTGAAAAAAAACACACACTCTTAACCATTAAACCATCTCAAACTATATAATAATTTATAAAATATAATAATTTTATACTAATCCTTCTTCTAATACCATTATATTATTATATTATTGATTTATTACACTATATATAATTTATATTTTATGTTAATCCTTCTCCTCATACCATTGTACCATTAATTTATTACACTATATATAATAATTTATAATATATAATTAGTTTATAACATATAATAGTTTCATGCCAATTTATTACACTATATAATAATTTATAATATATAATAGTTTCATGTCAATTTATTACACTATATATAATAATCTATAATATATAATTGTTTGATGCATTGGCAATGTATAATTTATATTATATAATAGTTTCATGTCAATTTATTACATTATATATAATAATTTATAATATATAATTAGTTTATAATATATAATAGTTTGATGCATTGGCAATGTAAAGATTTGAATATATGACATTCGCGGGCATTTGCACCAACTTCAGAATTTTAGTTTGGCCATACGCGGGAATATCTGATTTGGTGTGTTCAGGGTATTACTATCACAACTGGAAAATAATCAAAGCGGACAGTTGTGGGAGCACTTGTGTTTCGATCTTTAGTTGTTTGGTTGGAGATTTGGGAAAGCCATTGCTTTCTATTAATTGAAAATTATCAATTACTTGGTTGGAGGAGCCTTGTGGGTTGGAGTAGTTATTATTTAGTATGCGGAGTTTTAAATACAACTCTCAGAAAGGGAGGGCAATTTGTTGTTGGCTAATGTAAGCGAGTAGTTCTGATCTTGTATTCCATCCTGATTTGAACAAGAGTATTCTTAAAGAGTTGTTGCATCCCTTCCAGTTACAGATCGATTTATTTACCTTTAATCTGTTTACTCATAACCGACCTAGTTTTCCGAGAAAAATCTACAGTTTTAGCCATTGAACTAGTTGAACGAGAAGCTCGTTCAGTACCAATCATCAATCTGTGTAATATTCGCAAAGAAAAATCAAGAAGCAAGGAGATATTTGTTCTTATCTAGAGAAGGGAGAGCAACGCAAGCAGGAGAGCCCAAGCAGAAGAGCCGCATGATGAGAGTTGCTACATCTGGTGCTTTGAGAGATGGTACGCCTGGTGCTTAATGTTACAGGTATGTATCTGTCTGGATGTTAACTTAGTTCTTTAAGCACTGGTGCTGAAAGATCTGCTTTCACAGGGATTAATGATTCAACTTAAAATTTAAAGTGAAAGTAAATCCCATTGCGTGGGTTCTTTAGAATATCACCATCAAGACCAACAAGCAGAAATGCCTCCTCTTAATAATGGATTGGCAATAATGGGAATACAGAGCACGACTAGTGGATTGGCAATAACGGCAATACAAAGCAGGGTAGGTGCTGATTGGCATTGTGGTTTTCATATAGGTTACCTCTGTCGAAGTTACTCAAGTATGTACTACTCGAACCTGGACGACCAGAGAAGGATTTTGTGTAATTTTCTTCAGATCTGATAGGTTGTATAAAGAGTGATGAATTTTATATGAAGAATCAATCGAATTAAAGGGTATATTATCTACCTTCCCTGCCCTGAATGTGCATCATATGACAGGGACTCGCCCCACAACCATTAGATGTGCACTCTATTCTGCGCTCATTTGTTTTTATTCCTTAAAAAGACCCAGCAAGCAGATCATAGAACGACCTATTGCTACTCTCATTGTTAACAACAATGCATGCTTTTGATGGTCATACGCTGGAGCCTGCAGTGGAAACTAGTTCTAATTGATGTACACTTGAAGGTTACTGCATCACTTGCCCTTGGGATGGTCACAAAAATGGTGGTTTTGTTCCCACAAAACAAAAACGCTCCTCAAAAACACCAAAATTTCCTGACCCTACATTACCCTACCCTACTGTAACGTGGGAAATGGAAAAAGTTGAAAAGCTACTTAAGGTCGTGCAAATATTTTGAAATAAAGAGGAATACTAAATTAGAGAGTGCTGCGATACGATGTAGTGTAAGGTTTAGTGTTTCTCTGGCTCACAAATTTTGAAGGGTTTATCTCGATATTTAAGCCTCCGAACGGATCAGTAGCGAGACTGTAAAATTGAAGTGCAATGGCTGTGTCTTCTTCATATTCGATAGATTTCTCTTTGGAAGTGAAATGAATGTGTCTTCCTCATCTTCGTCTGATACGGGGCCATCGAATCCTTCACTGACAGGAACATCTGGGATCAGACCAAGCATTTTTACATAAAATGCTTCCCCATTCTGCTCTGCAAGATCTTCGGCTTTGAGGAGGCCTTATAGCCGTCCAGCATTGGCAGATGGATCGCACAGACCTCCGAGCATTCCGCGAATGCTATCATAAATCTTATTTCGCCGTTTGGATCTTTGTTTTCATCAATCTTTGCCGCAGATGAGGCGATTGTGGTTCACTATGTGTTTCCATACAAGCACCTTCAGGCATGGATTCGTCCCATGCTTCAGTCGAAGAGGGGTTTGTATATCTTATCTGAAGTCTTCCCTGCTTTATTTAAAGGTTGATTAATGGAGGATGTCCATGGGGGAGGATTTCAGGTGCAGTTGAATGCATTTGAGTATTTTATGTTTTGGTTTGCTTATTATGTTGTATGCAAAGATAATTATATTATGCATTGTTCGGATTCAAATGAAATGAAATGGGGGTTTAAGAAACGTTCTCGGTCTCGTTTCGAGAAATGCGTGTCTTCTCTGCATCGTCTGCATCGTTTGCATGGTAGCCATGACAATAGAAGTCCTGTAAAGTTCAATTCTAACCCTTATTTTCATCTTTTGAATTTGTATCTATAAAAATTTGTTCCTATATCTAATCTTTGCGCTCCTAGTGTGTCTGCACACCTTTTTTTTCGAGGAGAATCCATCGATATTTCCTCGTGCAGAGTTTATTTTTCATACCTTTGTACAATTTTTGTTGGTGAATGACGATTTTCGCTCTTGTCTTCATGGGGTTTCTAGTCTTTTGGTATCTTGTTACTTGTTAAAAACCGATATCAGAGGTATACTCTCCCCAATGTAGAAATCATGGAGGCTGTGAAAATATTGGTCAATTATGTAAAAAGTACTTTGTGTTGTCCTCAAGAAGAGTTGAATTCTGGATGGGGAACTGCATTACAAATGGATACCTTGAGATTCTGGTCATTTTCTTTGCCACTGAGCACTTTTTTTGTGCCTGCTACATGGTCCCTTCTGCTACAAAGGCCTTTGTACATGTTTATATTACGAGCTTTCAGTTATTGGCCAGTAGGTGCTTGTTTGAAGAATGCTACACCTATTATTGATCTATGGTTGGATTATTTATAGCCTTGGAATATTGGTGTAGAAGTAAAAATAATGCATTCTCTCGAAGAGGATCATTATTTGAGGCAGAGAGTAAGATGCTCAAGATAGGGATCAACCATTGTTTCCACTTTCAGGGATCTTGCTTAATTATTTTATCCTAAAGTATAACCCTCAGTTTCCATGACAAAAAAATTGAGGTACCATCTAGTTTCTCCTCAAATCTAAGGTAAACTAAGCCCATCTCTAAGATATAATGCACAAACTTCCAAATAATAAAATTATTTAAGAAAGATTGTTGAAACCCTCTAATTGATGGCCCTTCTTTTATGCATTTGAATTACTGTTGTAAATCCTTTATAGTATCACTATGAGAGATAGCTTTGGTACCATGTAAGATTTTCAAGCCTAAGTGATTGTTGTCCTCGTGTTAAATAACCCAAACAAAATTTCATTAACATCAGAAAAATAAATTTCATAACATTGCACCGATCACACAAATAGTTGAAAAATGAACAATGGAAAAATAAAATACAGACACATGGATTTCTCCTTCAAATCAATTTTTCAATCTTTTGATAAAAACTTACAAGGTGACCTCTGCAACCTGCTTTAAACAAGTAGTTGTACAGTCAATAAAATCACCTCAAACAATAGTTTATTCCCTGTGAAAATAAGTTACAGTTATAACAATACAACCTGATCTATTTATGCCTTTCCTGAATAGCTAATCACTACGTACAACTACAATAGTACAACCTGATCTATTTATTCCTTTCTTGGGCAGAAAATCACTCTTTCTACCTCTCAATAACTGAAGCACACTCCATAAATACACTCTATGTTAGGACCTGAAGGTGTATGTCCAGATTTGATGTATGGCATGTGCATTAAGAAAAAACAGTGGTCCCAGTTGTATGGTTTGTTGTACTTGCTGGACTCTTTAACATATTTGATTTTATTTTCTTCTGGATGCACTCTTCCTTCCTCCAACTCTCTTTCTTTTTTCTCATGTGCATGAGATCTCTCTTATATGATCTTATTTATGTTTTTAGAGAGGATAACTAATATCCCCAATTCTAGGATTACATTGACTTTAAAAAAAAAACAATACTTTCATTTTTAATTTTTATGTAAATATTACAAAATATAATTAGTCATCACCTTTCCAAGGTGCTCATTAAAGAAATGCAGACATTCACATTGAAACCTGAAACGTGTGCAAGAAGTTTATGCTTGAACTACATTTCTCAACATTTTGTAGCAGCATCGACCTTCCTATTATGTTCTATGAAAATATGTGAGGAGGAGATTTTCTGAAAAGAATAATTGATCTCCTTTGCCTGTCTGATGACATCCTTAATAAGTATATTTTTGTTCTTCTGGGAGTCGGAGCAAACCCCTTCCCTACCACCCACACGCATAGAAGTTGGTCTGGTAATATTAAAACTAGCATATATTCATCTTAGTGTTAAATCTCTTAAGTCCACCTTGAGTTTTTTAATCTAAGGGTGGGATGGATCCATGCTAAAAGGTAAAATCAAACTGAGGTGGGCTTAAAAGGAACGCAAGATTGAGTTAGAGACTTTGATTTTAAAATCAAGTTGTTATTGATGGAATTGTTCTCAGCTCTTTTGGAAGGTGGGATCTGGTTACATTTATCTAATTTTCACTGGTATCTTTTCCAACAATTCATGTGTGCTAGACATGCCTTTTAAACAAACATTGTCATAACAGTTTTTCCGATGAAGAGTTGGATTTTGAAAACCTCACTTTCTGCTTGACCTGTAGTGAATATAATATAATATAAATGATGCATCATAATGACTAAAAAGTTCTAAACGCTCAAATATTTACATTATTATATTATGGTTTAAATAAATCTAAATTGACATACTCTGGTGGAACAAGCTGACATACTGTAGTGGAACAAGCTGCCTATCTTTTGTGGCATTTTTGGGAAATTACATAATTCAGAAAATAGTGTTTTGCAGCATGCATTCCCATGTTCTTTGTTCTTAGATATTCTCTTATTTCTTTTCCTTTATCTATAATTTGTTCGTAAACCATGATTACTCGAAGTTGGATACAATTGAGGAAAAATATACTGCAGGAGATAATGGTACAGAGAGGCCTTCTATGTACAAAAAAACTATTGCTGAACTATACATTCCATTGACAAAGAACTTCTACTATACCATATTCTTTACTTCATAGTACAATATCCATGTTTTCTTAGACCATTTTTTTATCCACTTTGTGTTCATTTCATAGGAACCAGGACAGTGTCGACTGGTTGCAAGCTCAAGGGGAAGAAAAGAGGTGAATTTCATAATCACATTCTGCCTTGAGAATCAGTTCTATATCTTGATGACTTTCATATAATCTAAGACCTCGTAGATATGGTTTTTTTTCACACCATTGATAGAACCTATATTTAATTTGCAAGTTTGTGTTTTAAACTTCTACAAAATCCCAGTGGTATTACTAGCTTTGGGGCCTCATCTATTTCTTCTCTTTGTTTTTTTCTTTTCAAAGCTTTGATTCTAGGAAATCTATCTAGCACTTGCTAAAAGAGAAAAATGATCTTGAACCAGATTCTCTCTTAAACAAGAGAATGATACAAGTGCATTATGCTTATAAATTTTTCTTTGATTATAGTTTAACAGATTATCATTAAGGTTGTCAATCCTGCATCCCAAGAGTGTTTCTGTGTCAGGGTTGTGAGATTTTGTGGATCAGGTGCACCAAATGTTCTCTAGGAAATGGTGCATCAAGGACCATGGCTATTTATTTCTTCACTGTGCTAGTAAAGACAAAATTCATGATTCATCATTAAATGTTAGGTAAAGGTAATGAGGAAGGGATCACCATAATGTTCTTTTCTATTATGGTTTTTTTAATCTCATTTATTGTATTTTTGTTTATAGGGTTTAGAATTGTTAGTGAATGGATGACTGTCAAGGCACTCTTTTTGTCATGGTCATAGGATCTAAATCTTGTAAGTATCTTACTTACCTAAATTTATAAGTATAGGTCAGTGTTCTTGGAGCCTTCAGTATCTTCTTCTAAAGTATAACCCTCACTTTCCATGCCCAAAAATTTGAGGCGTCATCTAGTTTGTCCTCAAATATGAGGAAAACTAAGCCCATCTCTAAGATCTAATGCACAAACTTCCAAATAAGAAAATTATTTAAGAAATATTGTTGAAACCCTCTAATTGCTGGCCCTTGTTTTTTGCATTTGAATTACTGTTGTAAATCCTTTATAGTATCACTATGAGAGATCGCTTTGGTACCATGTAAGCTTTTCAAGCCTAAGTGATTGTTGTCATTGTGTTAAATAACTCAAACAAAATTTAATTAACAGCAGAAAAATAAATTTCATAACATCCTACCGATCACACAAATAGTTGAAAAATGTGGATAAATAAAATACATACCCATGGATTTCTCCTCCAAATCAAATTTTCAATCTTTTGACCAAAGCTTACAAGGTGAGCTTTACAACCTGCTTTGAACAAGTAGTTTTACAGTCAATAAAATCACCTCAAACAATAGTTTATGCCCTGCGAAAATAAGCTACGATTACAACAATACAACCTGATCTATTTCTTCCTTTCATGAATAGCTAATTGCTACATACAACTACAGTAGTACAACCTGATCTATTTCTTCCTTTCTTGGGCTGAAAATCATTGTTTCTACCTCTCAATAACTGAAGCACACTCCAGAAATACACTCTATGTTAATACCTGAAGGTGTATGTCCATATCTAATGTATGGCTTGTGCATGAAGAAAAGACAGTTGTACCAGTTGTATGGTTTGTTGTACATGCTGGTCTCTAACATATTTGCTTTTATTTTCTTCTAGATTGCTATTCCTTCCTCCAACTCTCTTTCTTTGTTCTCATGTGCATGGGATCTCTTTTATATTTTATTATATGAAATCCTGTAAGTATCTTACTGAAATGGGCAAAAGACTGGCATTGACACTGTGGGATCATTAGTAAAAAGAAGCATGGAAGATAGTTGTTATGGATATAATGATCAGTGGAAAAACTATCTTCTTGCTAATTATCCTTTTTACAACTCTCTTGTTGTTCACTTTCTTGTATTTTTCCACAAGTTTGTGCACATTGATACCAAGGAAGTTCTTCAGATGACTCACAAGGTGCATTGCTCTTTCCTTCATTCTATTATGTATTATTGATAGTATCAAGTAATAGATGAATAAACATTTACTCTTCAAGCAAGATCCCATGGTGGATTAAAGGGACTTATTTGAAGGTAGGATCCAAAATTAGGATTATTACACCTAGGTTTTGTATCTCAAAAATTAGGACACGAAAAATTTACTTGTGGAACTGTGAAAATCAATTAATTGGAACTTCCTCTTGCATGGAAATAATGACATTGCAGGGAATATGTAGATTGCTACCTTTTAAATATTGAATTTTCCTATGCAATCAGTGCTATATAAACAAAAAAATCAACATTAACAACAAATGATCCATTCCTGATAGATTAAGTTATGAACAACCTTCATGCATGTAAATGTAGGCTTGAACTTGATATAATTGTTTATTAGCTTAACTATCCTTCTATTTTGCACTCAAATGCTTTGTATGTGAAAAGTACCTTGTTTTATTGAAACTTAATATGGTTGTTAATTCAACAAGCAAAGTATTGTTTTTGGTTTAAATTAGAGACATTTAGATTAGTGTCTATGTTTTGGATCTCAAATTCTTTCTCTTAGAAAATCCTTTCCAACTTATCATTTTATGTTGACAAATTCATCGTAGTTTAAATAGTTGTAGACAAGATTTCCAATCAAATAGCTAAGCACACCATCTATTTAATGTCTTTTGTGGAGGGTCATTTCCATAAATGATTGTTGTTAGTGAGACTGATGTCTTGCTCGAGAGACAATGGGTAAATTCAACCTGAATTCATCGTACTTAAGTTACTTCTATTTGATAATTCAACGTGCAATTTATATACTTCCTGTTTTGGACGACTTCTGCAAATAAGGATTGAGTTTTTCATTTTACATCAGATAGGTACTTTTCTAACTTTGTATAAGTGGTAGAGATGTTGAATGGATATGGAAAAAATTGTGATCCCAACCCAAACCTATTTTCAAGAATTTTTTTTTTGGTATATATTCTTATACACTGTCAAGGGTTCCGACACAAATTGGGACAGATCAAGGAAAATTGGAACAAGGATATAGTTAGTTTAATATTTTTCACATGTTTGCTGTATTTATATTATAAAAAATCATAATGCTTTTCTTACCAAAAAAATTCCTAAACTTGTGTAGTAAGTCTATTGCCTTCAATGAAAATTGAAGACCTAATTTTCTCAATTCATTCCCTATAACTGTCAGGATAATGTTGATATGCCAATAGTCGGACTTCACAATCCATTCTCAAGTTACATAAGAAGTGAGTGCAACTCAGTGTTACTTAGGTGGATCATGGTTGGGTAGCAGTGGTCTTGCATGAAACCTTGTATTTCCTGCTAAGTTTGATGATTTTTTTTTCTTTCTTATTGAAAATGTTCCCGGATTTCAATATTTCACTGTTTTAGCTTGATCTTCTAATAGGTTCACTTTGATAATGGTAATAGTTGTTGGTTATTATTTCCAATTTGTTTCTTTTATCCAGATAGAAAAAATACTTGAAATCCAATTTACATTTGTGCATTTTTATATTCATGGTCACCTTAATTTTCAATAGGTTTTTGTATTTGGATTAGATTGATCTCAGTTTATACTGGTCTTCATAGAACCTGTATAATTTTGTTTGTTAATGTATTTTCTGAAAAGTATATCAAACGAGGTTCAAAAGGGTGGACTATGATTATTCATAGTTGAATTTCCATTCGTATTTCATTGTATCATTCTAACTAAGATATGTATTGGCAATGGCATCTTTTTTCTAACGCGTCCTTTGTGTTATTACCTCTATTCTTTGCTTTTCCAGAAAACAGGTTTTATAATTTGTTAAAGTATTTTGTATTCTAATATAATGTTATGTTTTCATCTGTAGGTATTAAGTGTTTCGGTATCTTCAAAAGAGATACTGTGTCTTATTCAAAGCACAGATTTGACATACAATGATGTGAAGTCGGGAAGTCCACCATGCTGTTTTGACAGTTTGCATAAGGTTGTGCTTGCCATTCAAGAGCAGCTACAAGTCTTCCCTCTATGAGCTATATAGTGTTATGATGTAGGGTACCATTATCCAATGCACCATTTTTAACAAGGTTTTGTTTGGAAAATGTCTCATTATATTAAGAGGTTTCTTTGTGACAACTACAGGACTGGGAGGGTGATTTATCAAATTTTTAGAAAGGTAGTGAACTTACTCACTCTCCTTCGCAAAAAGAAACACAAATGTTGCAACTTTTCAGCACCAGTGATAGTGGAGGCCATCAAATTCTAAAGGTGAGTTTTGTGAATGGTTTCTTTCTCCGTTTTGCAAGACTCATTTGGTTGATGGGGTAGGTTTATAATTTATTTTGTCGATACATCAAATTTGGAACTTTACAAAGATAACTCCTTACAAACATTAATTCAACACAATTATTATTTATGCCATTATAAGGAGGCAACTACATTAGTAATTGTTTATATTAATTTTTTCCTAGGGAAATATGTTCCCATAACTTTCCCACATATTAAATGTTCCAAGTGAGGAAGTTGGTACCTTGTCAGAGTATGATGGAATCCCCATTTCTCCCTCCTTTCCTTGTATCTTTTCCGTATGAGGAATGGAATTGACTTCTAGTTGAAATACCAGTTGGTAACTGGACATAACTACTTGGGAATAGATCTTGTAACCTCCCTAGGTATTATGCCTTCTGTAGAAAGCGTTGGGAAAACTGAGCTATACTATTCTGTTAACTGTTTATTACATATGTACAAACATGAAATCTATATTTATTGGGATTTTCTATAACTAAAATGGAAATGAATTATATAAGTCTTCCATATAAAGAGCTAGAATGACTTTAAATGTTAGGTAGTTGGACACTATTTTATTCAAGAGCAGAGCTGTGTTGGAGTATATTATTCCTCAATATTTTGACCATACTGCAGAGCTCATCTTTAGGGTATAATTGAAGTTTGATTAAACTTGGGATTTTAACTTATTTTATAAAAATTGAATTCTGCTAAAATTAGTTGGATAAGAATATAGTTTTAAAAAAATGATTTCTAATTAATGTTAGCTGGATAATAACATAGTTATGATTTAATTTTTCTAGTTGGAAAATAATTGAGTTTCTGAACTTTATAGATATTTTTTTGGGAGGGAGATGGGAAGGTAATTTAAAGTCCTTTTATTAACAGATGATGATTACCTATGATTCAACCTTCTGTATGCCTCTAGTCTGCCACTAGGGAAACTAGGCCATTTTCAATATAGGATGTCTGCTGTCCAAAAAATATACATTTTCCAAAAATATACTGAGTTCTAAAAAATACTACAGTGCCTTGGCTTAACAACCACAAAATCTAACAACATATAATCCTACTATAATTGTAAAGATAGAAAACATAAATTTTCATGAAGAGACTAGGAGGTGGAAACTTCCACATCTATGGGTGCTTGATCACCTGGACTGTCTGGATGAGTTGGGCCTTTGCCATCTAGTAAGACCGTTTTGATCCTTGCCAAATTCTTTCCCATAACTTTGTTCATCATCATCAAAATTTTGTTTTTAGTGTCATTTTTGTCAAGGAGCACCCTTCCCAGCAACTGTCTAGTTGTAATGCTCATCCAGGTGGCATGATCCAAGCATCGCATCGCCAGATACCTTTGGTAAATCTGGCGAATGGGAATAGTACAAATACTCTTGATAGATGGGCTTTCAACAACGAGGCTACGATACCACTCAAATTTCCATTGCCAATTTCCCACCCTCAAATGCTACTAGACAGTGTCAAGTCACATGGAAATTGATGAGCTTTCGGGTTTTATGTATGCCCTCGGGTGGCCTTTCTGCAGATAGAATCCACCTCAGATATAAGTGCCTTGACCAACTGAGGAGTAAGGACTTGATGAGAGGAAAAAAAATAGACCCGAGAAGGAGTTGATCCCAAGAGGAGGGTAGCCCAAGATGGCTTGGTCCCTCTCTCAAATCACACCTCGACAAAGCCTTGCACCACCATAAACAAAACCAGAAAACCCATAAAGTAGCAAGAAATGACAGAGGATGCCCTGGATTCAGCATAATCAGATAGAAATTTCCATTTTGAATAACAATTGCCATCATGAAA
Source organism: Pinus albicaulis (assembly GCA_034641835.2). Classification (NCBI taxonomy): domain Eukaryota; kingdom Viridiplantae; phylum Streptophyta; class Pinopsida; order Pinales; family Pinaceae; genus Pinus; species Pinus albicaulis. The sequence goes on from CM076580.1 coordinate 1,170,088,763, forward strand.
CAAATGTTCTTTGCAAAGCTTCCCAAATCTGAACTGAGGCCTTGCAAAGATCGCTTCTCACATGGGAGTAGTTTGGTTGAGATTAAAAGCATCATCTGAAATAATGAAGGGACTTCCAAGTTCCAACTGTGTACATGTTCTCATGAAGTGGTGTGGTGGGCACATCTACCTTACCCACTGCTCAAGGTGACAGAGACCCATCGAGTCCTACTATGTGTTCCCTCCCTCATCACCCTATTTGGGGTTAGATGACGTTAATTTGATGTAAAGCATAAAAGAGGAAAACTGATTTCAATGACTAGTTAAATGTATTGTTTATAAACTAGACAAGGTTAGTGAAGGTTGTATGGAAATTTCATATTGTTTTTGCCTATATCTTTATCCTTTTTTTTGTTTTTTCTCTTTTTTCAGCTTTTATTTTTTATTTTTTTTATCCAGAGGAGAAATTGCATGTTTGCAAAACGAGGCTTTTAGAAACATCTTTGTCCATATGATGGAGTTATAATTTCCATAAATATACAAAATAGTGATACAACCTTTAGGCATCTATATTTTATTGATTATCTCTTCTATTTTTTCCTCCCTCAGATACTTCTAATTGATTTATTCCAATGGGTGTTTCCATCAATAGTGTCAATATATTTTTGTATAGGGGCCCTTGCTAAAAAGATATTCCATTATATTTCTTGTCCTCATGCTTATTTAATAAAATCTGCCTATTTCCAATGGAGTAGATGCCACTTGTTTTCATTTTTATCACTCCAAAGGATGTTTCTAATGATTCTTTCTAGATATTCTATAATTGCAGCAGGGACCACTAGAATGTTGCTTTGATAGAGGGATATCTGGTAGGACTGTGGATAAATATCCTCGAGTCTTGTACTTCAGTTTATGTTTCAGCTTATCATATAATAATAGTGTCCAGTCTCTTGCCTTATGTTTCGAACTTGACAAATAAATAGGATAGAACAATGGGATTTCTAACTTTGTCAGTGTTGATACGGTAGGGGTGTAAAGGTTTCCCTATCTAGTGTTTTTAAGAAAAACCATATCTCTTCTCTCTCATGCCTATTTAAGAAAAATCACCCATTTCCAGTGGAGTAGATTCCACTTATTTTCATTTTTATCTCTCCAAAGGATGTTTCTAATGATGTTTTCTAGCTATTGTATAATTGTAGCAGGGGCCATTACAATGTTGTTGTGATAGAGGGATATATGATAGGATTGGTAGAATTGGGTTCATCCTCCCCAACTAAAATTGGGTTGTGATATGAATCATAAAATGAATTTGAGATTTTGAGATGTTTCTAACTGATATTCTTCTTGATACACAGCACATTGAGAAAATTTCTGCACCTGCCCCAAAGGCAAAAATTCAAACTTTTGATGTTGTTGGGCCTGTCTGCGAGTCTGTAGACTTTTTAGGAAAGGACAGGGAACTTCCAACTCCAAAAATGGTGGTTAGTTACACGACAATAATTATCACACATAATATACATGCATGATGAGAAGGAATTGATTTTTTAATATGATATTTAATTGTTTCTAGAATTATTTTTTGATGCTTCTTTGAAGGCATACACTTGTGGCTTAACTTTGAGTGGCCATCCTCTTTTAGTGGGCAGGAATGGTGGTCCATGACACGAGCACTTACTGCATGAGTATGGCATCAACTTACAACTTAAGAATGAGGCCAGCAGAATACTGGGTAAGGTGAGTTGTGAATGCATATTTTTGTTTCTAGATTGGAGTGAATGCTATATTTTTAAAGCTTGACAATGTTGATTTTGACTATTGAGAGAATGTTAGACAGATTCAAGATGATGGATCAATTAAAAAGATAAGACATGCTGAAACAATTGTAGGTGCTTGCTATAACTCATGAAATTGTTGACCATCTTGTCTTATAGCTTACAAGAACAGTCAGGGTCTTCTTGTCAAGTCTGCTAGGTTGTTGGGTAGTTGGTGCTGAACTTAGGATCTTGAAAATTACAAAATTTTGGATTGACATTAACAGATTTTGATGTTAACAGATTTTCATATGAATATTTTTTAGAGTAAAATGTAACTGCAGGTAAACTTTTCATTTTCCTCTTCTGGGCTATTGGTGTGTTCTCTATATGGATTACTTCATAGAGTGTATTTGTATAGCAGTTTATTGAAGGTGTTTGTATGACATATTTTAAAGTTGTTAGAAGGTAGTTTTGGACCAAATTTAAAACAGTCTTGTAGCAGCAATTGAAAGTTTTTTTAAAAAAAACTTTAAATACCCCTTTCTAGCACATTGAAAACCTTTTGATGATGGATTTAGAGCAGGTTTGAATATTTAGTTTCGATAGTTATTTGAATCATTTGAAGAGCTAGAGAAATCTCCTTGGAGCGACTATTGAAGAATCTTCGATACCATCATTACTATGCCATTATTCTGGGACAATTATATTAGTGTTCCTTTATGTTAGTGTAACTTTCTTTTAAATTTTAACCTCTTATTACATTCTTTGAAAGATATATAGGAACTAAAATTTCCATATATTTCACTTAATTATTGTTTTCCCCACTCCCCGGCATTACTTTGCACCTCTTGGTGCAAATGCTAGTTACATAGTCATTACAAGGAAGACCTACCTAGTTACACTCTTCAACATTATAACTATATATAATTTTGATGTTTCTAGGTTGGAGATTGTACTATTTTCATTGGAGGATGCTACTATTGATGTGCAGGAGGCTCTTGAGTTACTTGGTAGGATTCTCACAAAATTGGTTGTTGAAGGGATATTCTTTATTCAAGATATAGCAAGGGAAATCAAGGATGGAGGTACATAGCCATGAAGCTTATTAGAAACAAGGGGATTTTGATGTATTTCTCAAGAACAAAATTTCAAGGTAGTCTGCTCACAATTTTAATGCCTGATCAATTTTGTGGTTTATTTGTGATCTCTCATGTTGAATAGTGAATGGTTGGTTAGTTTTTATCTCGTGCTCACATTTGTTGGTTCCTGAAGCTTGAGCACTTTATAACAAAAATAGGCAAAGTCAAACAACAAAAATGGTCCACTAGCTCTCTTTTCATTTGCTAATATTATAATGAAGTTTTATTAGAGACACTGTTTGTTTGTTTATTTTGGTTAGAAAAGGGTTTGCTCTTGGTTTTATGTGATTTTCAATTTATCGTATGTAGCATGTTGAGAAATGGGAAAGAATAACGTGACATTTATTTTGCAGAAATTGATGTTGAAGGAAAATTGCTTTGACATTGTTGATGTTAAGGTATATGTTGTATAAACTATTTATAGTCTAATTTATGTTATATTCTAGTGTTCATTTTCTTTCATTTCTTATAGTGCATTGTATTTTCTTTTGTTTTCAGAAAATGAAATCAGTATTGATGGTAAGAAGCATGAATTGAAAAAAGAGAAGAGCAATAACATTGGAGCGACAAATGAAAAAAGAGAGAGGAGAACTGGTTTGGTGATACCCTTAGAACCAATATCTTGCATAAGACACACATATAAAGACCGATGATCAAGTCCTCAGAGTTGGTGAATTCAACTGTAATGCCTTGACAACACAACGATAATGTTTTGAAGTGATGAAACATCATTTCGTGTGTAAATTGTAGTCCAACTAATATAAAGTTGGAAACTCATATTGCAATATTTTAACATTTCATATAATATAATTTATGTGGTTGAAATTATTTATAGTTGCACTTGATGTTGTTTAGTATTGTAATTAAAATATGCGACTTTGTGTTTTCATATTAGATGAACATGCACATTGTATGACATTTTTTAAATCATACAAATTAATTTATGTTAATTAATAATGAACAGAAATAAAATGAATATGCAACTAAATTAATCATTTAGAATGATTATTAATGAAATGAATATAAACTACTAAATTAGTCGTTTATATAATGAATAGATGGCTACTGCAAATGATAAATTTGTGACTACAAATGATGACTAATTTTGGCATATATACGACTATTAGTAGCTAATTTACAGTATCTTATAACAGGACTAAAATTTAGTCACATTTCTTCGGTCATTAATTGGTTTCAAACAATGACTAAAATTTGCATATATATGACTATTAGTAGCTAATTTACAGTATCTTATAACACGACCAATATGTTGGTCATAGTTCTTTGGTCATTAATTGGTTTTCTTGGGTGATCATATAGTAATATATTTTGTTGTATATTTGGTCATTAATTGTGACATTTAATGACCAAATCAAAGACCAAATCAATGACTAAATGAATGACTAAATCAATGACCAAATGAATGACTAAATGAATGACTAAATCAGTGACAAAATGAAAGACCAAATGAATGACTAAATTAGTGATCAAATCAATGACTAAATCAATGACCAAATCAATGACCAAATATACAACTAGATAACAAAATTGAGATAACCAATTAATGACTAAGCTAAAAACGACCAAAAGTTGGTCGCGTTATAAGATACTGTAAATTAGCTACTATTGGTCACCGACCGAAAAATACTCGTTTATATGCAAATTTTAGTCATTTTTTTAGTAACAAATTAGCCATTTTGTACTAGTGCAAGTTCTCCTGTGATGCGGGAAGATCGGGTGTAGTGGCGTCTTATTTGATAGGATGTAGAAATGCCTGAATCTCCTGATATACCTGTCCCCATGTCTTTTCCTCATTTAGTGAACCTAAAGAAGGGATGTGGTGTAGTTCATGAATCAAGTCGATACCACTGATCAAGTTCTCATATGCGGTCATTACCTTCTCTAGATCTTTAATTAATTTTTCCTTGGATTGCACTTTTATGCGAATTTCGACCTTGTCATTTTGGGTGTGATTCCAATCCTTCTTGGGTAGGGTTTATAGAGCCTGTGGATACCTGCTCATCCATTCAATCATTTTGTCCAGAGCAGTGGAGGCTTCTTTCAATTTCTCATTTCTCTTCTTCACTTCTACTTGGGCTCTTAGTAGGGATGTGACTGTTTATTTTATGGTAAAAATCTCCCCATAAACTTGTCTCATGGTGTCTTCCAGTGTCATTAGCTCTCTCTAGACGATAAGAGGTACTTCGTTAAGGAGAGTAGTTTTTCTCTGGAGCTGTTGGATTTATTCCCTTAGTGCTCTCTTTTCTTGCTCTGACCTGGCTTCCCTTTGTTCAGAATCCTGTAACCTGTTTTGTAGGGAGAGGATCTCCCTACTCATACGGCTCACATTTTCTTCTGTGGATGTGGAAAAAGTAGTGTCGGATGATGTGATCATCACTGGGTTGGTCCTAGTGTCTAAGACTATGTCCTTTTCTGTTGTGGATGTGAGTGGGGCAGCAGGGTTCCGTGCTAGGCATCTCCTTTTTTCCTACCAAATTTTGAAGGTGAACTAATCATAAGTGAGTATACTAAGGTTTAACACTTTCTCCTCCTACCCTTTAGAGGAGCAGGGCTCTAAGAGTGCAAAATTCTTGTTAATTGCAGGTACTTCGATGGGAGGTAGCTCAGTCTGTACTCCTGTTACTGGGGAAGATGTTTCGGCCTATTTTGATCTACGATTCTCTTCCTCTTTTCTCTTTCATCCTTTTTCTTCTTTCAATAACCGTTTTGCCTCCCCTTTATCCAGTTATGCCTTTTACCTGTGCTCTACTTCTACTTTCGTATCTTCTTCTTCCTTTCTTTTTCCTTCAACTTCTGCCTTTGTTTCCTACTCTTCCCTCCTTTTTCATTCGACTTCTACCTTTGTTTCCTCCTCTTCCTTCCTTTTTCGTTCGGCTTCCACCTGATCCAATTCTTTCTTGAGCTGTCATTTGGCTTCTACCTCCACTTCCTGCTCTTCCTTCCTTTTCTGTGCGTCCTCTTCCTGTTTCATTCTCTGTGCTGCCTTCAGGTTTTTCTTACGCTTATATTTGTCTGTTTTTTCTTTCTTTTATGCTTCTATATGAGCTTCGACTTCCTTTTATTTCTGTTGGGCGACAAAATTATGGCCTGTGCTAGTCTGGGGCTTATAGCCTGGGAAGAAGAGGCACATCCAAACTCATGGATTCTTTCCTCCAGAGTATGCTCATCTTGATCCTCCTAGTTGGACCATGCTCCCAGGGCGAGTTCCCTATCCTTGTTATACCAGATGGGCGGTCAATGTGTTGGTAGCTCCATTTGAACTTGGCCCTTTTGCAGTGGTTAGGGAATATCCTATCGGGATCGTATGTCCAGTGATCCAAAGGTCCCAAGAAGAATCCTTTGATTTGTTCAGCCTCTGGCTCTACCTCCCTGAAATACTTGAATGTGTAAGTGCAAATGGTGAGTGGCAATGTAGGCCATGGCTTTTTCTTACCTTTAGTGAGGACCTTTGAGAAGCCAAAAGTCATCTGATTTCATACTTCCTGAAGAAGCATCTTGTCTCTGACGAAGCAGGGCAGAGCATGGGGAGTTTTGAATGAACCGAAGAATTGAATAAAGGTGTATTCTGTAAGTGGAAACCAATGTGCTACCTTGACTAACGTTTCCATGGCTCACCAGGACATGCATGGGGTATCTTGACCGAACAATTTCTCGTAGAGTGCGGGGATGAAATTTTGTGAGATTGACTCTATGTTCTATTTATATTTAGAGTCCTAGAATACCTGTAATTCTTTGTTAATTTGGTGTCCCTACTCCTTGTCCCAGTTATGAGTCCATCCCTCAAAGTAGCACCTAGAAAAAACTGCATCCAAGAGGTAAGAGGCCATGTAAAATTCGGACCAATATCCCTCCTCTAGTGCCAATGCTACAGATATGTTCATTTTGAGAGCCGATATTAGTAAGCTGGCCCAGTTGGAACGGGTGCCACACAAAGTGACAAAGCTCATCAGGGTTACCCAAGTACCACTAAATGTGGTGGCATCCAAAAGACCATATATCCTACAGAGCATAGCTACCACCAGCTTGTATACCTTTCTGAGGCCTGCTACCGGGTACTCCTAATATTTCTTGATCTTGAACTTCTCGATTTCTTCCCACCATCCTCTCAGGGTGTCTGCTATGGGGACTGCATGGGTGGAGGCCCATTCCTCTGTGAATACCTATTCCCATTCTGGATATGCATAGTAATACTCTGCATCCGAGAATTTTAGATTCGCAAAAGCCTTTCCCTCGTAGTTTTGAATTACCAACTTCTTGGGGTCGATGTTCTGTATGATCCATTCAATCACTTCTTCATAAGGGAATATAACTATGTGGGCACCTGCATAGTGAAGCTTCAACCTCTTAACTTGTACATATACTTGCTGGTCGGGTAGGTCCTCTGGAAATTTTGGTTGGGCGAATTCTTGGTATACTTGATACCAACTCATACTTTCTCCTCTACTAAATGTACATGCGATGTCCCCATAGATTGGGGGAGGAGACATTGGTATTTCATCTTCTGTGATTTCTATTTCTGGGCCCTTGTCTTTCTTGTGAATTGCTAGACGTCCCATGTTGCATGAGGCTGAAGAGATGGAGACGCACTCTAACTCTGCTTCGAGGTTCCCTCGCATGTTAATAAAACAGTCCCAGGATAAGACAGATGCCATAATAATAAATGCCTAGGTGTCTCTTTTAACTTTGACCAACCGTAAACCAAGAAAGGGTGGATTTGTGACTTGGCGACCTATTTCTTGGGTCATTGGGTCACAGAGATTTAAACTTTAGAAAGGAGAAACCCTGCGACTTGGCAACCATGCGACCAGGTCACTGGGTCACCGAGTCGCATCGGTTTAACAATTCATCGGGGTGCAACCTCGCGACTTAGCAACTTACGACTAGGTCGCTGGGTCATTGAGTTGCAAAGTCACAACAGCTCATATTTGAGCGGGACTGCGACTTGGCAACTTAGCGACCGAGGTCGTAGGGGTTGCTGGGTCGTGGGGGTCACGAGGTCGCGAGTGTCAGAGGTCGTGCTAGGGCTGGCCAGAAGACTTAGACAACGAAGTGGTTCTTTAATTCATTTTTAACTTGAAACAACACAAGGACCGAGTGAGCAAACACAATACATGGAGGTGAAGGGGCCATTATGGGAAAAGAAAACACAGGGAGGCTAGATGGCTCTATTTACAAAATGGTGTAAGAAAGAGCAGTGTTTGGACAATTTGAAAGGTCATCAGGTTCCAAAGGATTAGTAATGGAGAATCATGGGTGGCTTAGAAAGGGCTAAGGTAAGTGGAACAGGGCAACAAAAGGAAAAACCATAAACATTAGGAGGAAAAGGCAACTTACCCAAGAAAATCGCACTCCAGTTGGTCTGTCAGAAGCATTTTTTCGCTCTTCGTTGCATGGGTGAGATGTCACCTAGCGACCCTTATATTTATAAAAGGGTCATGCGCGTGGGAAATTAATGAGGTCGCTAGGTCGCAAATATCTCACATTTAAGAGATGTGCGACCTCGTGACCTTGCGACCTTGCGACCTTGGGGTCGCGGGGTCGCAAGGTCGCTCGGTCGTGATTTTTAAATCTTAATGTGATTTGTGACTCCGCAACGTGGTGACCTGACAGGTCGCAGGGTCGCTAGGTTGCAAATTTTGAAAAAAAGCCTACTATGTGACTTAGCGACTTAAGGCTTTAGACATGAACTTTAGATTTTGAATTAGCTATTTGATGCTCAAGGGGGCTCAAAAAATTTTAGATGGTTAATTTTTGGAGGGTGTTGTAGTGGCTAAAACAAGCAGGAAAGGTTCCTACATGACTGTTGGCTATTGGGAGGATCCTCCTTGTCCACGGTTACTCTGTAGCTTCTCTAACTCATGGAGGTTTGGAAAGTGGTGAGTGTAATGGTTGTACTCACCATAAATCGAACAAGAGTGGTTTGTCTGAAGAGGTGGCCTTTTATTCTGCTGTCGGCAGTTGCTTGGATCCTAGTTTTGATTTTTATTGGAGTTGGCTCCAACTTGAGATTGCGGAGGGCATTGCTGGTTGTTGTGCCCCTGTCCAAGATTTCCTTCAGACTTGGTTTTTCCTTTTTTCTTAACTACATTAGGAGCATATTTTTCGTGGTTATATGGTTTCCACGGTTGGTTTTTGGAAGGTTTCACAAAGTTCACCTGTGCATTATTGTGCATGGGCGGGTCTTATGCTTCGGACTGAGCATAATGCGGTCCCTAGTTTTTAAATGGTTGTTCGGGGGTAGCTCTTCCATAAACATGTCTATCTATGTATACGGTCCCCTGATCCAGAGGATACGGTCCTCCATGTTGATGGTGATACGATGATGCCCTACTGGTCAAACTTTACAGAGGCATGTGAGGACTTTGGTAGCTAGGTTGTGGTATGTTCTGGGTAGAATCATGCATGTAACTGGGGTATTGAACATTGTTGCTTGGCCGACTTTGGGTGAATGACCCAATTAAACCATCTCTAGAGTTTGACATGCCCGTAAATTCTTTGTAAGTTTGCATGCACGGGGCATGTGGTAGGATATTGTAAATATGTCGTGATTGCATATAGATCGGCTTGAGCTGTTGAGCCTTGCTGATCGCATCTTCTTCGGATATGGGATTTTTTTGCGCCACATCCTTCGAAATATCTATGGTGAGAGTTTTTAGGAATAGGTCAAACAGAACACGACTGTCGAGTTTCACTTTGCACAAACTATGATGCCTCTGCCATTCATGGAGATGGTCTGAGATATGGATGACAAGGGCTTGCCTGAAGTGCGTCAATAACTCCATTCTAGAATCGTGGTGGATGGGTAACTAACAATAGCTCAGGAACACAGTGATGAGGGCACTAAAGGTTCCCTGTGTAGCAGAGGGTTGCTCCACATACCATTTCGCTACTACTCTGGTTAGAGTGCGTTGAAACTGTCTTAGTCAAATACTATCATCAACGATGTTGTTTGACGAACACCACAGGTGGAATGTCATAAAATGATTTTCGAGGTCTTCCGCTTGCTTTCCCTCAAAATTTGGAATGTATGAAGGGAGTTTCATGGGCATGGGAGGCCATATGGGGTTATGTGCAATGGGTTTTTTGTCAACTTGGATAAATCTTGTAGATTTAACAAAGCTAGAAAAGGTGACTGCGAGGTTGTAGCGATTGCGACTTGTGAAAACACAATGTTCTAGTTAGGAATAGGGTTTGTCTGCGACGTAATCTGCTGTACGTTCAACTGGCTTCCCGAATGGGTAGAACTCCTCTGCCCTCTAGGGGTTGTGGGAGGAGTAGTGTGTCGTGACCCTGTGGGGGTGTTCATTGGTGTGGAGTTGGGAGAGCGACTAGGGTTCCCAACTAAATACTCCCCACTAATGGATGAACCAATAATGGTGGTCATGTTCTGTTTATGACACCTAAATGGCGAAAGATCTAGAACCCCTCCTAGTAATGGAGGGAGGTCCAAAACATGTCTAGATTGACGAGGTCTCGTTGGGTCTATTATGGCATCAACTAGGTATGGCTTTGGAAATATTTTAGCAGATAGAGATTATAATGAAAGAAAAATTCCAATCGCATACACAAAACAAAGTGAAAATGAAATAAAATTCCCCTTTAGATTAATCCTATATGATTAATCAATCAAAAGATATGGTTTTTTGTTGTTTGTGTATGATACTCAAATCCTAGAAGACCTAATCAACCTCAGACACTCAAATGTAATTGGGACTTGAGAATATATCTTGCGAGTGCTGGCACAATGTCCCGTAAGAGCTGGCGACACCTGCAGCCAGCCAAAGAAAATCCACCAAGGTAAGGGTAGAGGATCTTGTGCTTGCCTACACCGTCACCTATATGGAAATTATGCCCTAATTTTGGCCACTAAGTACCATTGTCCCACATGAATGCTTGGATCTTGGGCTTCTTGGTAGTTCAGATAGCAGTACCAAGTATCAGCTGGGTCAGGTAGCCCCAATTCATACCACATGAACTATGCCTAAGCCTAAACCCCTCTGAATCGGGTCTCTGCAACACTCAAGTTTTCCTTTCCGTGGGCTAATAGGTGGATTTGAAAGTTCCCTAAATATTCAACTTCTATGTTTGAAGATGAAGAATGATCAAAGGGGCTTATGGGATGCCTACCCCCTTGATCCTAACTTATACTATAAATTCTTTTATTGCCCCTGTGGGGAGAATTTAGTGAGTTTTGTTAAGTTAGTTTTAGGTGTCTTTGCTTTTCTTAGTGTATGGATGTGTGCGAGGAAAAAGTGAACAAGCACATTGTTTGAACATGTGGATATTCGGTGATCCTTTTCAAAATCCCCTATTTAAACTATTTTCTACTGCTCCTTTCTCAAAATAAAAACATGCACGGATATGGGCCACTTTCTATTTTTCCTAGTTAGACTATGTGATCAACTATAGGGAGATGGTGAGTTGTGAATAGAGAGTGTTCATATGCTTGACTAGGATCACTAGAGGGTGCAAAGGTAGCAGAGATTACTTGCTCTTATATTGACAATTTGATCCTAGTTCCAAAATCCTAATGCAAAAATTGAACTAAACTAATGACTTTTACACTAGAAAAATGAATTAGCTAAGAATGCGTGGACTTGGGCCACTTACTTTTGCTAATTACCTAGGTGTTTTAGTTCCCAAATTTGCAAAACATAAATTTTTTCGGAATGCAAGTTAATTTTCCTCCTAATTAAACTATGTGCTAACTTTTAAATAATCAACTTGAAATAAAATTAACACCAAGCCCACCAAAATCGGCTAAGAGTGAGCTTTAGAAAGATATGAGGGACCTCAACTAGTACTAGCAGATGTATTATGCGTAGGTAGGTACTTTTACAAGTAGGAAAGGATGGAATTGTTCAAGAATATTCTCATTCTATTTTTTGCACACAAAAGGTTGAAACAGGTGCGATTTCTACATGGAGGTCAGCTCTGAACGCACTCCTTGGGGCATGCTTTACTATGAGAAATGTGGGAAAATTCCTGCAAGGTAATTTTTGGAGATCTTTTGCTTCAGTCTGTCACTAGGGGTGAACCAGGTAATGAAGGAGAGAAAGGGGAAAATTCCAGCCCAACTCCACAACAAATATGGAGGTCGCTACAAAAAAGCACAACCATATAAACTTGGAAATAAACGTTAGTAGAATCACCAATCCTATGTTAGTGTGTTTGGTGCACTTATGTACAAAATCACACCAACTTAAGGGGTGTGGTTTTCCCTCTTAGGTTATTGGTCATAGGTAGAAAATAGATGGAGTCAAGGAAGTTAGTGGAACATGCTTAAATATAAACATATTAGATAGAGAAATAGCATGCATATTCAAACATAAGAACTAAACTAAAACTAAAACAAATAACACCAAAACTCTAAATAGAGTCAAACAACTTCAATAATCCAAATTGTGGCTCTTACGTCCCCTCTTATTGAGTGCTGGTAGGAATGAGGATGAAACTTTAACCCACATGCCAAGGGGCCCTTAGAAGTAGGGGTTCTAAGTCGAATGCAAGGATGTCTTTAATTTCGAGCTGCATTGGCACAAAGTCTCCCTCTCTCCACTATGGTGGACTAGAGTTGTTGGATGGCCAACAACTGAGTCCCCTCTATCTCTACTCTGGATCACACTCTACTAGTATTACCTGGGGAAATTCTGGCCAACATAACAATTTTCTCTCTTGTTGTCATCTCTTGGTGGCATTTAATAGGAGAATTCAAATCATCTTTCCCTCTCTTGGTACATTGTGGATAGTGACCAAAGAGAGGAGGGTGATTCCATTATGTGCCACATTTATTCCATTGTGTGCTCCCTTTATGTGCTAAGGAGGCTTGGGCAGCTATCCTTAGGTGGCTTCAAGTGTGCAATCAATTTCTTGGAGTCTGCCTTGTGGTCCGAGGATTGTGGACATTTTTGAGTAAAAGGCGCGCAAAGGCACGTTTATGGAAGACTTTTGCACGCAAAGGAGCATTTGACTAGTCCTTCTTGTATGCAATTTGATTTTTTCTCATACCTTAGATATTTTTAAATACTTTCAAATTCTCTAATGTCTCTCAGCGGTGTAAATCCTTTTTTCTTACATTAAATAATGTCACCTTTGTTTGTACTGTTTTCTAGTGATAACACCCATGTTAGCTTCGCATAATATTTTCTTCGGAAAAATTTATGTTGTTTTATATATGTTGTTCTTACCTGAAAATAATAACCTCTTGAAAAGTTTACATGGCTAGATGAATTATGTCAACTTCTCGATTGAGGTGTATTAAAAGTTAAGTTAACCTTTAGTTTGCCTAGTTTTTATGCATAAAAGAGGTTATCTATGGTTATTTCTTGGAAGCTAAGAATGAGAAACTTGCATGTAGAATTATAGACAAACAAGGTTCTTTGCATGGATGGAAGATTTATTGAGCTATATTTATTTCAAAAAATTATAGGTGATTACTTTATGATATCATAATTATTATGTTAGTTTCTTTCAGAACAAGATCATATATATGCAAGAAATATTTTTATTATCTTTCATTGGAAAGAATATACATTTGTATGTGAGAAATGATAGCATGTTTAGTTAGCCTACATTGGGAAATATTCTTTGGGAAAGAAGATGGATTACATGCATAAAACCCATATTAATGTGTTGATTTCCTTGGAATATATATATATGGATAATATTTGGAAAAGAAAACATGTATTTGTATTCTTTACTGTAAAGATTTGTTTGGATACTCTATTCTGTTAAGAATTCCTTTGGGAAGACTCTTTTGGAAACTATACACATTGGCATGCATAGAAACAACATTTGTTGTGTCAACTTTCTTTACATGCACCAAAAGTAATAGCTTAAGGGTTAGTTATTTTGATTAAATTTATGTAAATTGCATGCACGAAGATCATAACTGATGGATGAATTTCTTTTAAAGAAATGCTTAGCATATGTAGCTATTGTCTTGCAGGAATGTGTGCTTATGTGAGAGAAATATTAGTGAATGTGACTGCTTATAACTAGCACATATCTAGTGTTGTTAAAGAAAACATGTGAAGATATTTTACTTGCATGTCATGAATGTACATGAGTAGATGGAGAAACATCAATAGTATAGATTTATATATGGGTTGATTAATACTTTATGAATCTTGACATCAATGTATGTTGAAAACAACATTAGCAGAAAATGATGTTAACTTGTACAAAGGAAATATTATGCTTAACATGGTGGCAGGTAAGTGATTAATGGTTCATGCAGATGAGTGCAAGTTGTAGGACGGTCCATTGTACGATGGTCCATTATAGGTACATACATGCCACCAAGAAATGAAGATATGAATATTAGTGGGTAAATCCTATCATAATTATTGTAATGGCTTTAAGCTAGATATTTTCATATTTTCTTTTGAGATTTATAAAAATGGTTAAGGGATGCTCTCTCTTATAAGCCATTGAGTGAGGGGTGAATACCCTCATCAGCATTTAATAATAAAATTAAATGTTTGTTGGTTTTCACCGTATAGGGTTTCCATGGTATATCAGTGTTCTATTATGTGATTGGTGTTAGTTTAATAATGTATATTACTTGCATGATGTGATCTTCATAATGTCAAAGCATGTGCTTAATTAATTTGGCTAAATAAATCATGAAATTAATTTAGGGTTACATCATACAGTTTATGCTAATAGACCATAAAAATAGTTGTTAATGATTATGGAACTTACTATTCCTTTACCAAAGTTACTCTATGAAATGATAAACATTATATCTAATGATTAATAAGGAATCTTGAGTAATGATTGTATAAAAAATTTCTAATGCCTTATATTTCCATGTGAAGATATTGAGATATGTTACAGAATAAATGCATGTTCCTTCTCCAATTATTTAATAAAATCACTTCATCTTGTATTATATATGGTAGATACTATAATCCCTGCAATATATATATATATATATATATATATATATATATATATATATATATATCCCCATGCGGGTAAACTTTATAGATCTTCACTGGGAAAGGTCGTTTATAGATCTTCACTGGGAAAGGTCGTTACCTATTAACCCTGAAGTCTTTTTGATTTAATAGTTTAAACGCCAATCGAGTTAGAACAATATATTGAGGTTTTACGGTCATTCATAGCTCTGACGTCTCCTCCTTTCAAAACTTTTTAATCCAGACATACGTTTTTTACGTGATAATCCTGTGACTCGAAATAGAATGTATCAAAAGTTCAACGCTCCAATTTTAAATTTGCATGATATGATGATTAATTACGTTGTTTCGTTGATTAATCTGTTTTTTAATCTAAATTTATATTTCATAGTTATAAATAAAAGATATCCACCTATTTTAGTTATTTTTGCTGATGTAATTTGAAATATTAATATTCTTGTGTGCAGATTAATGCTTATTTTTCCAATTTAATTAATATAATAATTATATTTTTATTTGAATTATTAGATAGTGTTTATTTTTCATATAAATTATAATATTTTATAAAGATTTAGCTTTTAACATTTATATAATAAAATTATAAGATTAATATGTAAATTATTAAATAAATTTTTCTAATACGCATAGTAGAGCACTTAATTTTAAGGAAAAAAATTACACTAATGAAAAAAATGTCAATCAAATTTATTAATTTAATTGTCTTAGTCATATTTTTTTAAGAGTAAGACTCGTATATTATATTTTTATATTATTTACTAATTACAAATTATAAAAAATGTATAAACTTTCTGATGATTAGTAAAAATAACTGTATTTAAGATCAGTTATTTTAAAGATAATTTTTTTAATATTTTAAATAACACTTTTAAATAATTTAGCATTCAAAATATTTAAAATGAACACGGATTATTAATTTAAATTATAATAATTATTATTTTTTAAAATTCATATTTTCAAGAACTAAACCTTCGATATAGTTTAAATTTTTTCCGTAGTAATTTAAAAAATCAAAAATATGTCAATCAAATTTACTAATTTAATTGTCTTACTCATATTTTTGTGGTAACACTGCTATTTTTTTATATTATTTATTAATTAAAAATTATTAGAATTATATAAACTTTTCATGAAAAGTAAAAATAATTTTTTCCCATACCAACTACATTAATGAAAAAAATGTCAATCAAATTTAATAATGTAATTGTTTTATACATATTTTTATGACAAGAATCTTAATTTTTTTATTATTATTTATTAATTACAAATTACAAGAACTCTAACCTTTTTCATGATTAGTAAAAATAAAAAAATTCAGTACTAATATACACTAACTTAAATTACACTAATGAAAACAAATGTCAATCAAATTTACTAATTTAATTGTTTTAGTGATATTTTTATAGTAAAACACTTATTTTTTTATTATTTATTAATTACAAATTACAAGAATTATATAAATCTTTTCATGATTAATGAAATAAATTGTATTTAAAATGAGTTAATTTAAAGATCATTTTTTTTTAATATTTTAAATGACACTTTTATATAATTTAGCATTCAAAATATTTAAAATTAACCAGTATTATTAATTTAAATTACAATATTTTTTTTTAAATTTATTTTTTTAAAGAACTAAATCTTCCATATAAAACGTAAATTTTTTCCATATTAATTTACATTTTGAAGATATTTATTTAGATAATGATTATTCTTTTATGTACAGAAATTCTCTTTTCTTTTCATAATGTCTATCACAATAGTTATATATTTTCCATGCATAATTATTTTTAAAAAATTCAACATTATAGGTGTAATTTTAGATGAAAAACATTATTTCTATTGTTCATTCAAGAAAATAATACATTTTCTTTCAAGAAATATCAAACATAATATTTATATATCATGCATGCAGATAACTTATTTCTTCTCAAGAAATATCAAGCATAGTAGTTCTATTTTTGTGCTTTCAAGGAACTTATTTCCTCTCAAGGAACATTAACTTAAAGAGTCCAATTTTTGCCAATGAAAATACATGTCTATGTTCTCAAAAGAGTGTTTAATTTTGATGCAAATACATGTCCATGTTACAAAAGGAGAGTCTAATTTTCTTGATGCAAATACATGTCCATGTTCACAAAAGGAGAGTTTAAATATAATAGCCATTAAACACATGTTTAAGTTTCACACAATTAATCTTCTATGGATGTAAATATATATTTATATAGTACATTGGTTGTCACTAATAATATTTTTTCTAAAGTAAGGCATTTCACTTAGAAATTTAATATAATGATACATGCAATTAATATTTCATTTTCAAGAATTAACATAGAATTTTTTTTTCAAAAATGAAAATATAATGGATATTATTAACGTGCACATATTATTTTTAAAAGTCTATAAGAATCATGTCTGTGGGGTCTTGGTTAAAGGGTGATGAGGCGAGCTGTTATTGCACTCATCACCTGTTCATATATTCCTTTTAAAATTCTATAGGAATCATGCCTGTTGGGTCTTGGTTAAATGGTGATGAGGCGGGCTATTGTAGCACTCATCACATGTTCAATTCACTTCCCGGATAGGGGTGATGTATTTGGACATGTTGATAAAGATGGAGTAAAAAAAAAGAGAGAAAAATCAAAGGTACTACCAACCTTACAAAAAAAAGTCTATAGGAATCAAGCTAATATCTCTAAAAAAATTAATAAACTAATTTTCTCTCATAATTTGAGGACAATCAATATATATTTTAATAAGATAACTTATTTTCTTTTTTTTTCCAAAAACAGCTTATATACATTCTTTTCATGAAAAATATCATGATAATTTTTATTCTTTTGTATGTTATTTTTTTCAAAACAAAAACATCTAACTTATATTTTACTATGCAATTTTTTTTCTTCTTTTAATAAAGTAATACTATTTCTTTATCTTTTCCATGCAATGATTCTTTGAAAAATGGGCATGATTACTTATATTTTATGTGAAATAGCCTAACATTGATACTTATATTTAAATATGCATAAGCTATATAAAGAATATTTATAAAGACTTTTCTTCAAGGAAATGGCTACTTTCTCTTCTTAAAATATAAAAGAATACCGATGCAAACTCTACTTTCAATTATAATAATGATGAGAGTACTTATCTCTTGAACGTAATATCTATGAAATTGGTGACTGCCAAGTGATCATGTTAAAGCTTCAATGAAACGCAGTCACCATGTCTTCGTTCTACAGAATTCACATTCATACTGAATTGATACACCGATCGTGGAACTCTCTCTCAAACCAAAAAATCGATATCTTTTACACAATCACCTGTGATTTGAAAAAACTTTGAAGTCGGAAGCAAGTAAGGGAGTAAGATGTCTCCGGCAGCAACAGAGTCTTTACTGAAACATAGAAAATAGTTTAACCTTCAAAGGCGGAGATATCTTGGAAGTAACTTTGAAATTTAAGCCCGAATTATGTCAAACGAGACAGAAAATGACACATGTACCTCCAATTATTTCATAAAATCATTCCAATTCAGGCATTTCACCTTATACTATATATATTATGGATACTATATTCCCTCCAAAATATATATATATATATATATATATATATATATATATATATAATCCTCACTCGGTAAACGTTTAGAGCATAGATCCTCCGCGGAAAAGGTCGTTACCTATTAACCTAACGGCTTTTTGATTTAATAGATTAAACGAATGTCAATCGAGTTAGAACAATATATTGACGTTTTAAAGTCATTCATAGCTCTGACGTCTCCTCCTTTTACAATTTTTTAATCTAGGCATATGTTTTTTACGTGATAATCGTGTGACTCGAAAGAGAATGGATCGAAAGTTCAACGCTGCAATTTTAAATCTGCATCATATGATAATTAATTACGTTGTTTGGTTGATTAATCTGTTTTTAATCTAAAATTTTATTTCATAGTTGTAAATAATAGATATCCACCTATTTTAGTTATTTTTGCTGTTGTAATTTCAAATATTAATATTCTTGTGTGCAAATTTATACTTATTTTTTCCAATTTAATTAACATAATAATATTAAGTGTTGTTTATTTTTCATATAAATTATAATGTTCTATAAAGACTTTTAGCTTTTATTTCAGAAAATTATAAGATTAATATGCAAATTATTAAATAAATTTATCTAATAATTATAGTAGAGCATTTAATTCTAAAGAAAAAATTACTCTAATGAAAAAATGTCAATCAAATTTACTAATTTAATTGTCTTAGTCATATTTTTATGTTAAGACTCTTAATTTTTTTTTTATATTATTTATTAATTACAAATTACAAGAATTGTATAAACTTTTTCATGATTAGTGAAAATAAATTGTATTTAAAATCAGTTAGTTTAAAGATCAATTTTTTTTAATACTTTAAATAACACTTATATATATATATATATATATATATATATAATTTAGCAATCAAAATATTTGAAATTAACACGTATTATTACTTTAAATTACCATAATTATTATTTTTCAAATTTTATATTTTAAAAAACTAAATATTCCATATATAACTTAATTTTTTCCGTACTAATTTACATTTTGAAGATACTTATTTACGTTTGGAAGAGAGAAAATATTCTCGTAAGGATATTTGATAAAAGTTGAAATGAAAATTGCATTTAGATAAGTTAAGAAAGATTTATCTTGCTTTAAACATTAATTGTCAAAAATATGGAAAAGGATATAAAATTTAAATATTGTATTTTAATATTATTTTTCAAAAATATGTAAAACGCTGATTGTTTTTAGAACAAAATAATTTCAATAAAATTTAAATATTGTATTTTAATATTATTTTTCAGAAAAGCATGATAGTTCTAAACCACTCAGGATTAGCTAAATGAAACAATAAAAATAGTTTGTGTAAGGATTAAGGAATAATTTTAGAAAGTCGTTTTCTTGATTAAATAAAAAACACATATTTATTAACATTGTCATGGAATAAGACAGGAACAATGATTTATTATACATTGTCATTAAATGTTTTAAATGAGAAAAATAATTAAAAAATAAAAATAAAAATAAAATATTTATTTTAAATTTTAAATAAAATTAAAAGATAAATATAAACATATTGAGCAGTTTTAACAATATAATTATATTTTTTTATTAAAATTAAAATTGATATTTAAATATATTAATTTATTTATTAACATTCTATTATATTTTTAATATTAAAAAAGGCAACTCAAATTTCTGCATGAATTATGAAATCGTTTTTATTTACTATTAAAAGGAGTGTAAAATATAATTTAACTATTATATGAATTTAATTTAATTTAAATATTATATTATTTTAAAATAATATGGATATTAATTTTTGTCACTTATTATTTAAAAAACTAAATTATTTTAGATCATATGTTTTTTCCCATTTATGTAATTTATGCTAAAGAAGCATTTTAACTGTAATATCCATATAAACTCCATTTACGTTGAGATTTACGATGGAAAATATTATTTTTACTATGTTTAATGAAGTGGTTAAAAGCAAGAAGTGTTATGATTTTAGTTGAGTTTACTTACGATGGAAAATATTGTTTTTAGTATGTTTAATGAAATCGTTGAAAGCAAGAAGTATTATGATTTAGTTGCAACTGATCTGAATTAAATTATGAAAATGACAATTTACTAATATAAGAAAATAAAAAAAAAAATTACAAGCTCTTTAAATTCATTAGGAAACTCGAAAAAATGACTTTCATCTTCATCTACTAGAATATTGATTATGTGAACTCTTAGAGGCATTCTTCAACACAAATTTGGTGAGGAATATTGTGGCGGTTTGAATAAGTATGTAGTTAATTTTATTGAAAATATTTAAAAGTTTCATATGCCAAAGAAAATATAAGTTAAGTTAGTTTTATTATTTGGAAGAAAAATGGATAAAAATATTGTGTATAAGCTAGATTTATGGTTGTGAATTCTGCTTCATTGTTGCTAGCATATCTGAACTATATTGCGAAAACATGTCTAAAAATTGCAAGCTGAGAGCAATACAATAGATTAGAAATTGACGGGGATTCCGCCATGGTCACGGGAATCCTACGAAAACTTCAACATGGAGCCCGTTGGGAGCACACCAGCAAAAGTTAGAGAACAACAAGACTAATGAAGGAAATCAAACAAATAATTCAAATAGTACATTACATTATCCCTCACCATGTAAGGAGATTGAGAAATGAAGTACCAGATTCTCTAGCAAAGTGGGCCTACAACAATGGAGACTAGTTCCTAGATCAACCATGGGGATAGAATTTGGAGCAAGAGATGGGGGAGCTCCGGTGCAATGTGCAACAGGATGGTGAGAAAAATGGTCGAGATTACAACCACAACCCCCAATAAGGGTGCCATCTGGCAGAGAATGCTATGCTCAATGTACAAGGTGCATAAGGTGGAAGGTTAAGTGGCAAGGAGGGACCGGAACATGGCTCCCCCATGCGCCGAGAGGCAGCACACGGCCGTCGAGGCACTGGAGAAGACATTTCCCAAGTCCGATCACAATGAAGATCATTACTCCGCAAGTGAGGCAACTAGGGGGGGCAGTTGGGATGTTAGAGGGAGATTGGTGAAAGTGCCTGCGGGACCTCTTGAAGCAAGTAAAGGTGCTATGCTTGCAAAGTATTCTTACATTCCTTCTTTGCAACAAAGTTGGCTCCCATCAAGCGCAACTTTTCAGAACTTGCAGAAGTTGTTGGTAGCCGACACTAGTTTATTCGGATGTGCCCAATTCACCTTTTGTTGTTATGATGAAGAGGGTGTCTAAGTTCCATAGCATGCAGAGGAAAATGTACATTTTTCTGGACTATTTATTCTCTATCTGTCTAAAAACTTACAATTTTATTGTCAAATGTCGAATTTGCTTGGGTCACCACC
The DNA here is from genome assembly GCA_034641835.2 of Pinus albicaulis. NCBI lineage: Eukaryota > Viridiplantae > Streptophyta > Pinopsida > Pinales > Pinaceae > Pinus > Pinus albicaulis. The sequence goes on from CM076580.1 coordinate 1,170,110,522, forward strand.
TCCAAGGTTATTATACTTCTTGGTTAGATTGGTCTTCAAATGTAATACCCCTGTTTTCTTTTGTTTTGGGAGTTAGATGTTGTAAGAAACTTGTTAGCCACCCTCATTTTGGGTCGGAATTGTCTGCCAGGGATTGGGAAAATGCATGCATGCAGTTGCATGATGTTAATATTGGCTGAGGAAGGGGAGGGATAATTCATCATTTTTGTTTCTCTGGTTTCTAGTTGAACTCACTTGCTCATCTTCCTCCGCTCGTGAATGGGGAAGGTAGTCACTTTTCTAATAACATCAATATATTCATGTTGGGTGGGCAAACTGCATGCAGTATTAAGAATAGTTTCAAAGTCAGAAACTACTTGTATTTCTCTATTTTCTAGTTGAATTCGCTTGCTAGTATTCCTTTGATAGAGACTGGGGTAGGTAGTAATAAAGTCAAGAATTTCATGGTGGGTAGGAAAAATTCGTGCAGTTTTAGGAACATTTTTCAACTCCTAATTTTTCATGGGGTTCACGACCACCACTATCCCACAAATGTTGTCACAAACCATTCTATGTCTTACGATTTGTTCATTAACTGGTTGGGTACTTATTATTATGTTTCTTCTCCAGGGATTGTAGTTACTCAATTCAGTATCATATTACTATCCGACCAAAATCCAACTATGGTGAAGAAGAACAAAGGCAAAAAGGTAGACACGGAAAAAGGCAAGGCCACAATTCCAAGTCCACCAACCAAGCAAGGCAGGAAATCCAACAATGAAATAATGAAGTCCTTATTCCAGGTTTATTTAGAGGAAACACCATGTTTCATAAAATCCCTCATTCATGGCCGGGAGACAGAATTTAGAACTGAAATTGAAGAAGAGGATGACATTGCAGTGGAAGAACTACAATAGGTTATCATAGACCCGGGTCATACCCAGGGGAGAATTTCTCTATTCCACCACTCGATTAGAACCTACTTGCTGATAAAATGCCTTCTGGTTAAGGCAATTATGTCACTCCAAGAAGTAGGAGGAGATCCCAGGGCAGTTACCACTATGGCAGTGATTAACAGAAGCATCCAGGAAATGAACTTGTGCCAACACCATTGTGACAACTGGCTTAAGTGCTAACTAATGGTTATTTTATGTTTGTTAAGACACTAAGACATTTATCTATTATTTTTTTTGGGAGAAATATTGCATTATGAGCAGAAATTATTTCTTGATTAAATAAAATTAGTTATGGAAGCGATTTCCATAAAAAAAGAAAATAATGATAGTAAAATTGTTCCAATAACTGAGAGGTAGTTGAACAAAATAGTTCAAACAATTACCTGGACCGAGGATAAAGGCATATCCCAGTGAGGAAGAGGGGTTATGTTCGGTAACTGGAAAAAGGAAATTCAGAGAAGAATTCCCAAGTTGGTGGTGACCAATGGAATTACTCAAAATCCTAAGATTTTCTAGAATAGAGGACTGGACTGGAGTGTCCTGAGGCCCCTTTTGGAACCTCTGTCAACTCGCATAGCTTAGGAGTGGATAATGGGGGAGATACGAGGACATAATTTCCTCTCTCAAGGTAAGGAGGAAAACATCAATAAATATTTGGAAGACAGATAATTTTATCTGCCATTGGTAATCTGAGTTGAGATTTATGAATGATAAATATCATTTTGTATGTTATAATCTGTAGATGTTACAGTAATTTTATTGTGAAATGAGAAGCTTCTATATATGTTTTCTTTTTAATGAAAAATAGTTAGACTCTGTTAATATACTTAGGACCGTAGAGAATCATGGTAAGTGTAAGAATTAATTCATCACTAATAGCTGTAAGACAAAGAAATGTTAACATAGAGCCCTCGAGATGAAGGCTCGACATTGTTGGTTCTTCTCTGCAATTATGATAAACATTGACAGAATGTTCCGGCCATTTTATTGTTAATAACTGAGAACATAGTTACAGTAGTAGAGACAGAGAACATAGTTACAGTAGTAGAGACATGCAAAAGATACATGTAAAATCAAGAACTAAAAATTAATGATTATTGTCCCCAAAACTATAAAATGTATATCTGTCTACAGAGTAAAAGTAAGAAGAATAAACCATTGTGTGGAAAAATTAACAATATGCTGTAAAATTTCTAACTCTGGAATTGAAAAAGTAGAATCTAAAAATCCTTGTTTTGTTCATTAGAATAGGAAAAGTGTTGCATTATCAATGAAAGAAATTTACATTGAAAGAACTGAATATTGTAAAAGAAGTGAAAGAGCTAAATAGTATTTTGAACATAGTAATAGAGACCTTCTATATTTTGTATTCATGAAGTTCAAAAATAACATATACAGTATTGAAAACCTCTAGATAACCAAAACAATAGAAGCAAGATAGAAAATATAAACAAGAATTGGAAGTAACCAGGCCTTCATTTCAGTTTCGCACAATAGAAATATGGGACAATTAGTTCACCATAGATGTGGAATATTAAACGTTATTGTTAGAAGCAAGACTTTTGACCAAAACTGTTCTGTCATAACCATGACACAAACCGAATACGCCTCACATAGTGGGGAAAAGAGTCGAAGACTCATTATAAAACCATAGTCAAAACATCCAGACACTGAGGGCATAAGCCCAGAAACAAACTTAAAACATTCATGAATGCGAGTTCATAAAAGAAACATAACAGTCATACATATTTTCTTACGGCATGGCCAATTTGGGTAAGTCCTGTAGAATGAAACTTAAAAACCTACAGTAACCAGAATAAGACGATAAACTCCACAGTGAGATAAATCTCTTGCAAAATCAAGGTTTCGTGACAACCATGTGCAGAGACGAGTACCTCATGGAGCACATATTACAAATTTTAGAAGGAAGACCAAAGGCGAGCTTAGTGAAAGTCATTCGCCACAATGCTAGGCCAAGGAAATTACTTGCATGAATAGAGGGAAGAGTGTTAAATAATCAGGAGTTGCCTTCACCCAAATGCTAAATAAGGAATTGATAATTGTAATATGGTAACCTTACCTATGAGAAAAATTTGGCGAAGTCAGTAGGGACAAAATGCAAGAAAACCATCAAGAAATACTGGGTCAATGTAATTGCATATGTTTGCGAGAAAACTGGTTATATAACTCAAACTATTGACCTTGTAAATAGAATTTCTTACCTGTGATCTTCACCCACGGGTAGCTCAGATGCAGTAAGGCTCCCTCTAGAGGAAGGTCTAGAATCATCATTGTGGAGAAAGACAAGAGGATGAAAAAAACATAGATGCAAGTGAGGATGGGTTCTAGAGGAGACTGGAAAACATAATAACATAAACCATGCTCACGATAAATTTAAGATAAACATTTCGCTGTAATTAGTTACCAATATTTCACGGAAAACTATAGGATTACTTACCAAATGGATTGAAGGTGAGAACTGGACCGATGCTGATAATAATTTGGATGAGGATTTGACGCAGTCCTAGCAGGACTCTTTCTTGCAAATCTCTATGGTGGAACTCTTGAATGACAAAGAGATGGTTAGGGTTAGTGTAGTCAATACCGTGGAAGTTAAAACCCTAACCCATTACAACCGTTGTATCCCGAGTGTGATCCGATCGATGGTGGAAAGGGCATCATAGGTGTCACCATAAATGATTTTCAAGAAAAGAGCAACCTTCCCAATAAACCAAATCATTTGCAAGATTTTTCTATAGTGGTATAGTTGAGTGAAAAAATTATAATAATTAAAAAATTAATAGATTCCATGAATGCTAAGTACAGGGTAACAAAGAATCCGAGAGGATGGATAATTTACATTTAAACCAAGTAGATATGCCGACATTAATGCAAAAGTGTCCTCAAACGTGTACTTTTATTGATTATGAAAAATAAATTACATAAAAAATTGCAGAGTTTACAAACGTAAACTTCTACTAAGTTGCAAATAAGAGACTAACCTATTTATAAGAAATATATCCTAACTTAGTTTAGATGTGGATCACTTGAAAAAATAACAAGTGCCCATTTACAGTAAATGACTTTCTAACCACTCTACTAACTTTATTCCTATTTTAGAGTCTTAGAAACGACTCTATTCTAGAGTCCTATTTTTAATAACAAAATTATATTTCTAAGTATCTCAAAATTTTATTAAATATTTTTATTCTCCAATATTTATCAAATATTCCAATTTAATAAATATTTTATCCTAACTTTACATTAACATATTTGGAGCATCTAACATTCCCCCCTATGATCCAAAGATACATTACAACATATACCAAGTTCATCTCTGAACTTAGTAAATTTTATTCTACCAAGAGGTTTGGTGAAGATATCGGAGGTATGATCTTCTGAAGGACAATAAATCGGCTTGATGGCATCCTTTGCAATGACTGATCTGATATGATGATACTTGGTGTCCACATGCTTTGTATTTGAATGAAAAATTGGATTCTTGGCAAGCTTTATTGTTGACTGATTGTCGATGAATAACGAAGTAGCTTCTGCTGGAGGAATTTCCAGGTCCTGTAAAACTCAACGCAACCAAAAATATCGCATGCTGCTTCCCATGCTAAAATGTACTCTTCTTTTGCTGAAGAAGTGGCCATTGTAGCTTGCTTCTTGCAACTCCAGGAAACTGCAGCTGACCCTATCATCAATACTGCCAGCAAAGTTGACATCTAAAAATCCACCAAGTACAAAATTTTTAGTCTTTTTGTAAAGTAGACCAAAATCTTTTGTTCCTTGGATGTAACAAAGAACTCTTTTAGCTGCATTCCAGTGGTTGTCTCGTGGTTCCTTCATAAAGTGGGAAAGAATACTGATGGCATAAGAAAGATCTGGTCGCCTAGTTGTTAGATAAATTAAACTATCAATCAACTGTCGATAAGAAGTGATATTTGCCATTTCCCCCCTTTAAAATTTTTAAAATTTCAAGTTTTTTTCCATAGGGGTAAGGATAGGCTTGTAATCCTGCATTCCAAATCAATGAAGAATTTTTACTGCATAGTTACTCTAAGAAATGATGATCTGATGTGGACGTTAAAATGCTTCAACTCCAAGATAGTAGTGAAGTAGTCCCAAATCTGTCATCTTAAAACCTACATGTAACTCCTTTTTCACCTGTGAAATGTGATCATCATTGTTTCCCGTGATAATAAAATCATCTACATACATAACTAAAATCACCGTATTTTCACCTTGTTGGCGTACATACAAGGTATCATCAGATTCACTGCGTTGAAAACCAAATTTTCAAAGGTATTCATCCATTTTGTCATACCAAGCTCGGGGAGCTTGTTTTAACCCATATAAAGCCTTTATCACTTTGTAGACTTTATGTTCCTATCCCTCAATTTCAAAACCTGGTGGTTGTGTCATGTACACTTCTTCCTGTAAATCTCTGTTGAGAAAAGCACTTTTTACATCCATTTCATGAACTTTCCATCCTTGTTGAGCTGCTAAGGAAAGTGTGAGTTGGATGGTGTTCAATTTATCTATAGGAGCAAATGTTTCCTTATAATTTGTCCCTTCCTGCTATGCAAAACCTTTAGCAACAAGTATTTCTTTATACTTTTCAATATTACCATTTTTCTTGTACTTAATTTGATAAACCCATTTTCATCTGATAGGTTTAACATGTTAAGGACAATCAACAAGTTGCCAAGTGTTTTTGTCTTAAACTGCTTGATATTGATCAACCATAGCATGTTTCCATGCTTTATGTTTTACTGCCTCTTGATAAGAATAAGGTTTAGTAAAATCGTCTGCTATCAAAGAAAATTTTCCTTCATTTTGTTTTGATCCCCTTATTCGTGTTTTATTCTTTTCATTAGGCCTTACATTTTTCAAAATTTGAACTGCCCATTTCGGAAATTTATGTTCACTGGTTTGAGCTTGCGAAAAATCACCATCATTAAAAAGAGGTTTGATGTAAACTGATGTTTCTTGATCAACTGTAGGTTCCGGGTGTGGAGAGTCATTATCGGAAGAACTGTTGCTGCTAGGAGAGTTGGATGAACTACTAGAAGACCCAGATGGCACTGGTGAAGAAGACAGACTGGATGAATCATATTTAGATGAAGGAAATTCAAGTTCATACAAATTTTGTGAATTTGTTTGACTTTGTAAATTTCCGTTTCTTTTGTCATTTTTTGTTTCTAAATTTTGAAGAAGAATTTCAACTTCTTCAGCACTCTTACTCTCATTTTCATGAAAAATCACATCTCCTCTTACAATAAATTTCCCATTTGAAAAAATTTGGTACCCTTTCTTCTCATCAGAATACCCGATCATTGTGAACTTCAAGCTTCATGCATCAAGCTTAGTTCATTTTTCCTTTGGAACTAAGTCATAACAGACTAATCCAAAAACTTTGAGATGCTTAACCCAAGGTTTGAAACCAAACCATGCTTCATAAGGTGTGATTCCTTCTAAAGAAGTTGTGGGAGATATGTTTCGCAACTAGACAGTGGTATGAATTGCTTCAGCCCAATATAAAGGACTTAATTTTTTGAAAGTTAACATAGATCACACCATTCCTAACAAAGTACGATTCATTCTTTCTACTACTCAATTTTGCTCCGGAGTGTAGACAATGGTAAGATGTTGTTTTATGCCATTATCCATGCAATAATTTTTTAATTCATTTGAATCGAATTCTCCACCATTTTCAGTTCTAAGAGTTCCAGTGTTTTCCTTTACTTCATTTTCAATAAGCTTACGAAAAGATTTGAACATTGCAAATGCTTCTGATTTTTTCTTCAAGAAATATACCTAAGTCATCCTGTTAAAATCATCAACAAAGAGTAAGAAATATCTTCAACTTCCAAGAAAATGTGGGAAGGGTCCACAAATATCACTTTGAACCAATTGCAAATGCTTGTTTTCTCGCCATGAACTGGTGGGAAAATTCTCTCGTTGTTGTTTTCCAAAAATGCAAGATTGACACTTTGCATTTTCCCTTCTGAAGGTAGGAAGTCCTTTAACCATTCCTTATTTTTGTAACTGAGAGAGATTTTCAAAGTTGAGATGGCCATATCTCACATGCCACAATCGGATTGGTGAAATATCTGTACTTACTGCGCCTACAAATTCATAATTTCATCGAATAACTGTCCCTTTCATCCTTAACAGTTTTCCATCTTCATAAGTTGTCATTACTGTTTGCATCTTTTGTTTGACTGAGTTGATTTTAACTAAGACTTCTTCCATAGTCACTATATGTCCTACTTGTCTAATCATGACTAGAGATAACAAATTTCATTTGAATGCTGGGACATACCAGACATTTGAAATGATTCTTTCTCCAATGACTAGTAAAAAAAAATTAACTACACCTTTGCCTGAAAGAGTATGTTTAGTTTTATCAACAAGATGGATTGAATTCAGATGACATTCTTTGAAACTCCAATAGAATTCACGTCAAAATGTCATGTGTTGAGTTGCACCTATATCAAGAATCCATGCAGCTTCATAATCACTTTTGAGAAAGCTTGAAACTTGTAAAGTTGTTGCTTCTGTGTTGGTGAACACATATTCGGAACTATTAGGATCATCTTCATCATTTGCAAATTGTGCTGAGTTTGCATGAAACTTAGAAAATTTCTTAATAGAAGTTCTACAATCTACTGCATAATGACCAACTCTGTTACATCGCCTACAAACAATTTGACTCAAATCGGTGCCTCTTTCTTGAGACTATCCTCTACCTTGATACTCTCCTTGGCCTCTGCTTTGGCTTGTGTTTTGAGTTTGTCCTCTGCCTAGACTTTGTCATGTGCCTTGATGATATCCTCTGTTTTGATTATTTCCTCTACCTTGAAAATTGTTTCTGCCTGAATTGGAGGCTCTATTGGAATTTTTTCCTCTGTTTTTACTGTGACCACAACCTTGGGCTGCTTGATTTTGATTGAAATTTACTCTTCCTATTTTCTTTTAACTATCAGCTAAGGAGTTACTTGAACTGGCTTCAATGAAGAAGACATCTTCTTACCAAAATTTTTATCATGTTGGGCTAACATGTCACTCATTTCATCAAAATTTATCTTCTCTAGCTTTCGAGTGGCATGAAAAGTTTCCAAAAAGTGTGTATATGATGATAGAAATCCAGCAATTAAAATCACAGTTAAGAAACTTTCATCAACATCTTGAAAACCAACATTTATGATTTCTTTCTTGATGTTTTTATGCCGTGAAATATACTCAAGGACATCTCCACCTTTAGTTAATTTTTGTTGAAGCAATTTTAATTGAAGATCAAATTTATTTGATTCAGGTTGTGTGTCAAAGAGATCTTTGAATGTATGTAAAGCAGTCCATGCATCTGAGGAATTCTCAATGTGTATGTACATTTCATTACTAACTGAAACTTTTATGAGAGCTAATGCCTTGGCATTTTTTATTTCCCATTTTGCAAGTGAAGATGGATCTGTTGTTTTATTTGGCATAATGTTGCCATCACAAATGTCATGCCACAATTCATTAAAAATAAGAGTGCTTTCAATTAGAATTTTCCATGTATTATAAGATTTGACTCCTTCTAGCTTATCAGATTCAGAGAACAGATTAATTAACTTTAACATTGTAGTGTTGAAGCAGTACACCAAAAGAATCAAGTACTAAAATCAAGAAACTCATCACATGTAACACGCCACGCAAAAAACGACACGCACCACACAAAAAATGATTTATCGGGGCTTGGCCTTGACCCTTGTATAGTCGTTGAAAAAAGGAGAAAAATTACTGACCTTTGCACTTGGCTCTAGTCAATTTATTGTTGAGTGTTTTACAATGAAATCTTTGCAAATTTTGACAATGCATTTTTAAAAAAATCTACCCCCCTCAAAGTAAGAAAATTACTTTGAGTTACAATATCACTCCTTGTTTCTCCAAAAAAAAAATTACAAATATAATCTCCTTATTACTCCAAAAAATTACAAAATCCTTATTACTCCAAATTTTAAAAAAAAAAAATCAATTTTCTCCCTTATAACTCCAATTAAAAAATATTACAATGCTCTAAAACATTAAATATATCCCTTATCGCTCTAAAAGTTCTCTTGTTTTAACCCTAGAGTAATAAGTTTCAAGATTTGGAAGTGTTGTTAGCTTTCTTCTGCAAGTTCTTTGAGATTATTTTTGGGGGTGGGAGTTTGCTGGAACATATATCCTTCAACTGCAGATCCATCTTTTATATTGATAGAACTTGTACTACCAACAAATCCATGTCATACAAACACATCATTTCAATCCACAAAAGCTGCCCATACCTTCACAACATACCATAGTTCAAAAATCACCACAGTCCACCCATCGTTATATCTGTAGGCGAGTTCAGCATATTAATGTCCATTTTCTACATGCCTTTCAAAGGGGAAGTCAGAAATCAGTTCACTGTTCGGTTCAGAAATTGGACTAAAGATTGCTATGGTCCAGTTTTTTCACGCCTTATATTGAAAAATAGCACAGAGACAACTCGAGGTGGGCAGGCTGCTCACAGTTATGTATCTACTTCTAATCTCCATGTTGCCAAATTTAGTGGTACCTACCGATGCTGCAGAATCATGTGTGGATGTAGATACGTGTAACTAATGCCCAGAAAATGCCTCCTACCAGCTACCTTCTACTACTCCATTCAACAAATACCACATAAATTTTAGCTAGTAATAGCTCGTATCACCACACAGAAAAAAATAAAAACCAACTTCATGCCTGATTGATATCTGTATCGATTTTTTATTTCAAAACAACCAACGAGCATGGAATTCAATGATAAGGCTTCCATGACAAAAGAACTCAATGATAGACATAGACGTATATTTGAGGGCCTTTTAAAACTACCAGACAATAGGGAGTGTGCTAATTGCAAATGCGAAGGACCAAGGTGGGCAAGTGTAAACCTAGGTATCTTTGTGTGCATCCAGTGTTCAGGAATACACCGGAGTCTTGGTGTTCATATTTCAAAGGGAATATACCAAAGTCTTAGTCATACTCAGACACATGAAGGGAATGAACAAGTAAATAATACAAAAAATGGTATTCAAATCCTAAATTGAGAATTCTAGATGTAGAAATGTTGTAATGCAGGACTCAGGACGTTTGAAAAAGGGAGCATGTTCAGATTTAAAAAAATTTAGAAATAAATCACAATTAAATTTCTTTTCTCAAAAAAAATAATAATAGATTGCATACCAATTTATTTTCGCAAAAGTCTGCATAGTTGAAAACTCCACCTTAACCTCATCTGCATTATCGATGGCTTAGATACCACATTAATGCAACAGTGTCCTCACACACGTACTTTTATTGATTATGAAAAATAAATTACATAAAAAATTGTATAGTTTACAAACGTAAACTTCTACTAACTTGCAAATAGGAGACTAACCTATTTATAAGAAATATGTCCTAAATTAATTTAGATATGGATCACTTGAAAAAACAACAAGTGTCAATTTACAATAAATGACTTTCTAACCACTCTACTAACTTTATTCCTATTTTAGAGTCTTATAAATGACTCTATTCTAGAGTCTTATTTTTAATAACAAAATTCTATTTCTAAGTATCTCAAATATTTATTAAATATTTCAATTTAATATTTTTTTTTTGTTCTCTAATATTTATTAAATATTCTAATTTAATAAATATTTATCCTAACTTTACATTAACATTTTTGGATCATCTAACAGACAGGTGATCTCCTCGAGAAGTGGAGAACAAGATATAACCTTAGGTTTAGAACTTTAATTTTTTATATAGTTCAACCAAAAGTGCTAAACAACTATACACCACATGTGGATTAAAATTCATATAAGTGTTAAGTGCAAGCCGGTCACACAAGTGTAATATTTGAATACAGTTGAAGATAAGCATGAAGAAGACAAATTTTTTTTTTTCTGATTATATAGTAGTATGTTACAAGTGGTATGAGAGCAGCATTCGCACGCTAGGGCCATATGGGTCACCTAATATGACCAATTGTGTGTAAATGATGCACAACTAAGAAAGCATAACATCAGACAATATGATAAGGGGGTCAACACAACAACCACCCTAGAACACCGGGGAGCCTGTAACCCAACCAAGATCACAAATGAACCCTGAGATGTGGATTCAACTGAGTTTGGATCAACACCAGCAAACTACTAGACTACTGGAGGAAAAACAAAACCAAACTAGCATTTTGCTAAACATAGTGCAGAAGCTACCGGAAGAAATGGTCTCGGTCGGGATTTACAATGAATGGGTAATGCAGGAGCAAGAAAGGATATTCAAGTGCCTTTCTGATAAACAAAATCAAGGTGTGGTACAACCCAGTCTTGATAGAGATATGCAAGAAGGAAATGAACAACAAGCAAGAGACCAAACTACTGACAGAATGGAAAGAAGTCACTCATAGCGAAACAATAAAAATAGAAATTTCAATGAGGCTGAGTCAGGTAATGTGTCAGATCAGCGATAAATTAAGAAACAGAAAGTAGAACTGCAAGGTGAGTTTCAAAATATAAAACCACCCACATTTGATGGAGAAGCAAATGCGAAATATGAAGCATGGTTAATAAATATGAATAAGTATTTTCAATTCTACGAGTATAGCATCAATCTCAAAGCTAGACTAGCCATCTACCAGTTGAGGGAGAAGGCCAAGTTATGGTGGGAGGAGGTTAAGAATGACCACATCATATAATATCAGGACGTGAATTGGGATACATTCTAGCAATTGTTTAAAGATAAGTACCTCACTGAGTGTTTCTATGATGAAAACTCTAGAGACTTTCACAATTTAAAATTGGGTCAATTGATGATGGATGACTACATAACCAAGTTCACATCCTTACTTTTATACGTCCCTTACCTAAGGGACAAAAAGGCTAAAGTTCAGTGGTTCCTAAGTAGTCTATCGATTTACATTAAGGAACAAATTCAGTTTGTGAATCCAAGAACCATGGATGAGGCAATTTGGAAGGCAAGGATGTGTTATCAACAATCCAAGGCGAATGTGGAGCTGGGTAAAACCTAGCAATCGAAGAAAGAACATAAAAGTAGCTCAAATTTCAAGAAAAGAAGACCCAGTAATGTTAGGAATGCTGCAAGGTGTTCTGTAAGTAAACATTTTTGCAGAAGCCATAAAAGGACTAGATGGCTTGCTGAAGATAAACCCACAAAGGCGTCTAGCAATATGGATCAAGGAAAAAATCAGAAACCACCTCTACAGTGTTGGCAGTGTGGTGAGACTCATTATTATAGGATTTGTCCACAATGGGGGAGGAGCGAAGCGGTTGCTAATTTATAAGAAGCTTCTGCAGTGGGAGATGTAGCTAGAATATACCCATAATTAAAGCAACATTGGAAGATCATCAGGCAGATTACCAACCAACAGTGATAGAGTTGGAAGGTAAGCTACTTTCACAATATGTTTCTATTTTCGTTGACCCAAGTGCAAGTTTAAGTTATGTAAATCCCAAAATAGTAGAAAAATATAAGTTAAAAAGTGAGAAATTAAAGAATCCATGGCTGGTACAGTTAGCCAATGAAGCAAAGAGAAACATTTGTGCAAATATTCCAAATTGTATAGTCGAAATTAGTGAACAACAGCTAACTGTGGATCAAAATATATTACCCTTAGGATCCTATTATGTGCTATTAGGCATGGATTGGTTGGAAAAGCACTGGACACTAGTGGATTTCAAGGAAAATGTTATATACTATAGAATGCAAGACGAGACTTGTAAAGAGATTTAGGGAATAAAGAAATCCCTACAACTGCATCTTGTTATAGCCTCTCAAATGAGTAAGTGCATGAAGAAGGGATGTCAGATATAGGCCATTCAAGTGGGTTTTTAATAACTCCAAAGAAATAACTCCTAGGTTGAAAAAATTCCAGTAGTACAGGATTTTATGGATGTGTTTCCAGAGGAAGTACCAGGTTTTCCACCTAGAAGGAACATTGATTTTACTATAGAGTTAATGCCTGGAGCATCACCAATTTCAAGTGCAACGTACCAAATGAGCTTACAAGAATTGACCGAACTGAAGATGAATCTACAAGAACTATTGGATAAAGGGTATATCCAACCAATTTTATCCCCTTGGGGAGCACCTCTGCTATTTTTAAAAAATAAAGATGGAACCATGCTAATGTGCATAGAATATCGACAGATCAATAAGTTGACTATAGAAAATAAATACCCTCTACAACGGATTGATGATCGGTTTGATCAGGTGAAGGAAGCTACTATATTTTCAAAGATAGACATAAGGTCAGGGTACCATCAGATCCAGATAAAAGAAAAAGACATATAAAAAACTGCTTTCTGTACCAGATACAGGCACTACGAGTTTGTGGTGTTACGATTCAGATTGACTAATGCACCAGCACCATTTATGAGGCTGATGCATGGTATATTTCACCCTTTTCTGGATAATTTTGCATTGATATTTATTGATGACATCTTAATTTATTCCAAGAATGTGGAAGAGCATAAAGATAACTTAAGGATAGTGATGGAGATGTTATAGAAGCATCAACTATATTCCATGTTCAACAAGTGTGATTTCATCAAGGAATAAAATCAGTACTTTGGTCACATTATTTCTGCTGAGGGTATTGTAGTGGAACCAAAGAAAATTAAGATGATTATGGAATGGAGGGTACCCCAAAATGTGGCAGATATCTAATTCCTTATGGGCTTGGATCATTATTATTGATGGTTCATTGAAGGATTCTCAAATATTTCTTTCCCAATTACCTCCTTATAAAGGAAGGGAAAAATATTTAAATGGATGAAGGAATGTCAAAACCATTTTGAAAGGTTAAAACTTTTATTAAATACAACTCTAGTTTTGAGATTAGTTGATCCCAATAAAGAGTTTGAAGTTTGTTCAGAGGCATGTAAAGAAGGATTTGGGGCTATTTTGTTGCAATAAGGTAAAGTAGTTTCCTATGAATCACAAAAGTTAAAAGAGCATGAGCAACGATAGTCAACTTATGATTTGGAGCTGACAGCGGTAGTCCATGCACTCCAAGTATGGAGGCACTACTTTCTTGGAAAGACATTTGTACTCAAATCTGATCATAGTAGCTTCTACAGTTATTTTAAGAAAGTTGATCTTAATTCTCACTAGGAAAGATGGAATGCTTTCCTAAGCGAGTTTGACATTGATATGCAACATGTGAAGGGTAAGGAAAATAGAGTAGCAGATGCGTTTAGTAGAAATTTGCATGGTGTTTATGAATTGTACTAAAATTAGATTGAATGCAAGTTTCTGGAACAAATAAAACCCGAAGCTAAGAAGGATCATGAATACCAATTTATGTGGCAGAAAGAAGAGGAGGCCAGAAAATAAGAAAAATCTACTAATTACGGAGTTAGCAAGGATAAGTTACTAACTTTCAAGGAGATAATTTATGTTCCAAACCGAATGGAATCAAAGGAGCTGATCTTCAAAGAATACCATTGGAGTAACCACTTCGGACATCCCAGGTATCAGAAAATGATAACAACAACTAGGAAGAATTACTTATGGCCAGCTATGCGAAGAGATATTGCAAAATATTTCAACAAATGTTTGGAGTACTAGCAAGTAAATGTGGAACATCGACATCCAGCTGGATTGATGCAGCCTATACCAGTACCTGAGTGGAAATGGGAGGTGCAATTAATTTTAAGGTACAAGTAAATTTAAATGTGGAGCATCTACATCCAACAGCCGCTTGAGAGGTGTGACTCATTTTAAGGTACAAGTAAATTTTGACATTCCCATATTTGAGGGTCAAATAGATGTAGATGCCAGAGATAGATGGTTGAATCTATTAGAAGGATATTTCTTAGTTCATGACTTTTTCGACACGGAGAATTTTGTTTTTTCACTCCTCAAAGCTGCCCCCCATGTCAAGGACTGGTGGGAAACCCACTATGAGAAAAAGGACGAGACAAAACCCTCTCTGTTCTCGGTCATACCCACTTGGAATTATTTACGATATTTCGTCAAGGGACAATACTATCTTGTAGGGTGCTATGAGGACAAGTACATACAATGGACGATGTTGCGGCAACAAAGGGATCAATATGTGCATGAGCTGATGAATCTGTTCCATACCCTGCGCACCAAGTTGGGTATCAAAGATTTAGAGAAACATCTGGTGCTAAATTATTACAGTTGTTTTCACATATACATTCAGGAGGAAATGGATTTCCTTGACATCTCCTCACTTGGTATGGCATACCGATATGCTGCCAAGATTGAGCAGAAATTCAAACAGAAGAAGTGAGACTTTGGATCTGCTAATCAAAAGCAAGGAAAAGGTGCTTCCAAACCGCAGAATAAAGGACAGACCTAAGGCATGGCGACTCAAGACAACCTGTCGAAGCCACAAGAAAATAACAACACCGCAAAGCCAAAGAAGGACACGGGAAAGTGGTGTGAGTTCCATAAGAGCTCCACTCACAACACAAGTGAGTGTCGGGCCAAGCAGTCGCTGGTGGCCGAGATGCGGGCTTCTGAGTCAGATGCATGGTCTGACACTGAATCAGAACCTGAGAAGAGGAATGAAATAAGGAAACATATTATTCATGCGGAACCCAATGCCACTGTTGCCACTACGAAGATCTAGAAGGAGGAGCCGACAGATCCGGAGGAAGAGGAACGTATCTTCCACTCCGAGATGTGGGTAAAGGGCTCCCCGATATAGTTCATTGTCAACAATGGGAGCCAAAAGAAACTCATTTCAGTAGATGCCGTGAAGCATTTGGGCTTGTTGACCACAGCTCACCCACATCCATACACCATCAGGTGGCTTCACTAAGGACGAGATCTCCGCGTCAACCAGCATTGCCGCCTTCCCTATAGCATCAAGCCCTTCACGGATGAGGTATTATGTGACATTGCTCCTATTCATGTTTCTGATGTATTATTAGGACAACCATACTTGTGGAAGTGTCATGTTGTGTATGAGTCTCGGCCTCGCGCTATTATTGTTACTTTGGGAAATAAGTTGTACAGGATACCAGAGGTACCACCTCCTGCCGCTATCTCTTTGGTTACTGCAAAACAATGCAGTAAGCTCATTTCCCAAACAAGGAAATTTGTTTTCCTGATGATCCGTCCCCAGGGAAAGAAGAAGACAATGGCTATGACCTCTAGACAAGGATCCTCTACACGATAACAACAAATGGATAAGGTTGTGGAGGAGTATGGGGACATCTTCACCTCACCCATAGGGGTTCCTCTACACTGTCAGGTCAAGCACCTGATTAATCTGACCCTAGGTGCATCGCTACCCAATGGACCAATCTATCGGCACTCTATTCTGAGGAACGATGAAATCAAGAGGAAGATTTAGGAGCTGTTGTAGAAAGGTCACATCTGACCAAGTTCATCGCCCTGTGGGAGCCCAATCGTGTTGGTACAGAAGAAGGATAGGAAATGGAGATTCTATATTGACTATCAGGTGCTGAACAAGATCATTGTTTGGAATAGGTACCTGATCCCACAGATTGATGACCTTCTAGACCAACTCAAAGGTGCAAAATATTTCAGCAATATTGACTTGAAATAGGGGTATCACCAAGTACCGATTGAACCCTCCAATGTGTGGAAGACTGCCTTCAAAGCCAAGGAAGGCCTTTTTGAATGGATGGTCATGCCTTTTGGGTTGACGAATACTCTCGAAACCTTCATGAGGATGATGGAAGACATCTTGTGGCCATTCACCAACTCATTTGTAGTGGTGTACTTGGATGACATTCTGATCTTCAGCCAGACTTGGGAAGAGCACCTTCAGCACATCCAACAAGTCCTCCAAACACTGCGGCAACACAAGTTGTTTACCAATATGTAGAAGAGCACTTTTGGCATGACCCATGTTCAATATCTGGGATACATTATTCATGAAATGGGGGTGCATGTGGATCCAGCCAATATCCAAGTCATTTGGGATTGGCCAGCCCCAACTACTATAACAGAGCTTCACAGCTTTCTGGGTCTTGCTAATTTCTACCGGAGGTTCATGTTGGGATTCTCTCATATCACTTGGCCCTCGAGTGAAGTCACCAAGGGAGGAGCGAGAGAAAAATTCTTTCGGTCGGAACCTCAATAGAAGGAGTTCATAGAATTTAAAAATCGCCTCTGTTCTGCCCTAGTGCTCACTTTACCAGACTTGCAACAGCCATTTGAGATCGAGACAGATGCCTATGACTATGCTATTGGGGTAGTTCTTACTCAACAGGGATATCCAGTGGCATATCATAGTGAGATATTGTCTGACACAGTTCGCAAGTATCCCACTTATGAAAAATAAATGTATTCCTTTGTGCAAGCTTGTCGACAATGGAAGAATTACATTTTGGGGAAGGAAACAATCATCCACATGGACCACCGGCCCCTGCAGTTGATACAAACACACGGGAAGTTGCAGAATGATCGCCATCAGAAGTGGTCCACATATCTACAATAGTTTCATTTGAACATCAATTACAAGAAGGGTAGCACAAATAATGTTGTAGACTACCTCAGCCAACCACTGATCGTGGTGCTCACCACCATGCTCAACTCTTGTGGGCATGAGAATTTTAACTGGCCACTTCTCTATCAGAGTGACCCAAAATTTGGCCACACTTAGAAGGAACTCTTGGTAGGTATGCAAGTTCCAAATTTTCACCTCCAAGATGCAATTTTATGTCACCTGGGACACCTTTGCGTTCCTTCGAGCGAGCGTGCCAAGATGATATGGGAAGCACACTATAGTCGAGTCGCTGGGAATTTTGGGGTCAAGAAAACATTAGAAATCCTACAGAAGCATTTCTATTGGCTGAACCTTCGAAAGGATGTCGAGAAGCACATCAAATCCTACACCTATTATGTCATTGCCAAACAGACCATCAAGAAGAA
Organism: Pinus albicaulis; assembly: GCA_034641835.2. NCBI lineage: Eukaryota > Viridiplantae > Streptophyta > Pinopsida > Pinales > Pinaceae > Pinus > Pinus albicaulis. The sequence goes on from CM076580.1 coordinate 1,170,128,398, forward strand.
AGGCCTATATACTTTGCTACCTACCCCTAGTCGAACTTGGGAATCCATCTCCATGGATTACATGTCGGGCCTACCTTCTACTAAGTAGGGAAATGATTGTGTTTTCATGGTCGTCGACAGATTCTCGAAGATGGCCATCATGGAAGCTTTCAATAAGAATATCACAGCAAAAGCCACTGCTAAAATCTTCTTTGAACGAGTGTGGGTGCACTTTGGGATCCCAAAGTCTATCATATCAGATTGGGATAGCAGGCTCCTTGGCACATTTTGGTCCAGCCTCTGGTCAATTTTGGATAGCAAGCTCACCAAGTCCACAGCTTTCCATCCCCAAACAGATGACCAGACAGAGGTCATCAACAGAATGATTGTACACATTCTGTGCATGTACAACTCAAAGCATCCATGCACATGGGATGAGAGCCTCCCATATGTACAACATAGCTATAATCGGGCTCTCCATAGTTCAATCGGCCATAGCCCCTTTCAGGTGGGCTTTGGATTCCAACCACTATGTCCTATTGATGTAGCTATACCATTTACAGATGCTCAGGCCGAGTCATCTCATGTCCAATCTGATGTTGACAAAGCGAGTAGCTTCATCGAGTGCATTCAACACATCCGCCAATAGGTTCATGATATTTGGATAGAGCAAATTCCAAGTACAACCAAGACCATGATCAACACTAGGTGCCACACAACTTCCAGGTGGGCGACAAAGTTTGGCTACATTTGCAGAAGGATCGCCTCACTAGACCCCACCGCAAAATTTTCCCGCTCCGATACGGGTCGTACACCATCACCAAGGCTGTAGGGAACATTTCCTTCGAGCTCAGTATTCCACCATTCCTTGGTCTGCACCCTGTCTTCAATGTTGATCTCCTTCGTCCTTACTTCCCACCTCTACTAGACACCTACGACACTGCAGAACAACTCACACCAACAGAGTTAAACCCAGACTACATGGAATAGGCCACCATAGATTTTATTATGGACATGAAAATAAAGAGCACTCACCAATAGAATATCCAACTGTATCAGGTTGTCAAAGCTAGCCAACTCCTGCACCAAGGAAAGTGATTCACCAAGGACCAAGTTTAGCAGAACTTTCCTCATCTCATGGAGGAACTCAATGCAATGGGGACCATTGCTTCCTAAGGGGGGAGGAATGATCCAAGTGGATATTTGTGGCCACCCACCTATTCCACTTGGGGCCCCACCATTGTTTCTTTCATTTTTTCAATTTCGGCACAACTTACTATTTTTAGCAATTTTTCGGGTCTTGAACTTCTGGAACCCTTTTGAGGCCCTAAATGATGTTTTTTGGGCATCGCACCTCTAGCAAATATCATTTTGTTTAGAAATGGATATTTTTGGAAAAAGTTTTAGTCCTCGGATAAATCTTTCTAATGATGTTTCATGAGCGTCAAATGGAGATAGTATGCCAAAGTTATGTCGCTGGGAAGTTGAAACACCAATTTACCCAAACGAGGCCCATAGTTTTGGCGCTTCATCTCCTAGGGTTAGGGTTTTGGATGTTTATAGTTCTCCATTGTTTCTCAATAATACATAGGCCCTCAAGCCTCATTGTAACTCAGTTCAGAGGCCTGTAGCCGCCACATCTCTTCTCAGAGATAGCTACCAGCGCCCTAGCTAGTTTTATTTCCATTCTGTCTGTAAGCAAATTTCAGTTCTTTGATATTAATGAAATGAAGTGTTATTTCCACTGCATCTCTATATTTATGGTTATGTTTTTATTCTGTTGCGTTCCTACATAAATCCGGATCAGGCCCTGCCCAGTCATATCCGTGTACACAACGTCTTTCATGTATCATTACTAAAGCCATACGTACATCACCCAAAGCATGTAATTCACTGGATAAGCATTCAGGTAGGATATGAATACAAAAAATGACTAGAAACATTAAAGTTTATGATAAATTAATTCAAAGTTTATTGATTGTAGGTCGAACCAAACGACGAGTTTCTGGTCAAGCCTCAGAGTATAATTGATCGAAGAGAAATCATGCTCCATAAGCGAGACATCACCTAGGCTAAGGTGCAATGGAAGCACTTCGGTGTGGATGAAGCTACCTAGGAGGATGAAGGTTTTGTTTGGGATTCTTACCTAGAATTGTTTGTTGAATTTGAATGAAACACCGAGGACGATGTTCACTTCCACAGGGGGGAATTTGTGACAGCTGGTTTAAGTGCCAAATAATGGTTATGTTATGTTTGTTAAGACACTAAGAAATTAATTTGTTATTGTTATTTGGATAAATATTAAATTATGAGAAGAAATTAATTTTTGATTAAATGAAATTATTTATGGAAGCGATCTCCATAAAAAAATAAAATACTGATGGTAAAATTATTCCAAGAACTAAGAGGTAGTTGAATAGAAACAGTTCAAATAGATACCCCATCCTATGAGGATAAAGGCATATCCTAGTGTGGAAGAGGGGTTATGTTCGATAACTGGAAAAAGGAAATTGAGAGAAGAATTCCCGAGCTGGTGGTGACTAGTGGAATTACTTAGAATCCTCAGATTTTCTGGAATAGAGGACTAGACTAGAGTGTCCTGAGGTCCCTTCTGGAACCTCTGTCAACTCGCATAGCTTAGGAGTGGACCACAGGGGAGAGACGATGACATAATTGCCTCTCTCGAGGTATGGAGGAAAACATCAGTTAGTATTCGGAAGACAGATAAGTTTATCTGCCATTGGTAATCTGAGTTTAGATTTATGAATGATAAATATCAATTTGTATGTAATAATTTGTAGATGTTATAGTAATTTTATTATGAAACGAGAAGCTTCTATGTATTTTTTATTTTTAATGAACAACAGTTAGACTCTGTTAATATACTCAGGACAATAGAAAATCAGGGTAAGAGTAAGACTTAATTCATTAATAATAGCTGTAAGAAAGAGAACTATTAACACAGGGCCCTCGAGATGAAGGCTCCATGTTGGTTGTTCTCTGCAACTATGATAAACATGGAAAGAATGGTCCAACCATTTTATTTTTAACAACAGAAATAAAATTAAATGATGGAACCTTAAAGCTCAAAAAATAAGTTTCTATAGTTAATACTAGAGCAACCTAAGACTGTACATATATTGAACATTATCTGTAGAGAGCATCGAGAGAGAACATAGTTACAGTAATAGAGACATGAAAAGGATACATGTAAAATCAAGAACTAAAAATTAATGATAACCTTCCCCAAAACTGTAAAATATGTATCTATCTACAGAGTACAAGTAAGAATACTAAACGACCATGTGGAAAACTTAACAATATGCTGTAAAATTTCTAACTCTGTAATTGAAAAAGTAGAATCCAGCGATCCCTTTTTTGTTCATTAGAATAGCAAAAGTGTTGCATTATCAGTGAAATAATTGAACATTCAAAGAAATGAATATTTTAAAACGAATGAAAGAGATAAATAGTATTTCGAACATAGTAATAGAGATCTTCTATATTTTGCATTCATGAAGTTCAGAAATAACACATAATGTATTGAAAATCTCCAGATAACCAAAACGATAGAAGCAAGATAGAAAATATGAATAAGCATTGGAAGTAATTAAGCCTTCATTTCAGTTTCACACAATAGAAATATGGGACAAGTAGTTCACCATAAACGCATAATATTAAACGTTATTAATACAAGCAAGAATTTGGACCAAAATTGTTGCGTCATAACCATGATGCACACCAAATACACCTCACACAGTGGGGAAAAGAGTCAGATACTCGTTATCAAACCATAGTCAAAACTTTGAGACGCTGAGGGAATAAGCCCAAAAACAAACTTAAATAACACATGAATGCGAGTTTAGAAAAGAAAAACATAACCGTCATACATATTTGCTTACTGCATGCCCAATTTGGGTAAGGCGTGTAGAATGAAACTTAAAAACCTACAGTAACTAGAACAAGATGGTAAACTCCATAGTGAGCCAAATATCTTGCAAAATCAAGGTTCTATGACAAAATCATGTGCGGAGAAAATTGCTTGATGAAGCAGGTATTAGAAATTTTAGAAGGAAGACCAAAGCTGAGCTTAGAGAAATTCATTCGCCACAATGCCACGCCAAGGAAATTACCTGCATTAGTAGAGGGAAGAGTGCTAAATAATCAGGATACACCTTTACCCAAATGCTAAAGAAGGAATTTATAATTGTAATATGGTAACCTTACCTATGAGAAACCTTTGCTGAAGTTAGCATGGACAAACTGCAAGAAAACCATCAAGAAATACTCGGTAAATGTACTTGTAGAAGTTTGGGGAAAATTGGTTATACAGCTCAAACTATTGACCTTGGAAATAGAATTTCTTAGCTGTGATCTTCGCCTATGGGAAGCTTGGATGAGGTGAGGCTCCCTCCGGAGGAATGGCTTGAATCATCGTTGCGGCGAAGGACAAGAGGATGATAAAAACTTAGATGTAAGTGAGGATGGGTTCCAGAGGAGAATGGAAAACATAATAACATAAACCATGCTCACAGTCTATTTAAGATAAACCATTTCACTGTAATTAGTTACCAAGATTTCATGGAAAATTGTAGGATTACTTACGAAATGGATTGAAGGTGAAAATCGGACTGACGTTGAGAAGAATCTGGTTGAGGGTTTGACGTAGTGGTAGCGGAACTCTTTCTTGCAGAGCTCTGTGGCGGAACAATCGAATGGAGAAGAGGTATTTATGGTTAGGGTAGTCAATACCGTGGAATTTAAAACCATAAACCATTACAACCATTGGATCCCAGGTGTGATCCGATTGATGATGGAAAGTGGCATCATAGGTGTCACTGTAAATGAATTGCCCGAACGGAGCAGCCTTCCCAATAAACCAAATCATTTGAAAGATTTTACAATAGTTGTATATTTGAGCAATAAGATTATAATAATTAAACAATTAATATATTCCATGAATGCTACGTACAGGGTAACAAAGAATCTGAGACGATGCATAATTTAAATTTAAACCAAGTAGATATGCTGACAGGTGATCTCCTCGAAATGTGGAGAAAAATATATAACGTTAGGTTTAGAATTTTAATTTTTAAATATATTTCAACTTAAAGTGCTAAAAAAATATACACCACATGTGTATTAAACTTCGTATAAGTGTTAAGTGCAAGCTGGTCACACAAGTGTAATATTTGAATATATTTGAAGATAAAAACGAAGAAGATAATTTATTTATTTTCCCTTTTTATGATTATATAGTTGTATGTTACAACTACAACTATGTTCACCTTGGCACAATCGAGAAGGAAATCCAGGCCATGGATCCGGTTCATATGTCAGGTTCAAGTGTCAAAGATTCGATCCCAATAGGGTCACATAATGACTAGCCAGCCAGTCGAGGATTTATCCAGACTCAATTATTTTATTTTTGATAGCGGATAGCTTTCTTTTGCATTATGTAAATGTTAGTAATATTAAACCCTGATATCAACTACCTAAATACTATTCAAGGTATACTAAGGAAGTACATGTTTTGGATGACGTTAAATGCACTCAGATGACCAACAAAACTGGTTTTCTATGGGCAAGTTGAGGCTTAATATTTGGTATTTACCAAACCTGCTTTTTCATATAAATATAAAATAGAGAGGACCTACTAAGCTTACCAAAAAAAAAGCTACCTTTATTTTTTTTCTTGAAAATAATGTTTACTAACCCACACACAAAAATATATAAGAATTCATGATATTCTCCATAAAAAGGAAATGCATAAACATTTTTCTTATGAAAAGAGAAAAAAGAAAAAGTAAAAAACTAAGTTATTTCACTAAAAGATTTCATAAGATATTCAAATCTTGCATATGCATTAGATTCCTAAATAAGAGACAGATTAGTCTCTTAAAAAACATACAAGTTTATGTGAAAATGATTAATATCTATTATACTTAATTTATAAAAATGAATAAGTGGAATTGCATGCATGGGAAGAAATAAATTATTGTTAATTATTGAGAAGGAAATATCCATTTGGATGCATAAAAAGAATAATTAAATTTAATAGATTATGCTAAAAATGAAGTTGAATACATGAAAGGAATAAATATTAAGTTGGACTTCTTGAAAAGAAATATATATAGAAAAGTTACCAATCAAACGAGAAAATTACATGAGAGTGTAAATTTATGTGATTCATATCTATTTTATCACATTATCATTTGAGAAGCCATTTCAAAATACACACAAAAAAAAAAATTAATGAAAAAGAACTTTAAAAAAATAAAAACATTAATGAACTTAATCAAAATAAATTTAAATTAATGAAAAAAAAAATTAAGAAAATAAAAAATTAATAAACTTAGTCAAAATAATATAAAAATAATATTTTGAAAGAAAAAATAATAAAGTAATAACAAAATAGGAAAATTAATAGATAAAATCATAATAAAATAGTGAAGATAAAAAAAATAAAATAAAAAAAATAAATAAAATAAAAATACCATTAACAACCAATTATTATAGAATATTAATAACAATACAAATATTAGCAATAGACATAGTCAAATTAGTTACAAACAAAATATTAAAATAATTAAATTAAAATAAAAAAATAATAAGTACTAATAAAATTAGTAAAAACTATAAAAATAATAAATAAAATAATGATAAAATAGTAAAAGTAACTCAAATTCTCAACCAAAATCACAATTTTCATAAAATTTTAACATTAACACATGAAAACAATGAAAGCCCTACAAAAAAAAATTAATTAATAGGGATATAAAATCTTTTTTAAAGGCAAAAAAATAAAAAAATCACCCATAAAATAACTATAAATATTATTATAACTATATATAAAAATAAATAATAAAGGAAATAAAAAACTATACAAGAAGAAATATAAAAAACCAAGGATACAGGAGAAGGAATCACTAAGAGAATAGGGACAGAACTGAATAGCTGCTAATTTTCCTGACGTCATCCGTATTTAAAGTATGAGATATTTTCTCTATTTCATCTGCTTCCTTAAATTTTCGATGAAGGAAATGTTCAATCTCAGAAATGACCTTCGACTCCTCAAAAAAAATTTGGTTCTTAGTCTTCCGAGCAAGCTCAGGAAGAGCAGAGGAATGAGTCCTACAATGCCTAATATTACCAACATGTTCTTGAATCCTCTTATTTATAGAGTGGCTGGTTTCTCCAATGTAGGGAATCCCAGAGGAACATGGGATCAAGTACACACCTTTCATGCTTTTGGGGTCCAATGGGTCCTTAATGGATCTAAGGAACTACAAATGGTTTTCATAGGTAAAAAGGTGGAAGAAATCTGTAACACTTAACACTTAAACTTTACCACATATAAGAAAAAATTACTTCATACCTTAAGGTTTAACTATAATGATTATCACTATGATATTAATTACGCTCATATGGTTTGGACTGTGTATAATTAACACAATCAATATATATATAATTTCATGATATCAGATCTTTGAATTGTTATAATTACCTTTACACTTATATGCGCATAAATTTATAGATATCTAACTTTGGTTTTAACCCTCTCATGATCTTCGTCTTTATTAAATTTCCTCTCTCTGGCTTTGGTTGTAGTACCTGTCCTGGTCATGTCCGGCAATTTAATACTCTTGTCAGTTGTGAGATTTTTATGCAATTTGGTTTATTTTTTCGAGGCCACCTGCCCCACTATACACCATTCGATGTCATCGGAGATCTACGGTAAGGGTTACAGGCATCAAAAACCTTTTGTAATACCCTGCAACCCTAACCGCTCGGCTCATTTCTTCACTGTCTGAGCATCAGATAGGTCTATTACCCTCTAGGTTTTGATTTTTGTAGGTTCGGCTTCTTACTCCATTACCGCTTATTTTCGTAGACAAAGGTTTGCTCGAAGGGTTATCTTCGCCTTCGGTGGTGCACCGATGATAGTTGGCAACTCAGTGGAGAATAGGAAGATTTCTTTCATCGACCGTTGTTGTAACACAAATAAAATCGAGGTTTTGACATAGGTGATGTTCTCAAATTCTGCTTACCAATTTACATGCTTTTCCTTCGTTTCGTTCTTCTTTACGTGGTTTTAATTTTAATAGTTTAGCTCCTGAATTCCTCCTCATATCTTACTCAAATTTTAGCTCAGCACTCTAAAATTAAGTTGGAGATGTATCAATACAGGTAATGAAATTTTCTGGTCTTCTTTTTCTAGTTTTTCTTTCACATTTTTACCATAGTTTAATGTAGATAGGGTGATACTTACTGGTCCGGCTATTGGTTTACAGGTATCTTCTTATTCGAATGGTTTATCCTTGAGTTCCTTCCTCAAGGTTGAACGTTTTTGCTACTAATGGTGCCTAATGCCCTTCTAGGTACCCCTTCATTGTGCCTCTATGGTCCTCTGGAAAGCTCTTCCTCTTCTCTACATGCTTAGTTTGTACATTACTAGGCTTTTTCCTTTGGCCTACAGTGCTAGTTGGGTTACCCAATGGGCCTTTCTAGTTTCTGAAGTCGAAGTTACTTTCTCCTATATTTTTATGGAGATTCGATGTTTGTAAAAATGATTATTCTTTACTACAGTTCTATCATCTGCTAAGAGAGGATTTTCCCCGAACCTATCCTTCTAGTTCCGGTGGAATCCCCAGTCACTGTTGTTGTATTGTCTCATCTCTATGTTTGGATTTATATTCACTGTAAGATATAACTTGTTTTTTTATTCCTTTCAGGTTGTTCTCCACGGGGTTTTTCTCCCATTTTAAAAAATCATATTTTCATTTACAGTTCTATACAAATGCCATGAACTTCTAGTTTTAATTGATTTCTATGTTAACTATTTATTTCTTTTGTATGGTCTGAGCCCCTGTTCGACTCATGCATTTCAATACTATATGCATATCTATGTAAAGTAATTCAGTTCTAAATTTATCCTATGATTTAGATGTTTATTGGATACTGTGTAGCTTCGAAGCAATGAAGAAATCTTTATTCTGGCACTATTGTTTCTTCTTTTCTCAGTAATATTATGACGAGGACTACATCTATGTTTTACTTATGTTTTACTCAGGTGACCAGAACACCTTAAATTCCTCATTTGAGTATAGCTATGCTTCAGTAATAATGTGTCTTGGGTTAAGGTTCCATCTCGTAACGAGGACCAAAATTTCACTCCTCAATAATTTATAAATAAAAAAATTTAGTAGTTTGATTATCTGCCTTGAGTTTTGCTACTATATCATTTGTTCTAATAGCTTTTTCCTTCATTTACTTTCTATTCCTGTTTACATAACTTCAATACAATGTAGTTATCCAATAGTTTTAATGTTACTTAAGCAAGATATTCATTGTTATTAATGCATTCGCATAACACAATTTGCACTGTACATACATAACATAGTTAATACTGTATTATTTTTAACACATCTATTACTGTATTTTTCCCTTGTAACTTTTCCTTTTCATAGTTAAAATTACCAAACTCAAAACACATTTTAGGGTCTACATACAATTCACAGAACTTTAAAATAACTTTCTAATTCATAAATATTTACAAATCCCATTCTTTTTCCAACATGTCTTTCATATTATTGTTTCTCTTTCGTATAGTTAGGTAAATACATGTATATATTCTAGATAATATTATTCATATTTTTAATTTATTGAAATGTACAGATACTTATATGATTGTGAAATTCGCTACTGATTTCCACCCAACCTTCAAGAGAGGTGACTACGTCCTTCTCTTTCCTCCTGCTGCACACCTGAGAGATATAGGTTGACAGTGTTTTCTGCTGTGACCTCAGGACCCCAAGTCCAATCAATACCAAAAACTCTCAGGAATGCAGATTGGTTTCCACTAGTCTCTACCAGCTTAGGAAAATACCTCACTCTCTTCTTTCCTCTTCTAACAGAACCCCTTTTACTCACTGGGATATGCCTTTTATGCTTAGAGGAGTAGGTAACTATTCAAACTATCCAACCAATTCTTATGTTCTTGAAATACATTTAACATCAGTGCAGAAAAAGATCCAAAAAAGTAAAGCATGTCGAATTTTTAAAAAACAAATGATATTGAATCTAGCCGCGAATGTGGAAAGTTCAACATCTATTAAAAAACTTAGGTCGCATTAAAGAATTTTCATTTTACTTTTTTTTTGACCTTGTTATCCCTCATTTACTTGTATTGGTGAATTATTCTCACTATCTTTTTTATTTTCATCACAAAGATAGATTCCTTAGGTTGATGATGCCTTGTATGGACTCAGGTTTGTTGGTTTTCACTTGCTTCTTTAGATTGTTGATGACATTGACAATGAATTGTAGCATGCCTTAATAATGTCTTACTTGGTACACTTGTTTATCATGGTGAAATCATTGCACTTGATGATCTATTTTTCATATTGGTTAGAACTGTATGGTACATGATGAGACATATCTCCCTTGATATGAACATCACTAACACATTTTGGACAACACTAAATATAAATCTATGTTTAATTATCTTCATGGTGATGTAGAGAGATCAAGTAGTCTTCCCTTGCTACACTTGATTTTACATTTTTCTTGGGGAAATTTAATATATGGTATGACATGATTTGATGTTCATGAGGTGAATTAACTTGTTCATATTGATCGAATAATTGTGCAAAATGCAGGAACGTTGAGGGATGTGCGGAAAGAGAGTTTTCAATTTAATATGACTTTTGGGAGGAAATTAGACTATGAATAAGGAGCATTTCTCCAAGAAGTAAAATATATAGCACATAAGAGAAAAGAGTTATGATCTTTGAGGTGAAACCCCTCAAATATATATATTTTATGAGTCTGCCCTAATATTTGTGCAACCCTTCAAACAAATAAAATGTGTGTAACATGCTCTATAAATACCAAAAAAACAAGTAATAGATAATAGGAGGTCATCAAATCCAAATTATATATATATATGTATATATATATATATATATATATATATATATATATATATATATATATATATATATATATATATATATATATATATATATATATATATATATATATATATATATATATATCTATTATATACATATATATGTGTATATGTATATGTGTATATATATATATATATATATATATATATATATATATATATATAAGTACCAAAAAATCTTGCAGAAAACTATAAAGAAATTAGCCATATTGAATGCATACCTATTTTTCCATCCATGAACACCTTGCCAACATGTAGTGGAGTTTTATTCAATCCATCTCAGTTCACACTTTTTCCCTAACTCTTGAAACAAAACCGTAACAATAGCCATGATGCCCGGGTTCGAATACGAACCCCCAGTATTGTCAACATGGGCATCCTCGTATTCGTTTCTGCTTGCATTTGGGTATGGTTTGAGATCAATATTGATTTCAAGAGTCATGGGTTCAAACCCCCGCATCTCACTTGAGTTGTTGCAATTAAAGAAATATTGAATACATAATTTTTGGTAAATAGTAATGGGATCATCGAGATATTGAACCCTAGTGTTATGCACTTGACCTATGAGAAAAGCCTAAACACGAGGAATATGCAACAAGATAGGAAAAAATAGAAGATATCACAGGAAAATAGACAAGCTAAAAAGATACTTTATTATTCATAATCAGAGTACAATTTTCACTTGCCTCTTCAAGGGGGCAACCTCCAGTAGAGAAGAGCTCAATTACAATATGACACAATTCTTCTTCCTTCTATATAGGACTATTTATAGTGTAACGACATCAAAAACCCTAACTAATAGTGGTTTTTGGGATAACATGGGATAACAACTTTAGTTATTAACTCTTGCCCATTTATAACTAGTTGTGGTCTCTTCTTTAGGATGCAGGTCAACCACTTACAGTTATTATTAATGCGGTTAACCACTTACATGATTTATTCACTCAACTAACTAACTATCACTCAGACTAGGCCCTCTTGGGATTATTAAATAATTAAACTGGTTATGGTTGGACCCTAACATGCCATCCCCCATCAAAATCATACTTTTCCTCAAAGTCGAAGTTGTGGAAACTACTTAATAATAGTGGTTGGCTGCCATGTCACATCTTCCGGAGAGGTGTGTTTCCAATTTATTATGACTTCCTTGATCGTGCGGAAACAGAGATGTCATTTGCGAGTATCGAGGACCTGTTCTTGTTGGAGACAAAGTGAGCCGCCCTCATCTAATTATGGGAGACTTGTTTGAACCCTGGAATCATTCCTCACAAATTTCTTTAGTCATGAGACATGAAATACTTGGTGGATTTTGGAAGTAGTTGGTAAAGCCAATTTTAAAGTGATGGATCCTATTCGGACAAGGGAAAATTTGTGCTAGGCATAGCATTTTTTTTTTAATGACTTGGTTGTTTTCCCAAGTCGCAAAAAAGGTAAGGCTATTTATAAGGGCATAAGAACTGAGTGCAAACGTGTGCTAGGGAATTACAAGAAGTGCTAACACATGCTTTAAATTTCTGAGGCATGTTGGGCATACCAAGACATGCCAAGTGCTAAGGCATGCCAAAATGTTACAGGTTCTAAGGTGTGGTGCCAATGTATTGTATGGAGTGTTAGGGAGTGACAAGAAACACAAGGGAGCACTAGTTTCAATTGCATGGAAATGAACAAATAAGAGTTTGTGATAGGGAGTGTTAGTGAGTTCCAAGTGTTCTAAGGAGGGTTTGATAAGGTATGTTAGGTAGTTCCAAGGCATGCTAAAGTTCTAGGGAAGCATGCAAATATGTACCAAGTGCCAAGGTATACCAATGCGTGTTAATGAGTGTTAGTGAGTGGTGGGGAAACACAAGGGAGAACGAGGTAAAAATGCATGGAAATGAATGAATACGAGTGTGTGAAAGAGAGTGTCGATGAATTCCAGGTGTGTTAAGGAGGGAGTGACATGCTATGTTAAGAAGTTCTAAGGCATGCTAGAGTTCTAAGAAAGTATGAAGCCAAGATGTGCCAGGTGCCAGGGTGTACCAACACATGCTAGGAACTGTTACAAAGTGCTAGAGAGACAAAAGGGAGCACTAGGTAAAAGTAATGCATGGAAATGAATGAATAATTTTTTTTGACATGAACTGTCACTAAGTTCCATGTGTGCTAAGGAGGGAGTGACAAGATATTATAGGTAGTGCTAAAACATTCTAGAGGCCAGGGAAACATGCCAAGGTGTGTTAGGTTATAGGATTTTCCATTGCATGCTAGGAAGTGTTAGCTAGTACTACAGAAACACAAGTGACGACTATTTTCAAATGCATGGAAATGAATGAATATGATTGTGTGACAGGGAGTGTCAGTGAGTTCTAGGTGTGTTAAGGAGGGACTATTAATTTATGCTAGGTAGTGCCAAGTTATGCAAGAGTGTGATGGTGACAAGCCAAGATGTGTCATGTGTCAGGGTGTGTCAATACATGCCATGGAGCATTTGGGAGTGCCATGGAGATAAAAGGGAGAACTATTTCAAAATTCATGGAAATGAAGGTCGACGTATAGTGAGCGATAGGAAGTGTCAGTGAGTTTGAGGTGTGTTAAGGAGGGAGTTCCAAGGTTATATGCTATGTAGCATCAAGCCATGCTAGAGTTCCAGGGCATGTCAAGGAGTTGTAGGGAGTGATAGGGAGTGCCAAAGCATGAAAAGGAATGCAACAAGTGATAAATCATGACACATAGTGCCAAGGTATTATTAGACATCCCAAGTTTTATGGCATGTCAAGACGTAAAATATGTTGCTCAGTTTTTTTATGGCCACAGTTGGAAATGATTAACCTTGACTTGGTAACTTGTAGCTTATTAAGTGGGTTAAGTTAAAATTTTACATGATTATCCTAATATGAGTTATAGTAAATTCTTAGGTGAACAAGCAATAGTCTAGTTGTAGTATTAGTAACTTGGTCAAGTTATTGTAGTTGAAGCAAGACTTGGTTGGGTTTCCAAGTCCCAAAACAAGTAAGGGTTGTCATGAGGTCATGATAGCTAAGGAGTTCTAGGGTGTGGAAAGGAATGAGAAGGCATGCCAAGACATGTTAGATATTGTCAATGCATTTTGAAGAGTGTTAGCTAGTGCTAGGGAATCACAAGGGAGAACTATGTCAAAATGAATGGAAATAAACAAATAAGACTATGTGTCAAGGAGTATCAATGAATTCCAGGTGTCTCAAGAAAAAAGTGTGTTATGAGAAGGTCAAAATATGACTTATAAAAGGGAAGCCTATGGTTACAATAAGGCGCTAGTCAAATCATTTTCAGAAAAAGGGATACTTTGGTTTGGGTATACCATTTGTTTTCCAATGACTTAATTCGGTCCCCATGTCGAAAAAAAAGTAAGGCTCTCTATCAAGGCATGAAAACTAGGGAGTCCCAAGGTGTAACAGGGAATGCAAGGAAGAACTAACAAATGCGAGACAGTTCCAAGGCATGCTAGGCATGCGATGCAAAGCTAGCTGCTAAGGCATGTGAAGATGTGCCAGGTGGTAAGGTGTGGTGCAAACACATCGTAGGGAGTGTTAGGGCTAATTTCAAGGTAAATTCAAGCGAGAAATGGCTTCCAATGCATGGAAATGAAGTTTCGACAAGTTCCAGGTGTCCTACGGAGGCAGTGACAAGGTATGTTATGTAGTTCTAAGGTATGATATAATTCTAGGGAAGCATATCAATATGTTCCAAGTGCCAAGGTGTGCCAATGTGTGATAAGGAGTGTTAGGGAGTGTTAGGGAAGCATAAGGGAGCACTAGGTCAAAATTCATGTGAATGAATCAATAATAGTGTTTTTTCTCAGGAGGGAGTGACAATGTGTGCTAGGAAGTGCTAAATCATGTAGAGTGACAGGGTGGCATGCAAGCAAGATGTGTGAGGCACAAGGGTGTGCCAACAGGTGCTTGGAAATGGTAGGGAGTGTTATGAAAACACAAGGGATAACTAGGTTAAATTAATGCATGCAAATGAGAAAATAATAGTTTTTGATAGTAAATATCAATAAGTTCTAGGTGTACAATGGAGGGAGTGACAAGGTATGTTAGAGGCCAACGAAACATGCCAAGATGTGCTAGGTTAGAGGGTGTGCCAATGTACACCATGGAGTGTTATGGAGTGCCAAGGAAATTCAATGGATAACTAGTTTTCAATACATGTAAATTAATGAATAAGAATGTGTGGAAGGGATTGATAGTGAGTTATAGGTGTGATAAGGAGGGAGCAACAAGGTATGCTAGATCATTCCAAGGAATGCTAGAGTGTCAAGGTGACATGCCAATATGTGTCAGGTGCCAGGGTGTTCCAATGATTTCCTGATAGTGTTAGGGAGTTACATGGAACAAAAGGGATAGCTAGTTCAAAATGCATGTAAATTAACATAAAAGAGCATATGATAGGGAGTGTCAATGATTTCCAAGTTTTCTGAGGCGGGAGTGACAAGGTTATATGTTATGTATTTCTAAGGCAAGCTAGAGTGCCAAGGCATGTAAGTGAGTGCGAGGGTGCAATAGGGCATGAAAATCATGCAAATAAATGCAAGGGATGGTAACACATTCCACATAGTGCTAAGGGATTTTTAAACATGCTAGGTGTTATGGCATGTCCATTGTCAAGATCTAAACTGTGTTACTTAGTTGTTTTATGGCCACAATTGAACATGAGCCTTGAATTGGTAACTTGTTAATTGGGATGAGCTGAGATTGTACATGAGAAGCCTAACATGAGTAATTGGTAGTTATTATGTGAACAAGGCATAGTCTAGTTATAGTAGCAGTAACTTGGCCAAGCTATTATAGTTGTGGTGGGACTTGGTCGGGTTCACAACTATGAACGACATTAAGGGTAGTGGAAAGGGCATGATATAGGGAGTGTCAAGGCATGCAAAGGAATGAAAAGGTGTGTTAACACATGGCGGACAATGTCGACTCCTGCTGACGAGTGTTAGGGAGTTCTAGGGGAACAAAAGGGAGAACTAGGTCAAAATGATTAGAAATGGATGAATAAGAGTGTGTGACAAGGAGTGTTAGTGAATTCTAGGTGTCCCAAGTATGAAGTGTTTTAGGAGAAGTTTAGAGTAGGACTTATAGGAGGGAAGCCTATGGTTGTGATAAGGCTTGGACAAAGTGTTGGAATGGAAACAAGAAATGGCTTCTAAATTAATTTTCTCTTAATTAATTTATAAGGAAATTGGAATTCCACATTGTATGATAGCTTGTATGAGTTAAATGAGTCAGTAAGACTTAGTTAGCTCTGTGAATTTGAGTTGAGGGTCAAAAATGAGGCAGATATATTTTTTCCCTATTTTTAGCAGGTCTAGTTGAAGTTATTTGTGAGTTTTAATTAGTTAACTCAATTAAATGGGTTAAAATCACTTTAACTAGTTCAAACTGAGTGATGAGCTAGTGAGAGGTCTAGTGAATTAAATATGATTTAATTAAATAGTAGTGTTCAATCACTTAACTTATAAATAGCTATTAATATTTGTTGCATGTCATTTCTAAGGAATTACCATTTGAGATTGGGGTTAAAGGGAAGATAAATTTCAGTTGTATAATTATAAAAGTGTACATGTCATGCATGAGTTCGTCAAGATGCCCTGAAGGAATTGTGCAATCAATCCTTTGGAATTTCATAATTAATAGGGCCAAAATTCCTCTAAGAATGCATAAGCAAGGATGGTTAGAGCGAGGCTGAGAATTGGTTAAGTATTGGATTTATTTTTTCTAGATCATAGTGATAAAATCATGAGAGTGTAGAGGTTTCTCAATGAGGGAAATAGCATTGTATTGTTTCATGGTATTCACTTTATGCAATATACATATATCAGGGTTTTGAGTAGTTTCTTTCCCCAGATACATATTGTGTTGTGTGATTGATAAATTCTTTCTCTTTCTTATAATGTGATTGTCCAATCATATTTGATTTCCAAAAATTTGTAGAAGTGATTCAGTATTTTGTTTTAGTAAATTACAAGCCCAGTTAAATCCATTAGATATTTTCTACACAAAGTGGTTTCAGAGAAGGGGATACTTTTACTTGTGCACAACATTGTATTTCTAATAACTTGGTTGGGTCACCAATTTGAAAAAGAAGTAATGCTATCTATTAGGGCATGAAAACTAGGGAGTGTCAAGGTGTTCCAAGGAATGTAAGGTTCCCAATTCATGTAAAAATGTAAGGTCAGTTGTGAGGGCATGAGTTCCAATGCATGCTTGTAAATGATAGCATGTGCTAGATTATGTGAAGGCATGTAAAACATGCTAAGATCTTCCAAGTGCTAAGGTATGCCAAGATTTGCAAGGGTGTGACAATGCATAGCAGAGATTGTCAAGGAAAAAAATTGGAGAAAAAAGTTAATCTACAAGGAAATGAACACATAAGGGGTTTTATAAGTCATCGATTTAACTTTTCCATGAAGGGAATGCTAGTCACACCAACACTAGGTGCCAAAAGGTGAGAAGTGCCAAGTGTTAGTGCATTCGAAGTGCCAAATATTCCTCTATTTCCTCTCATTTTCTTTTGAATAATTGATCTGAAATAACTGTAATATTAAACCATGCTAAAGAATACCAATTCATCTCAATGCATGCAAGACATGCTAATACTTTCCAAGCGCTAACATGTGCCAAGTGCCAATGTGTGTTAGGGAGTGATATGCATTCTATGAAGTGGGAGGGAATGTCAAAGAATTCTAAGTAGAGAGTGGCAATGCTTGTTGAGGAGTGTTAGGGAGTACCTGAAAAAAATAAAGGAGAACTAGGTAAATATGGATGGAAATGAATGAATATGTGGGTGTGTCTAGGAGTGTCAATGAGTGCTAGTTTTCATGTCAAGGAGGGAGTGAGAAGGTATGCTAAGAACCGATAAGGAATGCTAGGTAATATCACGACATGTGAAGAAGTGCAAGAGTGCACTAGGTAGTTCCAGGGTGTGGTAACAAGTGCCAAATAGTGCCAAGGCCTAACCAGAAATGCCAGGTGCTAAGGCATGGTGGGATGTGCAGGGTGGCAGGGTATGCCAAGATGTGTCGAGGAGTGTCAAGGGAAGAAAAGGAAGAACCAAGCTAAAATGAAATGAAATGAACACATAAGAGGGTTAATAAGTCAGGACTTTACCTTTTTCAAAAGGGGCATGCTAGGATCTCTAATAATAGGTTCCAATACATGAAAAGTACTAATGGATGTCAATGCATGCCAAGGTTTTCCATGGCATGCTAGGGACTATAGGGAATGCCAACACGTGCTAGGAGAGTGCTATGTTATGCTAGGGAATGCCAACATATGCTTGGGTGTCCTAGCCATGGGAATATGTTCTAGGTACAAATATTTTCAAACACATGTGAGGTGTTAATGTAGGTTAGTGTGTGCCAAAGCATGTAAAGTTGTTACAGAAGTGTTGAGGAGTGCTATGTCTCTCTCATTAATAGATTTGATAGAGATTGATTATTTATTAAATAATATAGTTCCTACATACACTAGTGGAACTTTATCTAAAGGGAATTTGTGAGATAATAAACCTAATAGAGATTAATCATGTGTTTAATCATAGAAAAAATATATTCTCAATACTTGAGGGAAATGATACACACTGATTACTGCTTCACAAATTGACTGTCTCTAACTAGTATGGCATTGGACAAATAATGAAAAAGACTCCACAAAAATGGTCTTAAATTGTTATCTTTTGAGACAAAATATAGTAACAGGCACATAACATCATAAAAAAATCATTGGAATGATCAATGATGACAAAAAAAAATGTAGCATCACTAAAACTAACAAAACAGAGCATTGGTGAGGGTGAATAAAAGATCTTCACTAGAAATGTCACCAAAGAGAGAATTAGTGACGAGCCTTTAACGAACCTAACTAAAAGTTTCATTGAAAATGGATTTGGTGAAAAACCTTAGAGTACCATCACTATAAAAACTTACAACAACTATTTTTTAGGGACCGTTATGATATGTGACATTGGTTATGGGCCTTAAAGGCTAGTCATAGGAATTTTTGTTGTATTATTGGAAATATATATATATATATGTATGTATGTATGTATGTATGTATGAATGTATCTATATATATATATATATATATATATATATATATATATATATGTATGTATGTATGTATGTATGTATGTATGTATGTATCTATATCTATAGCTTGAAGTTAAATCTTCATTTGGCCTTTGGGTTTCCATTAGTTTATACACGGTGAGAGGGATTTTCTTATGCTAATGTTCCCATAAATTTCTTGAGAAGCACATGATCAAAAATATGTTTTATATATGCTCCTATTCAACTTGAGCCAACCTAAAATTTGTGGTATATGTAACCTTGTGGTAGGAAAGTTCTAGGCCACCTTTTCCATGGCTAGGAAACACAATTTTTAAGGTTAGGATAATCTCCATTAGGGTTACGACCAGAAGAGGTTGGGATAGAAGATAAGTGTGGATCAATACAATTTCCTCCTACAAAAATCCTGCTGTAAAAGGGAGTGCCACTCCTAGTGTAATTTTTAGAGGAAGAGTGGATGGCATGGGAAAAAGAAACAAAATATATATATGAACTGAATTTAGTCTTGGTATTCAATTTTAAGATATTTTGTTTCTGGTTCCCACGACATCCACTCTTCCTATAAAAAACTCCACTACAAGGAGTGGCACTTCCTTTTATAGTAGGATTGTTGTAGGAGGTAATAATATGGATCAACACATACCTTCTATCCAAACCTCTTATGGTCCTAACCCTAACGGAGATTATCCTAACCTTAAATATTATGTTTCCTAGCCATGGAAAAGGTGGCCCATAACTTTTCTACCACAAGATTCCATATACTGCAAATTTTAGGTCGACCCAAGTTGAATAGGAGAATATTAAAAATATATTTGTGATCATGTGCTTATCAAGAAATTTATGGGAATATAAGCTTCATAAAATCCCTCTCTCACTGTGCATAAACTAATGGACACCCAAAGGCCAAATCAAGATTTAACTTGGAGCTAAGTTTTTATGCACTATTTTATTTGTTAGGATAGAGGATCATATATGGGTATTATTGAATGGCGCATATGTTTATAATTCAGCACGAATTTACTTATTCTTCAATATAGAATTTTTTTTTAAACAAGTATGAATTCACACTAGCACTATTTTGAATCAAGATGTACTCACGACCGTGGAAGTTTAGAGATGAAGAAACCATCATTGGCATGAACAATGTCCTTTTCCACTTCATCAAGGTCTATGATACGACCAAAAAAGCAAGATAAATCTCCCATGCCCACATCCACATTTCTATCAACATTTTAAAACCACTCTGTGAGGGTATATATGTTTACTACAAAGACGATCTTTGGAAGTAGACCCTTATTTATGAAAAATACACCACCATTACTGCCACTTCCATGAATATGGATATCTCTACTACATATTCCCTTTTCTAGACAAAAATATAAAACTTTGTTAACCTATAGCTCCTAATAATGAAGATTTAACTAAAGTGGAAAGAAATTGAAGTAACCCCAAAATAATCCCTTGCAATAAACTTCCTTTGGGGGAAAATCCATGATTCCTATGAACCTATCTTATCTCTTGAACCCTCTAATCGACCCACATCTGAGAAACATCTTGACATAATTATGCATGATTCCTCACTAACCTCCTTGACCTCTGGCCTGCCCCCTTCCTGAGCTATCCCCTTGCTTCTCCTACTGATTACACCCCCTCCACTCCTCCCTCCTTGCCCTCACCATATTGAATCTTACCTCCATTGTCTCCTAGCCCCTCTTGCAAGTTATACTATCCTACATGATGTAAGTTTTTTATAAAACCTCAGTTGAAGGTGAATACTTGGATCTTGATTTTCTCAACCTAACATATTTTTCCAAGGAATGGAAGGGAGAAGACCCATTCTCTCTTGGAACACCAAGTCTGCCTATTGGGTCGTGCATATCTTCAATATTTACTTGTATCTTAAATAATAAAATTAGGTGAATCAATCTCTAGCCCACTTGGCATCCAAAACTAGTAACTCAAAAACTCAGCCAAACCTCATAGGGAGTAAACGAAATTAGGTATAAAATCTAATTTTCAACTCATGGATGAACTGTGTGGGTATGCTCATTAATTTTTGCTACTTCAAAATAATAATGGAACACTTTGATGCCTCCAACATAACCCCGCCATGAACACCATTTCTTGTAATATTAATGGCCTCAATTATAAAACAAAAGAAAGGATCCTCAAATAAAAATGGTGGTAAGAAAAACTACAAAAATGATGATTCAAGAAATAAAAAAGTCTAGTAAAAAAATAACCAATATAATAAGTAAATGGGGAATAAAATTCGATGAAATTATTATAGAATTGAAAGGAATTTTTGGAGGCCTTTATATTATCTAGAGTGGCTAGGAAATTCAGATTCTGAATTTGTCTACTACCTTTGGTATCTTGAAAATTAACTCCTATCCCATTGGCTCTGTTGAATCATGTTTCCTCTCCAATGTTTATGACCCCAGAGTCCCTAAATATGAACCCCTCTTCCTTTACTCTATTGTCAACACTCAGAATATCCTCTTTTGATCCCCATGGATCATTGGTGGTGATTTTAATTTCATCATATCATCATATGCGAAGAAAGCTTCCATACGTAGGTTGGATAAAAAATCCACCCTCATCAAAATATAATAGCAACTATGTATCTTATTGATTTCAATACAAAAGTTGACAATATTACCTACAATGACATGAGTGGAGGAATGAAACATGTGGCTTCAAAATTGGATCCATTTCTAATAAATGAGGATATAATGAGGCGATATCTCTTCATAGAAAGATATATCCTCCACAATCATTTTTCATACCATTGCCCCATCTACTTAGGTATTAAAATGAAGTTTCAGCCTCATAATATACCACTTTGTTCCAAAACATTATTTTTATGCCCCCCTGATTTCAAATAGAATATGCAGCAATGGTGGTAAACGCTAGGAAGAGTAAGAGCCTCAAAAAATTTTGCACTTCATAAAAAGCTCAAACATATAAAATGGAGGCTCAAAGGTTGGAAGAAAGTAAAATTTTGCAATATTCTAGAGAAAAAGTGAAGCGGCAAAGGAAAAATGGAAGTGATGTAGGAAGAAGTTATTCTATTTGGTAGATTGTTTGAATTAATCAAAGAGTAATCTTCCACTTTCAACGATATGAAGGAACAAAAGAAGCACGAAAATATACTTTCATAGAAAAAATCCCATATTCCCTGGATAAAAGGACAAAATAACACAACCTTTTTCCACAACTCTATTCGCCAACATCGACATCACAAATCTATATATTACCTTAAAAATCCAGAAGGTGTAAAATTTTAGACCCATCAATATATCTCCCAATAAACTTCATGGCTCTTACAAAATATTCTCACTAAACGCTTAACCAATATATCAAGGGTGATTGAGAACATACTCACGTAAATACATAAAGTGATCACCCTTTAACAAAATAAATACCTAACCAAATATATCTCCTTTTAACAAGTAAAATGCATAATAACATGAATTCCCAGCAATAAATAACCCAAACTAGGTGGTTTCACCATTGAATTATTTCAGTTCTTTTGTCCAATAATTCGGAATGACAGCCAAAAAGCGGTAGTGGAATTTTGTAGTTCTGTTCCATTCTTAAAGCCTTTAATGCTACTTTCATAAATATTATTCCTAAGAAATAAAACGTGGAAGATGCAATTGGTTATAGGCCTACCACCATAGGTAATTTTTATTTCAAAAGCATCACTAAAATCATAACAAACAAAGTCAAGCCTTTTCTCCTGAATCTCATCTCTTTCTGGCAAATGGGATTTGTAGAAGGTCGAAAATCCTGGACGGAATCATGATATCTCATGAAGCCATTTATTCTATGGAAACCACAAGTTATCTTCAAATTTTTCTTAAAATTGATCTTTACAAGGAATTAAAAAAGTTGATTTTTTTTTGGTAGCGAATTAAAAGTGTTTAGTTTCTCTAGTGAATGCATAGAATGTATCAACGATCTTATCTCATCACCTTCCTTTTCAGTTCCTATCAACATTTAACCCTCTCAATCCTTTACTTCAAACCCTCTCCATCCTTTACTTCAAACCATGGCATATAGCAAGGGGACCTGTTATCACTATTCCTCTTCATACAATCTATGGAAGGATTGTCACTCTCACTCAAAGCTGCAAATATAACGAAAATACTAAAGGAAATTTTCCTATTCGGGAATGATCTCCCACTCAACCACTATAATTTTTTTGATGAAACTATAGGCATGATCACCCCAACGCTTCATTAATCTCAATAACCTACAAATATACTGGATTAGTTCTCATTTTCCTTAGTTATGAATATAAACAAGAATAAATCCCAAGAATTATTTTTTTACATCCACATTGTTGTCCAGAGAAACATTTCTTGTATTTTCGGCTATCAAGAATGAAAGTTTGCATTAAAATATTTAGGTTCCTCATTGGTTGCTATCTCTCTCAAATGGGGCCTATGGGAGTAATTATTGTCCAAATCGAATATAAAATTGGTAGAATGGGACTTCCATTCCCTCAACATTTTTGCAATATTAGTACCCCTCAAGATTGTTTGTCTGACATTACCTATTTATTTACGCTATGTAATGATGGCTCCATCCTAAATTTTATAGGAACTATGTTGAATATAGTTAGCATTGTTCTTGGGTGGCTCTCACTTAGGAAATAAAATGGTCCTTTATGGCATGGGACAAAATATGGGACAAAATATGTGAGAAAAAACTAAAAGAAAGACTTAGGCTTCAGGCTCCCTCAATCATGACAACCTTCTTGTTAACAACCTTCTTGTGGGAAAAATGTTGGTGGTATGGATCCAAGGAGGTACAAATATTTGAAAAAAATATTTTTGAGAACAATTATGCTCCTCAAATGCCCCCACAACAACATCTCATTTCAATACACACCACAACCCTCTATTTCTCTATATGGACCCTTGCTAAACAAAGTATGCGTTTCATTCTAGTAGTAATATTTCTCATAAGTTAAATATGGCCATACTGCCTTCTTTTAGGATGACTAATGGTAGTAGCTTCATAAACTACGTGATAAACAAAATTAAACAAGATGCGACTACATATGACTGCTGAAGGCCTGACCAAACTTGGAAACTATTGCACAAGTGCTAACTCGATCTCACAATGGCATCAATAGCTCCCACAAGAAGCATGTCACCCAAAGTAGGGTCTTAAATGATGTGAAAACTTATGTAGAAACCTACAGAGAAGTAAAATTCCATATTCAGCTCAATCAAAAAAGTTTAGTTTGGGTTACATTCCCAAGGGAACCTTTTCTATTCATGAAGCCAACCATAAGAGGCTAAAAACATAAGAGGCCTGGTCTAATATTTGGAAGCAAAATTTATGTCCTAATATCTCCATTTTTTATGGATCTTAATGCAGATTAAGCCTGCAAGATTGGACCATCTTGAAAAGTGAAACTATCAGGCACCACTATCTAAAAAAAATAAAATATTATCATTAAAATATTTCTATTATTACTATTATACGTCTTGGCTCTCTTTTTCTCAATTTTATCTCAAATCTAGGAGAGCTTTATTGAAATTTATTATTAAAACTATGCACTATAAATAATCCAAGCACCCATATTCAATTGTTTTTATACAATCAAAAATAAAATTCAAAGAATTAAAAATTATACGTGATGTTTGTGTGTTATTATGATTACGCGCCTACCTATATATCTTAACCATTGATAAAATCTATACAAATACCTACTTTTTTCAGTTTTCCACTTTAAAATAAGTTGGAAAGTTAAGATTTATCTATACTAATGATTCTAATAATTCTAGACTTTTTGAATTTTCATTTAGCAAAAAAATAAATACCTTCCCATTTTCAATATTAATTTCCGTAATAAATAATATATTTTAAAATAATATTTAATATGACATTATAAATATCTACAATATCGATGTCCCTTCTAAAGGTAAAGAAATATTTTTTAAAATAATTTTTAATGTATATAGTTACATTTAAATAACAAATTGTCAATGTCAATTTATAATTTTAATGGTGAATGAGATAAATTTAAAACAAATTTCTATTATTTTATAAATATTTTTTAAATAGAACCTTCAATGTCAACTTATACTTTTGAATTGTAAATGATTAATGTTAATTTATAATTTTAATGTTGAACTGAATTTCGGATAGATTTAAAACATATTTATATTACTTTAAATATTAATATTATTTTTAAAACAAAGTGATTTCCATAAAGAAAATATTTTTTTCTCGATGAAATATTAATACTTTTAAATGACATATAAAATTCATTCAAGGACTAATTCAAACATTTAATTTTTATTTTATTTAGTAAATACTATAAGTTAATTTAAAAAGCAGCTCCTTTGATTATAAAATATATTTATTTTAAAATTAAAAAAAAATAATCATATAGATTGTAGTTTTAAGTTTTAATATTAAAAACAATTGAAAATAAAATTTTGAAAAAGTTAATATTAAAATTTTGAAATATGTGATGAATAATTGGTATAGTTGGTTAGATATGATTAGGGTAAGAGAATAAATAAAAGTATTTATCATTTTATTTTTATGTTTCAAAAATATAAGAGAATTATTCCAAAATGAATATATATTTTTTGTTTTAAAAGAATAAGAAGGTTCATAGTGTGACAAATGTTTTGAAAATTAAATAAAATGAATATATGATGAAAATTTTGACGAAAAATATTTTTATTTTAACCTTTTTAGTGCTGAAAATATTACATATTATTTCATCGCATAGTATTTTGGGAGTTAACCAACCCACAATTTTGTTATAAAGTTTATAAACATTTGATTGTGGTCGATTATTTTGTTAAAAAATATTAGTTTCTTTTTCCATTAATTTTTTTATCAATATACCATATCTCCTTTAAATTTTGAAACAACGATAATTTAATATTGTATTTATTTAGAAAAACATAATATAGTTATCCATTGCAACAACCCTCCTCAATAACCCTAACACTGGACTCCTCTATAACGGTTAAGGCGAATCTCGGTCATGACTCCTACATGTGAACATCTACTGTATTCTGTCACACAAGACACAATACTAAACGTTATTTATTACCTTTCTGTAAGGAACGTAGTCACTCGATTATAAGGGAGAGGGTCTTAACACTCATTATTCTTATGGTGCGGCAAAACATGTACCTACTCGTAATAACATGAATTCAAATAATTCTTACCTACCTTATCATAACTTTGATAAGGAAAACTTATTAATTATTGAGTTTGCAAATATTAAGATTTAATTGCATGAATGTATACATAGAAAACTAAGGCCACATTTATTTATTATTTTAAACAATATTGATATTTTAAAAAATGAAATGTGAAGCCACCTATGAAGTTACAATTATTCTCGTAAATGTATTTGGTTTTAAGATATGGATGTTTAAATTTAATTCATATTCATTAATTACTAATATACATTCCATTTAATTACGGTAATTTTGGAAATTGTATTTTACCAAAATAAGAAAATTTGATGTTATTATTATTTTAAATGTATTTGGTTTTAAGATATGGATGTTTAAATTTAATTCATATTCATTAATTACTAGTATACATCCGATTTAATTACAGTAAATTTGGAAATTGTATTTTACCAAAATAAGTAAATTTGATGTGAAATCTATCAAATTAATGCAAGTATGTACCTAGTTCTCCCATATAATGTCAATCTTTAGTTTTCATTGCTCCAAGTCCTCTACCTTTGTTCAAGTCCTATACCTTTGTTACCAAATTGACTGAGTGTTCCCTACCTCTCTAGGATAAAATTCTCTACTTCCTAGATCAAGAGAACTTCAATATCAAATTTTTATGACCCCTATGCCTTAAACTCATACAAAAACTTCTCAATTTTCCATGTTTCTTGAACACCAAGCTCATCCCTCGTATCCACTCCAGCTATCACACCATTATTGTTTCTTCCTTCATATTTTCCTTCTTCTTATTTTTTTCTACCCTCACTACGTTCACGATCAATCTCCAAATATTAGTGAGGGTCTTTCCTCGCCAAGCGATATCTTCATCACCCTCCATTTCTTCATCTCCCTTTCATAAAATATTCTGAAATTATCACGAAGTCTACTCTTTGGCAAGGTAACCTCATTAATGTTAAGTTGTCACCTTCATTTTACAACAGATTATTTATTTATTATTTTGTATATCATCATTTATCTTTCTCACTTAAATTTTTTATATTATTTTTCATTTTTATTGTATAACACACACACACACACACACAAGTTTTTATAATAAATAATATATATTATATTCTCATTTAATTTCATATAATACATTGTGTTTACATTTTCTTTTGTATAATATATTGTAGCTATATATTATGATAGTAATATACACATTAATTACCTCACTCAATATATTATTATATTTTAGTGAGCTAGGTATTTACTTAGTACTTCAATAATTAAATCAGTTATCCTTTACCCTATACTTGAACATTTTTTCATAATCAATTAGTATGTATAATATTTTAGTGCATGTGATGCATGCATATGTATCTATTATATGCATTCCTTGTATGCCTATTAATAATCCTATAATTCCGACAATTCGAGGTGGGTCGTTACTTAAACTCATTCCTTAGAAAAATTTGTCCCAAAGTTAAGGTTTATATAGTATATTAGTAATTACATTAGTTTTTAGTATAATCATGTAAGGAATCTCAAGGAAAATTTTAAGGATGTGACTTTATATAAGAGTTTAGAAGCCTTGGTGAATCATACTACTGCATAATATGCAAATTTTAAATATTTGATGATATTTTTATAAAAATATTTATATTTCTAATTATGTTATATTTTTTTGTATTGAATTTTGGTGATTTTCAAGGTAAAATGATTTTATAACACAAAATTTGGGAAAAACATTTTTTCAAAAAAAGAAAATTGCTGAATCTTTTTTTGGAAAATGTATTGAAAATTACCGACGAATATTAGCCCCTAAAATTTTCCTTCAGGATTGTGTCCTATGATTGAAATCTCTTTTATAATGTGAGGAAATTTTAACATTTTAGTTTTGATGATTTACTAGTTTAAAAATTTAGTAGTCATGCCCTATCCTAGTAGAGTGCCCAAGATATTCTAGAATCATCATATCCTTCTTAATATCTTCCTCTTGCATCCTATCTATCCTCAACTAGAATATGCCATGGTGTTAGTTATATTGAAATAACCATCCATAAGGGCCCAAGTCTGAGAGTGTCAACTACATTGACCTAAGTTCCCAGGGTGGGGGAAATACTCGGACAATCCTCCCATGACTCTAGGTTTTAGAGGATAAATGGTGAGCAACTATTGCACCCCTCCTAGTAAGACTAGGTTGAACAACATATCATAAAATCTCATTGAGCGTCCACTATTATTGTAGTTTTTTCATCCCATATTTTATTTCTATAACGATATCATCTGCAATATAGACACTTGTATACACATTATAGCATATGCATAAATATATTAAAAAATAATATAATGATATCATATGCAATATAAATACTTGAATACACATTATAAAATAGCCACCAATATATTTATAACCAAAATATATTCAAATAAAATTTCCAACATATATTTTTGTTGACATCTATTATATTAGTTTTTTAGATCATCTAACATATCTAGATATGTCTAGAAAATAGACTTGCATTTAAGCTTCCCATTAAGTATTCAAGTGTAGTTAGTATAGTTATACCCATCTCATCAATAGAAATCCTAATATGTGTTATTTAACATCATCACACAAGTTGATATGTAAAACATAATATGTGTAGAAATTTTAGTGATGACATAATTCACATTGGTTTTTATGTACTAGAAACATGTACATATTTAATTAAGCATACATGAAAAAACATTGTAATTCAAAATAAAATTCTTATGTTTAAGCATTCAAATTTATAGATAAGTTCAAAATGATAGTCTTATGTATTTGGAAAAATAAAATAAGGATATAAAAAAAAAATTATTTTCAAAAATCAAAATAGGTTGGGCTAATTTTTGCATATGTTATGAATGTCTTCATAGGTAGGAGACCTACGAATATACTTGTCCCATTGAACCTTAACTTGGTTCACTAGGTTTTTCCTTATTCATCGAACCCTATTTTCCAATATACATAATGGTTTGACTGAAATGATTTCCTTGTTAGATACCTATAGTTCCTTCCATTGAAGGTTATGCGATTCATTAGCTATGTTGTGCCTTAGTACAAATAAATTAAAAACATTATGAATTTTATGCAAGTGTGGTGGAAGTGCAGGAAAAAAAGGGATAGGTCTAACTCTTTCAAAAAATTTAAATGGTATAATAAAGTGGGGTGAGAACTTTTTCCCCTTCCTAAACCAGATGCAACTTTTGTTTGGTTCTATGCGAATAAAAACCTAATTTCCCACTTCATAATTTCTATTTGTCCTGTGAGCATCATCATAACTTTTCTACCTATCTTTTCTTCTTTTAACCATTTCCTAATTTTTCTACTTTTTCCTTTATATCTTGAATTAATTATTGTCCCACTACTACCTAGGCCTCTAACATGACCCAAATTTGTAGTGTTATGCAAGGCCTTCCATGTAATTCTTCAAATGGAGGAATTCCAATTAAAATATGGTAATTTTTATTGTATGAAAATTCAATGAAGGGAAATTACTTTTCCCACCGTGTTTTTTTATCCATAACATACTTCCTAAGCATATATTCCATTAATTGTTTCACCTTTTCTGTCTATCCATCAGTATTAGGGTGATACACAATAATTAAATTTAGTTGGGTTCCTAAAGAAGACTCAATAGAAATCTAGAACCTTGAAGTGAATCATGAATCCCTATTTGGTATTATATTCTTAGGAACTCTATGGAACCTCATAATTTCATTTATAAATACCCAAAGTATGTCAATAACAACATAACTATCTTTTAAAGTTGTATAGGGACAAAGTTAGCCTTGTATCGATGCATATTTTTACAAGGTAGTGTCTCCATACTTTTAAATATATAACTACAACAACCAGCTCTATATCATGTATGACATATAGTTCCTCATGAAGCTTTAACTTCCTTGAGGCATATTCTATTAGTACTTTGTCTCACATTAATATTTCACCTAATCCTTTCATGGATGCATCGATACATATAGCAAAGTATTTTCACATGTTACGTACTCATAATATTGTTGCGCTTGTCAACAATATTTTAAGCTCAATGAATGAAATTTTACATTCCTCGTTAAATTCATACCTAACTCCTTTGCTTTGGAGGGTCATAAGATTTTAAATTTTTGAGAACCCTTCTACAAACCCAACACCTTTTTTAAATAAAGGAGTAAGGAGAACTGAACACCTGAAAAACATGGCAATAAAAATCCCCAACTGGTCGGTTTGGAAGAAATCGATACTGGGATGCAATTTCATGAAGGATTCCAGCAAAAAACTCTCACCTGCATATAAAATATGAAGGGGTAAAACTCTAGAATGATGTATGTTAAGGACTAATTTCTAATAAATTCCCATAAAGGAAACAACAACAACAATAGAAAGAGAAAAATTTCATGTATCATCCTCTTGGAATAGAAACAATATTCCTGGTGATCATATACACCTAAAATCCATATCTTAAATTTATTTATGTGGCGGGAGTTAACATCAATGGTGAGAAATGGAATAAATAACTTAAAACTATAACCTACATTCCACCTATAAGAGATTGAACGAAACACCTGTAAGGGAGTTTGCGAAAACTTTCAAGAAACTAGACCTACTGATAACGGAACATGAAACCCTTGTGAGAAGCGAAGGAACTCCTAAAATATTCCAGCAAAGTAATATGAAAGAGAGTAAAAAAATATTATTACCTTAGGAAACTCATAAGCTCAAGCACAAAATTTTGGAGTTGGAAGTTGTAGAGGTGCTCGACATAGGGAAGGAATTATAGTGCAGCTCGGGCTTCATAGAGGAAATCGATTACCATGAACCATCCCTTGTGCATCCAAACTAGTCATAACCAAACATAATTTTTGAAGGTATATATTATGACAATTATTACCACCACATCAAGGAAATTTCAATGGGAGGACTACCTTGCGGTGTCTAGAGGCTAAAAACTAACCAAGGGTCTCACCTCCTAAACCAAAGTATGATATCTTAAGTTATTATCTCTGTGGATAGGATCAACCATGTTATGTGTATAGGGATGAGTGACATAGCATATTACTACTGCATTTAATATTGCAAGCATTAAACTGGAATAATTTTTTTTTATGTTTATGGCTTATGAACTTGTTACAAGTCATATAAGAGCCCCAAATGCCAATACTGAGGCATGATTGTGTAAATTTAATGTTGATGAGTGTGTTGATGTGTAAAGAGAGATAAAAGAGAAGGTGGAACACAATGAGGAGAGAAGCTGCAAGTGTTCCCCAACCAATATCAATGTTGGAGTCTGGTTCTATACCAATTCCTAAAGAAAATGTAAAAATGTGGGCACAACTGGGTGCAAAATGAAAAAAAAAATAGCTATGCTACTAGAGACTATCCAACAAATTAAGGTTGAAATGGTTCGAGTAAGAATATATAACGAAATATTAATGTGTTATGAGGAAATTTTTTTAAAGAGTATCTCGGATAAAAAGAACCATAGGGCTTCTCGACCTAGTCTTAATAATGGAACTAGGGATGATGAACAATGTCATAGAAAAGAGAATACCGCGAAATTAATTCATACCTAGAGAATTGAGGGTGAAAAATATGAAGAGGATTCTAGTAACATTTCTAATCAGAAGAGAATGAAGAAGGAAAAAATTGAACTAGATGGGAAATTTTAAAAAATCAAGCCTCCAACATTTGATGGGGAAGTTGAAGAAGTTGTTGAATATTTGATCCTCAACATGAATAAATATTTCCAAATTTATGAGTATGATAATAATCTCAGAGCCATATTGGCTATTTAGCAGGTTCAAGGGATGGTCACCTTATTGTGGGAAGAGGTGAAAATTATGCGAGGAATTGAGGAGCACGAGGTGACATGGGAGGAATTTCAAAAGCATTTTAAAAATAAATACCTGGAAGAATTATTTTCTGATGAGAAAGCCGAGTTTCACCATATGAAGTTAGGAAGACTGAGTATGGATGAGTTCATGACCAAATTTCCATTCTTATTTCCTTATGTACCATACATACATGAAGAGAAGGCTAAGTTTCAATGATTTATTAGTAGCCTACCTTCATTGATGAAGAATTTATGAAGGATAAATTTCAATTCAACAAGCATAAAATTATGGGTGAAGTGATTCGAAAAGCTCAAATTTGCTACCAATAGATTAAATAGTAGTGGAAAGGTGGTAAAAATTGGCCCAACAAGAAGGGGTAGAAAAATTTTCAAACTACTAAAGGTATGGAATATACTTATGTTAGGACTTCTATAGGAGAAGAATGCTATACAATCTACAAGGAATCAATAGAGAACCAAAAACCAAGGCCAATTTGGGAAAACAAAAGCGTCAAGGAAACATAAAATAGTCAAACTCCAAAACTAACATTGGAGTGTTGGGGTTACGTGGAAACACACTATTACAAAAATCGCCCCCATCATGCTAGACTAGAGAAAAGTTTCCAATTGTAAGAGTTTTATATAGTTTGTGAAATAGCAATAAGTATGCCAAGGATTAATGTCGTGTTAGAGGATAGTCAAGTCGATTATCAACCTACCATGATAGAAATGGAAGGTAATATTTTTAACCAAACTGTTTATTTTGGAAGATCCGGGTGTAAGTTTAAGTTATGTAAATCCCAAATTAGTGTAACACTACCAATTACATATTCATATATTTAAGAACACTTGGCTGGTACAACTAGATACTAGGGCCAAGAGAAGAGTGAGTGTCAAAATTTGACATTTCTCTATTAACGTAGGGGGTCATCAAATTAAAGTTGATTTGAATATATTTCCATTAGGATATTATGACATTTTTATTAGAATGGATTGGTTAGAAGGACTTGGGTTGTACTTAATTGTAAGGAAATTTCATTGGTTACCTTGCTAAAAACAATTTCAGGCAAGAATCTCAAGGCTTAAAATCTAGTAAGGTTTCACCTCATTTATACTTCTCAGTTAGGTAAATGTATTAGGAAGAGATTCATGATATATTCTTTCCATGTGGGATTGTCCAATTCCAAGCATAAAATCGCCGCCTTAGCATACATACCAATAATTCAACACTTCATTTATGTGCTTCCTCAGAATATTCCAGGATTTCCCCCAAAAATAGTTAGTTTTGGGGGAGGAAGGAGTGTACAAATCCCCATACCTTATGAGTGTGCCTGAGCTAACTAAAATCCAGATGAAGTTACAAGAACTGCTTGATAAATGATACATTTGTCCAAGTGTGTCACCATGGGGAACCTCGATTTTATTCGTAAGAAAAATTACAACGTGAGAATTTTTATTGATTACATGATAATTTATAAGTTAACAATAAGAATAGATACCCATTGCAGCAAATTAATGGTATATTTTATCAGATGAAAGTCGCGATGGTTTTCTCTAAGATTGATTTATGTTCAGGGTATCACCAGATCCGGGTAAAGGATAAAGACATTTGTTAAAAAAAATTAAAAACCCATTATGATCATTACGCATTTGTGATCTTACCTTTTGGGTTGACCAATGTGCTAGCAACATTCATCAGTCCCATGCATAGTATTTTCCATCCTTTTTTGGATAAGTTTGTTTTGATATTTATAGATGACATTATACTTTATTCCGAAATTTTAGAGGATCATATGGAACACTTGCGTATAGTGTTTCAAGTCCTATGGGAGCATCAATTTCATGCAAAATTCATTAAGTGTGACTTTCATAAAAACAAAATTCAATATCTCAGGCATGTCATTTCCGCTAAAGGGATAGCTCTTTATCCTGAAATGTAGCTAATATAAGGTCATTTACAAGTTTGGCTGGATAGGACCACAATTGTAGTGAAGGATTCTCTTGAATTTCTAATCCCATTACCTCCTCAAAAAATAAAGGAAGATTTTTTTAAGTGGACCAACGAATGTCAGTAAAGTTTTGAACAGTTGCAACACTTACTAACAACTGCCCCTATATTAAATATTGTTGACCTGAACAAGGATTTTTTGATCTACACATATGCCTGTCAAGAAGGGGGATGGGCAGTGGTAACCCAATATGGGAAGGTGAAATAATATTAATCATGAATTGGAAAGAACATGAGCAAAAATATTCTTCTTATGATTTAGAATTAACTAGAGTGGTCCATGCATTGAAATTTTGTAGGAATTAGCTCCTAGGTAGAATATTTTTGTTAATGATAGACCATAATAGTTTAATGAGTTATTTTAAATAGCCTAATTTAAATGCACACAAATCAACATGGAATGTTTTTCTTATCGAGTTTGAATTTGATATTAAACACTTAAGGGGGAAGGAAAATTGTGGTGTGGATGCTCTAAGAGGGCGAGTGCATTGCGTATATGAACTTTGTTATAACCAGATAGAGTTTAAATTTCTAGAGAAAATTAAAGAAGCTTCCAAAAAATATCCAGAATATAATTTTTTATGGAAAAAAACGAATCAAACAAACATCCCAGAAAGTCGACCTGAATATAGCCTAAATAAGGATCAATTGTTACTTTTTAGAGGAGAATATACATTCCCAACAACATTGTAGTTACACAACTAATTCTGGATGAATTTCAGAAATGTCCTTATACCATTCATCGTGGATACCAGAAATTATTTCGATGATAAAAAAATATTACCTTTCATTAGGGATGCAAATGGACATTATAGAGTATTTAGAAAAAAAATCAGAATGTCAGCAGGTCAAATAGGAACACCAACACCCTGCTGGTCTTCTCCATCCATTGCCCATACTCGAGAGGTGTTCTAATTGCATGGAATTATTAGAGTGATTATTTCATATAGAGATGTAAAATTAACCTCTGCATTTTGGAAAGCTCTCTTCATAGGACTGGCAGCCCAGATTTAGTTCAACATTGCATTCAATCTCCAAACTGATGGAAAGATTAAACATGTGAACCAGGTGTTTGAGGACATCCTACGAATGTATGTCATGCAAAAACCCAATAAGTGGGAGGAATACTTACATCTAGTGGAATTTCCCTATAATAAAAATTATCATGAATCTCTGAAGATGGACCATTTTGAGGTATTGTACGGGGGAAGGTGCAGGAAACCTACTAATTGGATCAATCCAAAACTTAAGGTAATGCTGGAACCCGATATGCTATATAAAATGAAGGAGATAGTGAATAAAGTTTAAAAAAATTAAAATTCGCTTAAGATAAACAAAAGGCGTATGGTGACCAGAAAATGACTTCTCGAGAATATAGAGTTGGTGATCATGTGTATTTTTGGATTAAATCAAATTAGAGCACCCTAAGATGGGGTGGCTATGGAAATATTTCACCTATATTCTGTGGCCCCTTCTAGATATTGGAAAGAGTTGCATCAGTTCCCTATTGGTTAGTGATACCTAGTCATATAAAAATATATAATGTGTTCCATGTCTCATTATTAAAGAAATAAATATATGATCCTAAGAATGTGGTTCATTCGAAGGCTATACAGTACAAGGAGATGAAGTAATGTATGTATATATATAAAATGTGAACTTGAATTCTTATTTCATTGTAAAAAAATTTCTTATATTATATGATGGTTGGATGATAATTAATTGAAAGAGTGGGTTTGCAATAGGTCAAACTGGATGGATAATTCCTTCCAGAGCCTCAATGTCTTCTTGATAAGAGATAAATAATGGTATGGAGGTGAGCCATCACTCAAGTTAAAGTGAAATGGAGAGACTTTAGCCCTAAAGAGGCCACCCTGGAGGATGGAATTTTATGTAGGATCCCTATCCTAGTCTATTTCGAAGACCAAGTAACACCAAGGATGATGTTGCTTTTCAAGGGGGGAAGATTTAACATCCTTCATTAATGTAAATATCGAGTCATTTATTGGTATTTACTCTCTTTTTTTCTTTAAAAACTTAAATATACATAAGACTTCGGAAAAATACTAACAAAATGTAAAATTTTAATTAAGGAGGAATAAAAGGATCTACTAAATGAAAAACCAAAAACAAAATATTTACCAGAAAGTTGTAATAAATTACTTCCTCTTTCCTTAAGAATTAAAATATGGCTAAGAATGAAAGGACAAGGAAATCAAACAAGGGGGGAGCTCGAGGCATCCAGAGGAAGGAAACCACATCATAGAAAACCACACATAAAAAGTTGTGAGGGAAAGAAGCACGTTACCTTGGGGACTTCTTGACCTTGAAAAAGATCTGGTGGAACCCTCAATCTATTACATAATTGAGTTTGAACTCAAGGAGGGGTTTTGTGGCCTGATAAACAACCCTGTGAGGGAACCCGAGTAAAATTATTATAGAAAAAAAGTGTTGAGGGGAGATAAAATGTGTCATTTACTTTCTCAAAGGTTGGGTGGAAAAAGGAGTCTATTTTAGATATTTCCTTGATCGTGCCATCTGTAACAGACAAGAAAATTTCTTAACTCAAATTTGAGTTTAATTATGCATATTTATTATTAAAAAATAATATTTCTTCTAGCATCAAAATATTAAAAGTTGTTTGGTTGCACTTAAACATATAAGAAAATTTCTTAATTGAACTTTGAGCCTAATTATGACAATTTCTTATTAAACTAGCACAATCACATTTACCAATGTGGTTGAGATACGCCAATAGGCATATATGAAATAGATTTACAACCACATTCACTAATGTGTTTGATATACGCTGATAGACCTATATCCACCACCCACCACATGTATTTTACCAAAGTACTCATTATATATTTATGAATATAATTACCAATATATTTTATATATCTACTTGTAATATATTAATAATATAAACTATATTCATACTATATATTAAACTAATATATATATATATATATATATATATATATATATATATATATATTATTTTATTATTTGATAATAAAATATTATTGATTTTTTTCAATACATTAATAGTTATAACTCAAACTATACTAAAATTAAAATATAACATAATACTAGTATTTTATTACTATTTATAATAAGTGCATATCTCTTACCAATATATCAAGGGATTATTAATATTATAAGCCAAAGGAACTAATAAGCACAGGGGTCTAATATTATAAAACAAGGAATTGATGATTCCAAGGGAAAAATAAATTAAAAAGCTAACACTTCAATAAGCTCAAGGGGTCCATATTAAAAAGAGAAGAGATTAATAAAGCCTAGGAATTAATATTTTACATACAAATGAATTATAAACCCACATGATTGTTAATATTATAAACCGAAGAGAACCATCAACTTTAGGGATTTTTAATATTATAAACCCAATTAATTAAGAAACTAAATGGTTAATATACCCAATGGATTGATATTAAAAACCCAAGGGATTAATAAGGCCAAGGGATTAATTTTAAAAAGACACGAAATTAATAAACACTAAGAATTAATATTTTAAACTCAGAAACCTAGGATATTAATAAACAATAATAATTAGTATTTTAAGCTCATAAGATTAATATTATAAACCAAAAGAACCAATAAGAGTAAGGGATTAATATTATAAACCAAAGGAAGCGGTGAACCCAATGGATAAATATTAAAAACCTATGGGATCAATAAGGTCAATGGATCAATATTAAAAACATAAAATACTAATAAGAATAAACTGCAAGAATAAAGTTTTTAAACTAAAAAACAATAGAAATTAATAAACCCTAATAAATAATATTTTAAATTAAATAGATTAATAAACCCATGACATTATTAATATTATAAACCAAACTAATTGGTGAAACCAAGGGATAAATATTAATATTATAAACCAAGAAATTAATAAACCCTAATAAGAAATACCTTAAACTCAAGAGATTAATAAACCCTAAGAATTATTATTTTAAACTCAAGAGATTAATAAACCCAAGGGGTTATCAATATTAAAACAAAAACAACTAATAATCCCAACGGTTTGATATTACAAACCAAATAAATTAGTGAACCCAAGGGATAAATATTAAAGACCTATGTGATCAATAAGGCCAAACAGTCAATATTAAGAACAAAAAATATTAATAAACCCTAAGAATTAATATTTTTAACTCAAGAGATTTTAAGACCCAATGGTGGGTTCATATTATAAATGAAAATAACTAATAAACCCAAGGGATAAATATTAAAAACCTAAGAAATCAATAAGGTGAAGGGATCAATATCAAAAACAGAAGATATTAATAAAGCCTACAAATTAATGTATTAAATAGAAAGGTTTGATAAACTTAAATTTTTATTAATATTATAAACTCAAGGGGAAAATATTAAACCTAAGAGATTAATTTTATAAACCTCGAGTATATAAAAACCTTTAGATAAATATTATAAACCATAATATAAACATGATTGAGCATGATTGATTTAAACATTGAGACAATTGCTGTCACAATGCGACGTTGGATGAAGAATGACCATGGTTTGCCATGGTTGATTTTCATATTGATAGAACCTTTGTCACAATGTGACATTCGACCATGGAAGACCTTGATGGACTACGACTAACTATCATTAACAATGGTAGCCCATAGCTTATTTTCATATCAAGACAATGTTTTTCATAATGTGACATTGGACCGTGCATTAATATTAAAGTGTATGACTAATATTTAATGCCTAATATTACCAACCCAAAGAATTAGAAAACTCAAGGGATTAATAAAGCTTAAGAATTAATATCTTAATCTCAAAACCTAACGATTAATAATTTAAACTCGATATTAATAAACCGAATGGATTATTAATATTATAAACCAAAAGAACTAATAAAACCAAGGGTTTAATATTATAAACCAAAGGAATTGGTGAACCCAAGGGATAAATATTAATATTATAAACCAAAAAATTCATAAATCATAAGAATTAATATTTTAAACTCAAGAGATTAATGAACCCTAAGAATTAATATTTTATACTCGAGAGATTAATAAACTCAATGGGTTATTACTATTATAAACCAAAATAACTAATAAACCCCAAGTGTTTAATATTACAAACCAAAGGAATTTGTTAACCCAATGGATAAATATTAAAGACCTAAAATATCAATAATGCCAAGGGATTAATATTATAAAGAAGGCGATCAATAAAACCTAAGAATCAATATTATGAACCAAAATATTATAATCCATTTTTTATAAACTCTAATATCAAACACAATATTATAAACCCTAATATTAAACCCAAATATCATAAACCCAATATTAAACCCTAATTATAAAACTTATATATCATAATCTATATTATAACCCAACATATTACGCCATAATGCAAATCATAATATTAAAACTCAAAAAGCTAATAAACCCAAGGGATTATTAATATTATAAACCAAAAGAGCCAATAAACGCAAGAGTTTAATATTATAAACCAAAGAATAAGTATAAAAAGGGATAGCTTTTTATCCTGAAATGTAGCTAATATATAGTCATTTACGAGTTTGGCTGGATAGTACCACAATTGTAGTGAAGGATTCTCTTGAATTTCTAATCCCATTACCTCCTCAAAAAATAAAGCAAGATATTTTTTAAGTGGACCAACGAATGTCAGTAAAGTTTTGAACAGTTGCAACACTTACTAACAACTGCCCCTATATTAAATATTGTTGACCTGAACAAGGAGTTTTTGATCTACATATAGGCCTGTCAAGAAGGGGTATGGGCAGTGGTAACCCAAGATGGGAAGGTGAAAGAATATTAATCATGAAATTTGAAGCAACATGAGCAGAAATATTCTTCTTATGATTTATAATTAACTGGAGTGGTCCATGCATTGAAATTTTGTAGGAATTAGCTCCTAGGTAGAATATTTTTGTTAATGATAGACCATAATAGTTTAATGAGTTATTTTAAATAGCCTAATTTAAATGCAGACAAATCAACATGGAATTTTTTTCTTATTGAGTTTGAATTTGATATTTAACACTTACGAGGGAAGGAAAATCGTGGTGTGGATGCTCTAAGCGGGCGAGTGCATTGTGTATATTAACTTTGTTATAACCAGATAGAGTTTAAATTTCTAGAGAAAATTAAAGAAGCTTCCAAAAAATATCCAGAATATAATTTTTTATGGCAACAAATGAATCAAACAAACATCCCAGAAAGTCAACCTGAATATAGCCTAAATAAGGATCAATTATTACTTTTTAGGGGAGAATATACATTCCCAACCACATTCTAGTTACACAACTAATTCTGGATGAAGTTCAGAAATGTCCTTATACCATTCATCATGGATACCAGAAATTGTTTCGATGATAAAAAAATATTACCTTTCATTAGGGATGCAAATGGACATTATAAAGTATTTAGAAAAAAAATCGAAATGTCAGCAGGTCAAATAGGAACACCAACACCTTGCTGGTCTTCTCCATCCATTGCCCATACTCGAGAGGTGTTCTAATTGCATGGAATTCTTAGAGTGATTATTTCATATAGAGATGTAAAATTCACCTCTGCATTTTGGAAAGCTCTCTTCATAGGATTGGCAGCCCAGATTTAGTTCAACACTACATTCAATCTGCAAACTGATGGAAAGATTAAACATGTCAACCAGGTGTTTGAGGACATCCTACGAATGTATGTCATGCAAGAACCCAATAAGTGGGAGGAATACTTACATCTAGTGGAATTTCCATATAATAACAATTATCATGAATCTTTGAAGATGGACCATTTTGAGGTATTGTACGGGGGAAGGTGCAAGAAACCTACTAATTGGATCAATCCCGAACTTAAGGTAATGTTGGAACCCAATATGCTATATTAAATGAAGCAGATAGTGAATAAAGTTTAAAAAAATCAAAATTCGCTCAAGATAGACAAAAGGCGTATGGTGACCAGAAAAGGACTTCTCAAGAATTTAGAGCTAGTGATCATGTGTATGTTTGGATTAAATCAAAGTAGAGCACCCTAAGATGGGGTGGCTATGCAAATATTTCCCCTATATTCTGTGGCCCTTTCTAGATAATTGAGAGAGTTGCATCAGTGCCCTATTGGTTACTGATACCTAGTCATATAAAAATATATAATGTGTTCCATGTCTCATTATTAAAGAAAAAAATATATGATCCTAAGCATGTTGTTCATTCGAAGGCTATACAGTAAAAGGAGATCAGGTAATGTATGTATATATATATAATGTGAACTTGAATTCTTATTTCATTGTAAAAAAATTTCTTATATTATATGATGGTTGGATGATAATTAATTGAAAGAGTGGGTTTGCAATAGGTCAAACTGGATGGGTAATTCCTGGCAGAGCCTCAATGTATTCTTGATAGGAGATAAATAATGCTACGAAGGCGAGCCTCACTCAAGTTAAAGTGAAGTGCAGACACTTTAGCCCTAAAGAGGCCACCTTGGAGGATGGAATTTTATGTAGCATCCCTATCCTAGTCTATTTCGAAGACCAAGTAACACCGAGGATGATGTTTCTTTTCAAGGGGGGAAGATTTAACATCCTTCCTTAATGTAAATATCGAGTCATTTATTGGTATTTACTCTTTCTTTTTTTTAAAGACTTAAATATACATAAGACTTCGGGAAAAGACTAACAAAATGTAAAATGTTAATTAAGGAGCAATAAAAGGATCTACTAAATGAAAAACAAAAAACAAAATATTTACCAGAAAGTTGTAATCAGTTACTTCCTCTTCCCTTAAGAATAAAAATATGGCTAAGAATGAAAGGACAAGGAGATCAAACAAGGGGGAAGCTCGAGGCATCCAGAAGAAGGAAACCACATCATAGAAAACCACACATAAAAAGTTGTGAGGGCAGGAAGGATATTACCTTGGGGACTTCTTGACCTTGAAAAAGATCCGGTGGAACCCTCAATCTATTACATAATCAAGGTTGAACTCAAGGAGGGATTTTGTGGCCTGAGAAACAACCCTGTGAGGGAACCCGAGTAAAATTATTATAGCAAAAAAGTGTTGAGGGGAGATAAAATGTGTCATTTACTTTCTCAAAGGTTGGGTGGAAAAACGAGTCTATTTTGGATATTTCCTTGACAGTGCCATCTATAACAGACGATCAAATTTCTTAACTGAAATTTGAGTTTAATTATGCATATTTCTTATTAAAAAATAATATTTCTTCTAGCATCAAAATATGAAAAGTTGCTTGGTTGCACTTAAACATATAAGAAAAATTCTTAACTGAACTTTGAGCCTAATTATGACAATTTCTTATTAAACTAGCACAATCAGATTTACCAATGTGGTTGATATAAGCCAATACGCATATATAAAATAGATTTACAAACACATTCACTAATGTGTTTGATATACGCTGATAGACCTATATGCACCACCCACCACATGTATTTTACCAAAGTAATCATTATATATTTATGAATATAATTACCAATATATTTTATATATCTACTTGTAATATATTAATAATATAAACTATACTCATACTATATATTAAAATAATATCTATATATATATATATATATATATATATATATATATATATATATTATTATTTGATAAAAAAATATTATTGTTTTTTTTCAATACATTAATAGTTATAACTCAAACTATACTAAAATTAAAATATAACATAATACTAGTATTTTATTACTATTTATAATAAGTGCATATCTCTTACCAATATATTAAGGCATTATTAATATTATAAACCAAAGGAACTAATAATCACAGACGTCTAATATTAGAAACCAAGGAATTGATGATTCCAAGGGAAAAATAAATTAAAAAGCTAACACTTAAATAAGCCCAAGGGGTCCATATTAAAAAGAGAAGAGATTAATAAAGCCTAGGAATTAATATTTTAAATACAAATGAATGATAAACCCACATTATTATTAATATTATAAACCGAAGAGAACCATCAACTTTAGGGATTTTTAATATTATAAACCCAATTAATTAAAAACTAAATGGTTAATATACGCAATGGATTGATATTAAAAACCCAAGGGATTAATAAGGCCAAGGGATTAATATTAAAAAGACACGAAATCAATAAACACTAAGAATTAATATTTTAAACTCAGAAACCTAGGATATTAATAAACAATAATAATTAGTATTTTAAGCTCATAAAATTAATATTATAAACCAAAAGAACCAATAAGAGCAAGGGATTAATATTATAAACCAAAGGAAGCGGTGAACCCAAAGGATAAATATTAAAAACCTATTTGATCAAAAAGGTCAATGGATCAATATTAAAAACATAAAATATTAATAAGAATAAACCCTAAGAATAAAGTTTTTAAACTAAAAAACAATGGAAATTAATAAACCCTAATAAATAATATTTTAAATTAAATAGATTAATAAACCCATGACATTATTAGTATTATGAACCAAAAGAAGTAATAAACACACGGGTTTAATATTATAAACCAAACTAAATGGTCAAACCAAGGGACAAATATCAATATTATAAAACAAGAAATTAATAAACCCTAATAAGAAATACCTTAAACTCAAGAGATTAATAAACCCTAAGAATTATTATTTTAAACTCAAGAGATTAATAAACCCAAGGGGTTGTCAATATTATAAACAAAAACAACTAATAAACCCAATGGTTTGATATTACAAACCAAATAAATTAGTGAACCCAAGGGATAAATATTAAAGACCTATGTGATCAATAAGGCCAAATAGTCAATATTATGAACACAAGAGATTAATAAACCCTAAGAATTAATATTTTTAGCTCAATAGATTTTAAGACCCAAGAGTGGGTTCATATTATAAATGAAAAGAACTAATAAACCGAAGGGATAAATATTAAAAACCTAAGTGATCAATAAGGTTAAGGGATCAATATGAAAAGTAGAAGATATTAATAAAGCCTACAAATTAATGTATTAAATAGAAAGGTTTGATAAACTTACATGATTATTAATATTATAAACTCAAGGGGAAAATATTAAACCTAAGAGATTAATATTATAAACCTCGAGTATATAAAAACCTTTAGATAAATATTATAAACCGTAACACAAACATGGTTGAGCATGATTGATTTAA
Organism: Pinus albicaulis; assembly: GCA_034641835.2. Lineage (NCBI taxonomy): Eukaryota > Viridiplantae > Streptophyta > Pinopsida > Pinales > Pinaceae > Pinus > Pinus albicaulis. Next base: position 1,170,172,620 of record CM076580.1, read on the forward strand.
ACATTGAGACAATTGCTGTCACAATGCGATGTTGGATGAAGAATGACCATGGTTTGCCATGGTTGATTTTCATATTGATAGAACCTTTGACACAATGTGACATTCGACCATGGAAGACCATGATGGACTACAACTAACTATCATTAACAATGGTAGCCCATCGCTGATTTTCATATCAAGACAATGTTTTTCATAATGTGACATTGGACCATGCTTTAATATTAAAGTGTATGACTAATATTTAATGCCTAATATTACCAACCCGAAGAATTAGAAAACTCAAGGGATTAATAAACCTTAATAATTAATATTTTAAACTCAAAACCTAACAATTAATAATTTAAACTCGATATTAATAAATTAAATGGATTATTAATATTATAAACCAAAAAATTAATAAATCATAAGAATTAATATTTCAAACTCAAGAGATTAATGAACCCTAAGAATTAATATTTTATACTCGAGAGATTAATAAACTCAATAGGTTATTACTATTATAAACCAAAATAACTAATAAACCCCAAGTGTTTAATATTACAAACCAAAGGAATTTGTTAACCCAATGGATAAATATTAAAGACCTAAAAGATCAATAATGCCAAGGGATTAATATTATAAAGAAAGCGATCGATAAAACCTAAGAGTCACTATTATGAACCAAAATATTGTAATCTGTTTTTTTATAAACTCTAATATCAAACACAATATTATAAACCCTAATATTAAACCCAAATATTATAAACCCAATATTAAATCCTAATTATAAACCTTATATATCATAATCTATATTATAACCCAACATATTACGCCATAATGCAAATTATAATATTAAAACTCAAAAAGTTAATAAACCCAAGAGATTATTAATATTATAAACCGGAAGAGCCAATAAACACAACAGTTCAATATTATAAACCAAAGAATAAGTATAAAAACCTACAAGATCAAGCCTAATTATGCCTGTTTCTTATTTAAAAATGATATTTCGTGTAGCATCAAAATATGAAAAGCTGCCTCGTTTACGAAACCGATATTGATTAAGGATTAACCCATTACTTGTGCAAGAAGGATTCTTTGTATAATAGTAATTTGTTAAGAAAACTTGATGTAGACACGTTTCTTTTTATTTAAATGAGGAAGTAATAGAAATGATAAATTTTGAAGTGGCCGAAAGGTTTTGTGGCTGAATTTCTAAAAAAAATATATGGGACTATATTTTATTTATTATGTTCCAAATTAAATTTTTTACGTTATCTATTTTAAATACTTAAGTTAACTCAGGAAAAACTACTCTAGGAAACTATTATGATTGTATTCTTTAAAGCCAAGAATAACCAAGCAGCCGCATGGCTAAAAAGAGGTGCTTGAGGGAGGAATGGAGGAAGTAGGTTAGTCTCTGACCTAGAAGATGTGGTTCCTCGGGAGATAATCCTATTTTTCTCCACTCGGAATGGAGGGGAACTAGGAAAAGAAATTGAGCAGCGAAAACCTGATGGTATGCCCTCATTCAATTGAAGTCACTGGATAAAATTGAAACCAACATACAGCCTCAGATAATGCATTCAATACTAGTAAAAACCCTGGAAGAACAAATCTTATGTAACGACTTATTATTGCTACAAACAAACCCATTAATGGACAGAACACTTAAATTAAACACTTAAATTAAACATACAATAGTGCCATAGTTTTAACATTTTTATACATGTTTTTAACCGACTATCACATAACATTTAAAACAAAATACACCAAAGGGTACATGAAACTACCTGTATTTAATTTTTCGAAGCTATATTAATAGTACACAAAATCCAAAATAAGTTACATCTCAAATCCGAGAGGGGAATGTTTATTCCTTAAATTCAACATTTACGGAACCCATACATATATCGTAAGAAATAATAAATAAGAGTAAAAGGGCCCTGGTCCTAGATCGGTCGAATGAGCATTACAGATCCTGTAGGGAAGGAGTAGAATTGAAAATCATTTAAATGAAAACAATAAAAACCGTAGACTGCCATCAATTCACATGGCTCTTCAACACATTTCCAAACAAAGGAGTAAAGAGAACCCAACACCCGGAAAACATTGCAGTAAAAATCCCCAAATGGTCAGATGGGAAGAACTCAATACTGAGAGGCAATTGCAAGAGGGATTCCAGCTAAAAACTCTCAACTGCATACAAAAGTCAAAGGGGTCAAACATTAGAACGTTGTAGGTTAAGAACTAATTTCTATCAAATTCCCACCTAGGGAAGAAAAAACAAAAATATAGAACTTGTAGGTTAAGAACTAATTTCTACTAAATTCTCACTTAAAAAAAAAAAAATTACTTATAGCCATAATTGCCAAATTCGAATTCTGATTGGATATAGAAAAAATTCGAATTTGTATAAAAAAAAAATTGGCTCTACATCTTACACATACTTAAATATATTAATTTTATTTTTATATTTTTTATAAATTTAAATGAACAATCATTATATTCAAAATTTTAATGAAAATATAAAAGTTATAAAGGTTAAATTTTTTTGAAAAGAAAAATTATTATTATTATTATTGTTTTATATATATATATAAGAATTATTGATTTACAATTAATTTGCTATTTTATAATTTTTCTTAAAGTAGGAATTATTCCCTATTCTTTTTTGAATTGAAATTTCTTATTTTATAAAATTTTCTAATATAGAAATTATTGTTTTTTTCTCTTCCCTGCATTATTTCCACCAGGGCTGCTATATTCTTCCAATGCATATCAACTAAGCAAAGTTAGAACCAGACTGATTCCTATTCAAGAGTTAGAAAACTAAGTTCAATAACCTATTTCCACTGTAGCTAAACAGGTACAAACCTGTAATTTTTTTTAAAATAAATCAATACCTTTCAATTTACATATTTTCTGAATTTATAAAATATATTTAAAAAATATCTTAAATTATATAATATGAAATGTACTTATATATTTAAAAACCTATACAAATATGTATGTATAAAATTGCAGATTAAATAAACTATTATTTACTTGTTACATACTTCATTGTTTTCCCTTCAAATAAACTACTATTTAATTGTTACATCATTTTTTTTCCCTTCAAATAAATGTCGTGCAGATTCAACGCTCTTGTACTATATATGTTCATGGCATGGCAGGAAGCACATTAAACGTTAAAGGTTGGAAACAGCACATTAAAGGTTAAAGGTTGGAGACATCCCAGTCCACCAGGCGAAAAGCTTTGAAAAAAAAACAGGTAAAAAGCTCTTAAACAAAATTATCACCGTACCGGATTTTCATTTTCCAAATTAATGACCTGACCGAACCGAATCCACGAATTTATGTATTTCTATAATGTAATTTTTTGAAGGCTTTTATGGTAGTTTTTTCCGAGTAGTCTATAATCCAATTTTTTGATGGCTTTTATGATAGTTTTTTCGGAGTAGTCTATAATGCGATTTTTTGAAGCCTTTTACGGTAGTTTTTTCCGGTCTAATTTCTCTAAATTTCTACGGGAATTTAGTGAAAATAGAAGTTTGATGGGTAACCTTGCACAATCAAAGTGCCTTAGGGGTTTTCTAGGGTGCTGAATCCATATATACAGTAAAAACCCCAGTTTAAATAACATAAATTAAGATTTTACATCAATTTTTTTCACCAGATTCAAACAATTGAATCTCCAAAAAATCGCACTAAAGACAACTCCATTTTTTTCGGGCGGTAAGGCTGAACATCATCCTGTAACTGGAAGAGAAACGGTATTACAGGTCATGACATCCACCTGCAAGCCATATCTCAAAGTTAGTTGTGCAGTGGGAGTAAACATCAATGGTGAGAATTGGAATAAAGAACTTAACCCTGTAACCTACACTCCAGCTGTAAGGGATTGAGCCGAGCACCTTCGAGGAAGTCTGGGAAAGCCTTTGAAGAAGCCCGCCCTACTGAGAACGGAACACGAAACCCTCGTGAGGAGAAAAGGAACTCAACAAATCAACCAGCAAAGGAAAAAAAAATAGATTCAACAACTATTATTATCAGAGGAAACTGATAAGCTCGAGTAGGAAACCTTGGGGTCAGAGGTTGCAGAGGTGCTCGACAGCGGGACAGAGTGACAGTGGGTCTAGGGCTTCCTAGAGGAAAGTGGTTTCCATGAACCGTCTTGAGTACATATGAACTGTTCCTCACGAACCCTAATTTTGGATGAGAGAGATGATGCCAAACATTACCCATAAAATGAAGGAAAATATAGTGGGAGGACTGCCTGGCAGTGTCTAGAGGCGTCAAACCATCCGAGAGTATCACATCTTAAACCAAAGTATGATATCTTAAGCTCTCACCGCGGACAGGGTCAATCATTTTATGCGCCTAGGGAGGGGTAATATTGTACATTAGTATAATGTTAAATACCTCAACAATTGAACAAAACTATATTTTTTTTTAGGTTTGTGGGTTATGAGTGTTACATAAGGGCTTTTGAGTATTTACTAAATGTTATTTTTCAAGTAGGAAAAACGATAAACTTTAATATATTACAATATTTAAAAGAAATTTTTATTTTTTTCTTAGCAATGCCTTTATGTAAGTGATTCCAGTCATAATGTAGCTTTCTCAATGTTGATTTTAACTTTATATAGTTATTTCCTACCTATAGATTTTTCAAAAAAAAATTAAATCAAATTAGAAATCTAAATTACAAAAGTAGAATGACTTTTTATTATCCTATTTACTATGTTACAAGACAATAAATATATTACATGGGTTTCATAAATGTCTAATTCGTTAACCTTGAAAATATAATAATAGTTGAATCCACTAAATTTCAAAACCATGGGTTGAACTAGCATGCTCTACAAAACTATTAAAAGTGAGAGCTTTGTGCTAAAATCACAAAAAATGAATGTAAAAAAGTTGTCAAAATCTTTTTCAAGGTATTTGACCCCTGGCAAAAACAATACCCCTCAAGAAAAGAGTGTTCGTTGTCCTCTGAATGACCCTTTATTGTGCTTAACATGCATAAATTATTGTGCCTAACATGCATAAATTGCGCAAATGGGTAACCATTCAAAGAATCTAATGCATGCACAACATTCTTCTACATGATTTTTTCTTTACATAAAATGGGTCAGAAGAGAATATCACGAACAATTCATGGCACCAATTTCCATTGTTTCTTTATACGAAGAGAATTGCTCAGTTTTCATATACTTTGTTACTGAATTTGAAATATACTTCAAGGTTTCCACCTTCACTAACACCACCTTGTTTTCAACTACATCTTTCACAAAGTAATATTCAACATCAATATGCTTTGTCATAGAATTATATATGTGTTCCTCCAAAAGAAAATTGCACTAGGATTTTATTATATCTCTTTATAGGTTGTTGTACTAACCTAATACCTTAAAACAATCATTTTAACCATATTTCTTCATTTCTTGCATGAGTGGCTACCATGCATTAGGTTTTGTAGAGAGTAACACTACACATTGTCTTTTTATCATTCAACCAATTGCTCTCCCAAATAAGTTAAACACATACCCCCTTGCACATCTTCTATGATCCAAGCATATAGCCCAACTTTTATCAACAAATCCATGTATGTAAAGAACTATATCTAGTCTTGGTTCAACATAGTAGAACAATCCATAAATATTAACGAGAAAATATATATGAAAACCCTCTTTACTCTATCACAATGCTCCTTCCCTAATTTTGATGTCGACTTGTTAAAACATCTCATTAGATATACCTTTACTTTATTTCTTTGATCTTTTCTAGCTTAGTTTTAGTATGAAGTATAGTTAATGGAGTTGAATACAACATCCTATATTGAGGCCTGTAGGAAGATGCATCCACAAAACAACTAAAAGGTTATGTGATAAATGGAAAGAAAGAATTGGTATACAAGCTAAAAAATTGATCTATGAGTTAAGAAACATCGACAAAATAGCCAAAAGGTTTTGTGATAAATGGAAAGAAAGAATTGGTATACAAGCTCAAAAAAAATTGATATATGAGTTAAAACATTCCCAAGAGCTGTTGTATACAAAATTTATTACCTATGTCTTAGGACTTGGATTTATAAGGACTAAGTTTGATCATAGTATGTATTTCAAATGCTTTCATGAGGATTTAAAGGAAGAACCCATAGCCCTCCACCCAGGTAAAAAAAAAAAAAAAAAATTGACTTTTTTTTATCTATTTTAATATTTTTTTGCAAACAATTTTTTCAATTAGTAATTTTGTAATGCATGCGAGTTTGACTCATTGTTTTGTAGTTTTTGTTTTGGGACTTGGCTTTATAAAGAGCAAGGTTGATCATAATATGTACATTTTGTTAAAGAACTATTAATGTATATAGATTGACTATTTTTGAATATCATATAATCATATATATATATATATATTTGGTTTTTTAGGTTTACGATTTTGAGATAATATCTTTACTTTAAAGTGTGTGTTTGTAATTACGTAAGTGTTTATTTTATTATAATTACTTCTAATAATTAACTATGGCTAACTAAAACCTACAATAATTTTTTTAATTTAATAAGATATATTTTAATTGTTATAAATTATTCAAATCAATAAATTTTAAAAGTTATTTGTTCTTAATAAAGATGTGTTTTTTTTTTTTTTTTTTTTCAAGTTTTGCTAGAATAATATTTGAGTGATGTAGAGTCAATGAAATCTCATATTTCATCATATTTTTCATAATTTTATTATTTTTAACTTCCATTGTATTTTAGTTTTAATTTATTGTGTATATATTATTTATTTGATTTTATATTATAATTTAATATAATTTTTTTTTAAATAAAATTAAAATATTTTAATAAAAAAAATGATGTTCTTATCCTACACTGTAATTACTAGAAATCTTGAAGAAAGATCTATATAATTATTAAATTTCAGTACATAGTTTTATATTATTCCAATTATTACCTATGCATTCAATCTGTCAATGTTATTCTTTTACAATTGAAGAAATATTCAATAGTTTTTGTGTCAAATCATTTTAACGAATTCTAGTGACTTTGAAATTTTTTATTTAATTCCAATATATTTTAATTGTTTAGAATATTTTATAAATTTAATAGACATAATATTTAGATAAGTTTTCATTTTTACTTTTATTTTTTTCTTTTTCTTTTTCTTTTCACTTCATTTTTATCATGATTTTTACATCCATGTCTATATACATTACTTTGATTGGGGAATGGAATTGAACTTGTAATGAGTGCCATAACAGTCTTCCTTATAATTGTTTAACCAAAACCCCACAAACATACTATTCATATTTTTGAGATAGAAGAAAATCATATTAAATATAAAGTATAATTATAAAACCTTCTCAACATGATTTTAACGCTAATTTTTTATATAACACATTATATTTTTTATATACTATTTATTCTTTTATATACTATTCATTTCTTTGAAATACAAGAAAATTATATAAAAATCCAAATTATAATCATAAAATCATATCAGCTTGATTTTAAGCTTATTTTTTTATATACCACATTATCATTTTTTTAAAATGAAATCACTGTAACAGATTGGAAAAATTGAAAACATGAATATTAACATATTACCCTAAAATAAAGATAACAAGTTGTAAGGAAAATAATTTTCCTAGTTTGGGAAAAAATCTTACTACGTTGTTTTGTAGTATTCAAAGAGATGACATGAGGCGATACCACCTCTGGTATCATGTACAAGTTATTTCCTAAATTAATAATAACAGCATGAGGCCTGGACTCATACACAACATGTCACCTCCACAATTATTGTTGGCCCAATAATACATCAGCTACATTAAGAGGAGCAACATCACACAATACCACATCCATGAATGGTTTGATGCTGTATGGAAGGAAACATTGTTGGTGGACGTTTAGATCTCTCCCTGGGTGAAGCCACCGAATGATATACGGCTATGAGTGTGCTATGGTCGGTAGTTCAAGCCACTTCACGACCTCTGTTGAAATGAGGTTCTTTTGGCTTCTGCTATCAACAAGAAATTTCACTAGAGAACCCTTCACCCACATCTGCGAATGGAAGAGGAGCTCCCCCTCCTCTGGATCCTTGAGATCCTCCCTATGGAGCTTGGTGGTGGAAAAAGTGGATCTGGTGTCCACATCAATGGTCTCCTTCCCTTTTTCATCTCCCTTTTTTGGTTATGGCTCAGGGTCAGAACATGCATCTGATTCGGGTGCCTTCAGTTTTTCCACCAACAACTATTTGGCCCGATACTATGTTGTGTTGTGAGTGGGGCTGTTATGGAATTCACACCACTTCCTTGTTTCCTTATTTGGATTTGTCGTGGTATTCTAAGTTGCCTCACTTTGGATATTCCCTTATTTCTATGGTTCAGGCACACCTTTCCCTGGATTTGGATTTGGGAATCCAAAATCCCTCTTCTTCTGCTTAAAATTTTGCTCAATATTCACGACATAGAGATATGCCAAGCCAAGCGAGGTAATTTCGAGGAACTCCATTTCCTCTTGAATGTGTCTATGAAGATATCTCCAATACTTGAGCACCAAATTTCTCTCTGAATATTGGAACAAATTTGTCAATTCATGCACATCTTGATCCCTTTACTTCTGCAGCGTGGTCCATTGGATGTACTTGTCCTCATAGCTCCCCACGGGGCAGTATTGTTCCTTGATGTCGTCTTGGAACAAATTCCAAGTGGGTGCGACTGAGAACAAAGAGGTTTCCCCCTCATCCTTTTTCTCACAGTAGGTCTCCCACCAGTCTTGGACATGGGGGGCGGCTTTGAGAAGTGAAAAATTAATCTTGTATCGGTCGGAGAAATCATTCAGTGAGAAATAACCTTCTAGAAAATTCAACAATATATCTACAACATCTGCATTAGTCTGGCCTTCAAATACAGGAATGTCAAAGTTTAACTCTACATTTAAGGGAGTGGCACCTCGAGAGTGATTTTTGGATGCAGATGTGTTGTAGGTGGCCAATCGTTGAAGGATCTAAGAAAAGTTATCCATTATCGTGTTCCTTTGTTTCTCGAGGGCCTCCTCGAGAAATATTTTCATAGGATATCCTGCTCCCTCTTCTTTATTTTCTTCTTCCATAGGAGGTCATCGGGGTTTGCAAGGTTGATCTTGCAAGGGTTCAACCAGTTTGAGCCCTTACTCCTTATACCCTAACCTCGTTGGGGACATGCAACAAAAAAAATGAAAGAGAAGACCTCTCTAATACCATTGATCTGGATTTATGAAGGAACACAATAGAATACACATATAACCAAAAATACAATGATGTAGCAGAAATAACACTTCATTTCATTAATATCAAAGAACTAAAATTTTCTTTCAGACAAAATGGAAATAAACTATGTAGGGTGCTGGTAGCTTATCTCCGATAAGAGATGTGGCAGATACAAACCTTTGAACTATGATGCAATGAGGCTCAAAGGCCTAATTATTTTTTAGAAACAATGCGAAAGCCTAAACATCCAAAAACCTAATTGTAGCAGATGAAGCGCCAAAAATATGGGCCCCGCTGTGGTAAATTGATGTTTCAACTTCATGGGAACATAAATTTTGCATACAATCTATGTTTGACATGCATCATACCTCCTTAGAAATATCTATCCAAGGATTACTACTTTTGGTGTGAGTAGCATCTGTCCATGGGTCAATGTTGCTCCTGGTTTTCCCAAAAAAAGTTATTTAGGGCCTCAAAACAACTTCAGAATTTTAGGACATGAAAAAATACTAAAATAGTAAGTTGTGCTGCAGTTAAAAAACTAAAAGAATTGATGGTGGCATTTCAAATGGAATATTTGGGTGGCCACAAATATCCACCTAGATCATTAGGGCCCCAAAAAAACACTAAAAGTTTAGGATCTAAGAACTTGCTAAAAATAGTAATATGTGCTGAAAGTGAAAAAATGAAAGAACTAATGGTGAGGGTCCAAATGGAATATATGGGTGGCCACCAATATCCACCTGGATCAATGAAAGTCTTGAAAATAATTTTAGCAGATACATGGTTGAGGTGCATAAAAAATTTTGAACAATAATTAATAGTTTGTGTTCTGTAAAAATGTGCCATATCTATAATGAATTTTTTCTAGGTATACATGTTCTGAGATGGCATGAAGGGCTGACTTGTCTGAGATGTAGGAGAGAGAAAGGTCTTCATCGCTTTTCCCACTTTAACAACATGGATCTAGGTGAACAACCTAATGTTCTAAGAGTTCTTACACAACTTGAAGAGATGACAATAGCACGAGCGAATCCAATATTTCATGTCTCCCATGCTTGTGGTGGTCAATATAAATATAATGTCCACATAATAAGTTTTCCACATGATATATCTTAAATTGTGAAGAAGCTTCCATGATGTATTGAGAAGCTATATTTTTTTTATTGTTAGAAGACAAGGTGTTCAATCCAGGTACTATGAATTCTATGTGAAGAGAAATTGTGTGATGGATGCATTTATTTTCAAAATCAAAATGGACAGGTACTACAAGGATGTCAAAATTGACATGGATTCAGCTGTTAGTATCCTATAAAGAGCTATTAATGTCTCTAGCATGTTATAATATGTTGATAGTGATCATCATGAAATAGATAAGGCTGATTTCAACATCAAAACAGAGAGGGTTCATTCTTTGCATTATCACCCCTCACCGTTTCTCTCTCACTTGCCTAATGAATCGAGGGAAGTTGATCGAATAAGAAGATTTATTGAGAATGGAGAAAACATATATGTTGAATCAATGGATTGGACAGATATTGGCACTTCTCCCATTACTGAATATAACACAGAAGGATTTTTAGACATGGAATTCCCCACTTTATTCCCTCTAGGTGATGTTGACTTGTTGTATCCATGTATTTGCAATGTGGAGATGCATAGATAGGGTTTTCATCTATTGAGATATTATGATCAAACACTTGGAATCCATCATTTGTTTCGATATTTATTGTTGAATATGATTATGCTCCATTGTAGCCAAGGGCCAACTTATTTATTTTTGAAAAATAATATCCATGAAAATGTGCCTGAAACTATTCAGAAGTTTCATTAGCAACTTCGTTATCTTCCAAACAATAAATTGGCAGATAAGTTAATGCATTTTGGATTTTCTATCATGGGTACAAGGGCTTATTGGAAAAAGGCTGGTTCTGAACTCACACACATGATCACCTAGTTGGGTTTCTGTACTTTGTTTTTTAATTTTTGTACAGCTGACATGAAGTGGTATGACTTGCATGCTATAATGCCTTCAGAAAAAAATCTTATCCGCAAACTGAGAATGCGAGAAGAAATGAAAATTTTATTCGGTACCCTGATTTAGTTGCTATGTACATGCACGAAAGATTCAATATTTTCTATCAAATAGTATTGCAGGAATATATTGGTGCTAAGGAATAGGGGTATAGGTTTGTTGTTGTTCCTTCTCAACTATTTTCTTAAACATTTGAAGAAAAATGTTTGCTCTTCCTTATCATTGGTTCATATATGTTAATCTCCTGTTATAAAATTTCCCACGTACAAGTGGAAACATAGAAGTTTGGCTCACATTCATGGATTCTTGTGGTTGCGTGGAGCACCATATATGGAAACATTGGATTGGTTGAATTCCACTGTTGTCGACGTAGAAAGGTGCTTCTTCAAAAAATATGTGATAGCTTGGAATCCACGTGACATACATCATCGAAATTTGATGATACCTCTAAGCATTAATGACAATATGTGCCTTTGATATATGAAACAAATATTTTCATGCAATTGTGAAAAGGATTATATAATATTTGGTTAATTGTGTGTAAATTCATACAAAATGTAGTCTTGATTCTTGTTTATGCAAAAAAGGGCATGTGATTTTGTGTGGATATGATGGTCCATGGGAGGTTCGTGCCAATTCGACATTGTGCATAGATGAAAAAGAGAAAAAAAATATGAACCAACTCGAAATGATGACCGTTTAAATGTACACAATGTGGATCTTTTAACAATGTGGTGAGCTAATGTTGATTTTCAGCCTATTGTCTCTGAACATGTAATTCTTATGTATATTTTGAAATACACTTTGAAGGAAGAAAGGATATCATAGAGATATCACGATATGTTGACAAGACTTGCTTGAGGTAGTGGCTCATAGGCTCTTGTGATTTCTTCCTATAGAAGTTTCACTGCAAAAACACTTGTTGATCGCGACATTGGAGCACAAGAAGCTTGTAATGTTTTGCTAAAGCTCCAGGCTCTTGTTGTTTGTAGTTGCAAATTTGTCTCGATGAATGTTGGAAAAAATGTGTATAAAAGGTTTTCATTCCATTATGATGAAGTTTTTCTTGGAAACAATTTCACTAAGGTTTATCAAAGTTTACCAAGTTGTTTGGAGCATTTTTTCTTGATAGAAATAACAATATATTGGATTTTTGATGCGAGGCATCGACAAGAGGCATGGAAGGCCTAAGATATCCATGTTGTTGTTCATGTTTGGTGATGATTTTTTGTTGTTCCTGATGAATAGTAAAAATATTTTGATACCTTTTGTTGGACTGAGTTTCTTTTATACAATCCATTTCGTGACATTGCTTCAGATATCAAGTGATCAACTAGACGTATCATTGAAAATTGGAGGAATTTCAGATATCGTGCTTGGCATGTTGATTGAGACCCTTTTCTAGATGAAGGAAGTGATGATGATGAGCCCCTGATAGATGAAGAAAATGGTGATCAATATTATGAGTTGTGGGAGTTTATTTTGCAGTTGGTTCCTCCAGGAAATGTAAAAATTTCCTACCTTGACAATCTTGGTAGAAGGGGCTTTCATTTTCAATATAATTGGCAAGAAACAATGGTATTAGATGACTTTTTACGAGGAATTTATTTCATAAAATATGCGCAGTCTACAGTTGTTGCGAATGAAAGCTATGTAGTGACATATTTTCCACCTTCATCTCTACCAAATAACCAACTAGCTGCTTTTGAAATTTTTTTCTGACACTTTTTTAATGGTGGGAATGATAGTGACTTGAAAATGGTTATTCAAGGAACTGCTAGAACCGATAAGTCTTCTATCCTTCACTGTGTTTCCCATGCTCTATATCATTTGAAGATGAATGATAAAAGTACTTTGTTTCTACTCGCACCTATAGGTATAGCTTCTTTTAACATACACGAAAAAAATATACATTCTTCTTTGAAAATTTCTATAAAATATATGAAACCATTGTTTTTCTAGGATCTCGCAATGTTTCAAAAAGAAATGACACATGATTTCTATATATTGATTTATGATAAGATATTTATAGGTCCAAGGCTTTTCATATAGATAGATTCATGTTTGCGAAAAGCCTTTCCTGAAAACAAGGTTTCTCCTTTTGGTGGGAGGTCCATTATTCTTGTGGGTGACCTTGGCCAACTACCCCATCCTAGGGATAAGCCTCTATATGCAGGCAGAAAAGCCGGTAATTTTTTGTGGGAAATCTTCAAAATTGTTGTTACTTTGGACAAAATCTATAGGCAACAAGGTTATGATCCAAGAAAAAACATCTTTTCGCAATATTATAGCGAATATTACAAATGCAGAGCCCATTCTTGTTGATCGGGATCTTCTCATGACATGTGTCGATAGTTTCTTGGATCGAATGGAGAAGAGTTTATTTTATTCCTCTATTTACTTCTTTGCAATGAATAATCTCGTCAGTTTTCACAATCGTAAAATGATAAAATCATTTAATTGTCGTATTCCGAGATCTATTGATGAATGTAGCAGAAGAACATAATCAGGTGGTAGCGATGATGATGTCCTTGAGGGTGAAGTGTTGTTACATCATGGAGATCATGTAATTTTAAAATGTAATTTTTTGGTTGAGATTGGCTTGGTTAATGGTGCACTTGGATATATTGAAGATATTTTCTTTGCTCCTAGTTTGAAGCCGCCGCAACTTCATTAATTTGCTATAGTTATTTTTTAAAAGTATTGTGGTGTTCCATTTTATAGGGATTGTCCAAATGTTGTACCCATTACACGTGTTGTTAGGGGGAATCTTAAATAGATTTCATTGAAATTGGCATGGGCATTGACAATTCAAAAATCATAGGGGATGAATTTGCACCAAGACACTGTAGATATTGTTTATAGAGAGACTTTGAGCTTGACATTTAAAAACATGTTGAGAGTGAAATAGATAGAGGATTTGAAAATTTCACCACATTTTTCTTTTCAAAGTTTTGTGAAAATGAAATATAGCTCATATGTTACATTTCAGAAGAAAGGGGAGGAACAATTGATGTCGATATCGTTTAAGAGGCATTTATGTTGATTATATTTTATTAATTTTCCATGGGTTTGTTGTTTCTTGCAATTATTTTTTTTTTCATTTGGTTGAGTTTGCATATAATAATGGATATCAAGAATCTCTTAAGGTGAGCCCTTTTGAAGCATTGTATGGGAGACAATGTCGAACTCTTATAAATTGGAGTAGGACAGAGAATAAGATAATTCTTGGACTAGATATGTTAGAAGAGATGGAACGGGAAGTCAAGAAGATCAAGCATAATTTGAAAGCAACACAAGAGTGGCAAAAGGTTTATACGGACAGAAAAAGAACCTTTCATGAATTTTTAGTAGGGGACCATGTGTATGTGAGAAATAAACCAAAGAAAATCACTTTACGGTGGAATTCTTGTGCCAAATTGGCTCCGTGCTATTGTGGACCCTTTGAAGTTTTGGAAAGGATAGGGTCGGTGGCCTATGGATGGACTTTACCAAGCCATATGTTAGTACACATCATATTTCATATGTCACTACTGAAGCGTTATGTACACGATTCCAATGAAATAATACATTGGCAGGGTATACGTGTAAGTAAACAATGTAATACGATTAGCACAAATTAATTTTCTGATTTGAACTGATTCAAAATCTTGTTGCATGCAGGTAGAACCAGATGACGAGTTCCTAGTAAAACCGCAACATATTCTAGATCAGAGAGAAAGAATGCTCCAGAAGCGAGTCATCCCCCAAGTTAAAGTGCAGTGGAAGCACTTTGGCCCGGAGGAGGCTAGTTGGGAAGACGAAAAACTTATTTATGAGGCTTATTTGAAGATGTTCTAAAAAATTGAGTAACACCGAGGACGGTGTTTATCTCAGTGGGGGAGGATGTAACCTCTTGTTTTATTTTTTGAATTTTTACTTATTTTTATACAAGTTGTTATGACACATTCAAAATGGATAATGAATGAGGCATTCATTAGTGACATTTAATACATAACTTTTATTTAAGAGATTAATTTAAAGACAATTTTTCTTGAGTTAAAAGAAGAAGTAATTGTGTGATAAAATATTCCAAGAAAACTAGGGTAAGAGGTTGAGACAGTTCTGGCAGTTACCTTCACAAAAAGGATTTTAGGAAAAATACTAAGAGAGAAATGCATTCTGTACAAAGCAGGGGGAGGGTGAAGCAACAGATGCTTGTACTGAGTTGTCCAGAGCTGGTGGGAGAACTACTGGAACTCAAGAAATTACCGTAGAGAAGCAAGACTGGATTTTCAATCCCAAGGTGAGACTTCTTGTCTTAGGAAATTACCTGAATCCTGGTGAGGAGAAAGGGGGGAGTGGAGGACATAATAGCCTCACTCAAAGTTTGGTGGACCGACAGTTAGTGAAAAACAGTTTCTCTAAAATATGTACATAAGTGCACCTAAGTATACCATTTAATTTTTACATTTATAGTACAGAAAAGAAAATGCAAATTACATTTGAATTTCTGAGTAAAGTAATGAAAGAAGTAGATTAACCATGCATTACATTCTATAAATATAGTTGAAGAAGTATGATACATTTTACATTTAGAAGGAAAGATATAGGTAGAAAACAAATATTTCTTTTACCCTCTATCTGAAATGTAAATAAAATCTCAGCCCTTTTTGTTCTCTGAATGGATAATAGTAATTGTGAACCATCAACTTTATTCTTATCTCTTACTCTTTCTGAAGTTATTCAAGATCAATGCTAATGTAGTAAAACATGTAAAGTACAAGACATGGTACTATTTAATGATACTAAAGGAAAAAAACCTAAGTCTTTTGATTAGGAGATTTAACTCTCAGGGGAGGGGGTGACCCAGTTGGCCGTGGCTTTTGAACCATAACCATGGAACAGGGTCATGGTTCTAGTCCCATTCGAACTACTGCCGGAAGAAGGGAGAGACACTGAGGATTTCAACCAATACAAATTTATTCATATAACCAAGCAAGAATTTTCCAACTAGGAAAAGAAACTAGTTTCATTATCCAAACTGTGCAACCAAATAGGTTATTAAGAAACAAAATTGGAACATACAGAGCCTACTGGAAAAAAAAATGTTTAAACCTCATCGATAGAAAGATAGTTGTACAATTAACCAAGAATATATTTGGAAATCAAAATAAATTCGCCCAGAAAACCTAAGGCAATGTTAACATGCACACCCATATGAACATTGACTAAAATAAAATAGTGTGTGTTAACATTATGGAAAACGAGCAACAATGTATCACATTACTGGAAACAAGAAGCCACACAAAACTAGAAGCATAGTCTTGGGTAAAAAACCCTTAAGAAAATATTTCTAGAAACTGAAATAATTCCAGTTTAGTACATATGTAAACGGAGCATAGCCCAAGAGTACAGACAGCTAAAAATTAATCAATATTAGGTGCTAAGCCTGGAACAGAGCAGAGGAAGAATAGAAATTACTATATGAAAAATGTGGATGGATTATTTGGGGAAAAACGAGAATAGCACCTACCATCATTTAAGGAGAGAAGAGATGATGGTAAACTTCCATTCCGAAGCATCTCCAGTATTCCTAAGCTGAGCCTTGCCAGAACCCAAATGAAACAATCAACTGCGGAGTTACAAAACAATACTAAAACTTTAAATCTTGCAGGCAGATTATGTTTAAATTCTCTGTGTGAAATAATGTAAAAAGAGAGAACATACAATACACTTACCGCAGAGCCAAGTTTCCAGGAAAATGCTAGAGTTAACTCAGATATCTGTTCAAGCAGAGAAGCCATGCTTTTATGCGTCGATCCAAAGACCGAAACGGAAGGTGGTGAAACTTGTAGAGTCATGTGTCGACCTGCAGTTCCATTCAAATGGTGTCGAAGGGTTACATACCATGTTTTAAGCCTCAAGCACCAAAGAATGAAAAGAAAATCATTAGAGTATTGTAACTCACACACCATCATCGACAACGAAGCTCTCGTGGTGGAGGAATGGCAAGAAGTTGACCTTGGAGTCCTTAGTTGTAGAGCTGAGCTCTCAGCTCCGAAAGAAGCAAGAATTATGCATTGGTGGGAGGTTGGGGGTGGGTAGTTTCCTTAACCCATCTCTCCTACCCAAACCACCATCTATCTCGAAATATGTCATTTGAACGTCCCAGAAGGTGCCAAAGGCTAGGACAGATGGAGGCCACAACACTTCTCGATATATAAACATTAAACACTGATGTAATGACCTTGTCGAGATTCAATATATATATAATATATTTCCAAACAAATTTTCGATTTATTTTAATGGTTTCGTTGGCTGGCAACCACATGGAATGTATAAATATGTACCACCATAGGTTAATAATGGTAGAACCGTGTTAATTCCATGCAGTTGTGGCAAAGTAAGGTAACAATACTTTATAAATAAACATATATAGTTTAAACTATGATTATACTTACGACTATGTAGAATAGTGGACTAATGTAATTTCTATTAAATTTATATGTTTTGCAAAGCGGTTTAATGGTAAATATATCCAGGTTGCTATATAGTTTGCAAGTCATTATTTAAAAAAAAAATTATGTGGTAATTGCAAGTGAATAGAGAGGTAGTTGTGACACATATCCCCTTATCAACTACATGTAATTATGCTAGTAGTAATTTTTTTATTTTTTTTATTTTTATAATACATTGCAATTATTTGAAAAATCTTGAATAATGATCTATATAATTATTAAATTTTCGTATATAATTTTATTGTAGTTATTTACTGTGCATTCAATCTGTCAATGCTAATGCTACTCCCTTAACACTGAAGATATATTCAATATATTTTGCGTCTGTAAATGATCATATCGGATTCCGGTGAGTTTGAATCTTTTTATTTAGTCCTAGTATATATTTCAGTTGTGTAGAATATCTTCCAGATATAATATTGATAATATTCGGAATTAAAATCCTTAGTATCACATTTAAGATGAAAAAAAAATATGTGGATTACAAATATTAAATGTGTCAAAATTTGTTATACAATTCATTTTTTTGAAATACAAGAAAAATTATATAAAGATATAATATATATGTATAAAATCCTACCTGCATGATTTTAACCTTAAATTTTTATATACCACATTATCATTTTTTTTTTTTAATTGAAAATAGGAATATTGAAATATTACCCTACCATAAACATAACGAGCAAAATCCACAGAGGTATGAAGCTTGAAACAACATCATAACACTTCCTTCCATTTTCTAGGCTCTCCTAAGGAAATAATATGATGAGTTTTTGTGAGTGGACTCCGTAGAAAAGGCGTGCATTCGGTGCAAGCGGGTAAAGGCCCTTAATTATTCCAAATTTTTTACAGTTGAGAGCATAAATTACAAAAATTCAATGAGATGAGTTAATACACATATAATCAAGCTTGTTGAGATCTAAATTACAAATGTACAAAGAAATCCAATGAAATGGAAGCAATCCACTAATGTTCTTGTCAGCTAGCTGGATTATTCCATATGTAGTAAACAAATTTTAGTTTGATAGGATTGATGCAAGAAAGCATTGTAAAGAGCTTATGGTGATCAGTCATCTTTTTTATGGGACAGATCATGAACTACTACTCTTTGATGGCCCTCAGAGGTTTTGATTATCCCCCGAAGTTGTAGGCCACATTTTGGTCGAGAAAGGGACAAAAGGAGAATAAAAAAGGGTGTTGGATTGAGAATTTGGACGAGGTGCTGCACTTGTACTTCGACCATGATCCGTTTCATATAAGGAAAGCATTGATATTTTTCATTTTCTGGGATGTGGGAGCTGATCAACATTGGTCTATATTAATTCTCTATAGGTTGCTCCTGACTAAGATTGAGAATTTCCATTGTTGATAATGGAGGTGATAGCATTTGCAATTGCAGCTGTGAAGTTGGGATCAGATGTAATAGTAGCAGTTGCAACACCCAGTTTATCAGCTAAATATTGATTCATCACTTTTCCCACTTTAACAACATGGATCTAGGTGAGCAACCTGATGCTCTAAGAGTTCTTACACAACTTGAAGAGATGAAAATAGCACAAGTGAATACAATATTTCATTTCTCCCATGCTTGTGGTGGTCAATATAAATATAATATCCACATAATAAGTTGTCCACATGATATATCTTAAATTGCGAAGAAGCTTCCATGATGTATTAAGAAGCTATATTTTTTTATTGTTAGAAGACAAGGTGTTCAATCCAGGTACTATGAATTCTATGTGAAGAGAAATTGTGTGATGGAAGCATTTCTTTAAAAAATCAAAATGGACAGGTACTAGAAGGATGTCAAAATTGGCATGGATTCAGTTGTTAGTCTCCTCTAAAGAGCTACTAGTGTCTCGAGCATGTTATAATATGTTGATAGTGATCGTCACGAAATAGATAAGGCTGATGTCGACATCAAAACAGAGAGGGTTCACTCTTTTCATCGTCACCCCTCATCATTTCTCTCTCACTTGGCTAATGAATCGAGGGAAGTCGATCGAATAAGAAGATTTATTGAGAACGGAGAAATCACATGTGTTGAATCAATGGATTGGACAGATATTGGCACTCCTCCCATTACTGAATATAACACAGAAGTATTTTTTGACATGGAATTCCCCACTTTATTCCCTCTAGGTGATGCTAGCTCATTGTATTCATGTATTTGCAATGTGGAGATGCATAGATATGGTTTGCCTCTATTGAGATATTATGATCAAACACTTGGAATCCATCCTCCATTTTGATATTTCTTGTTGAATATCATTATGCGCCATTGTAGTTAAGGGACAAATTATTTACTTTTGAAAAATAATATCCATGAAAATGTGCCTGAAACTATTCATAAGTTGCGTTAGCAACTTCGTTATCTTCCAAACAATAAATTGGGAGATAGGTTAATTCATTTTAGATCTTCTATCATGGGTAAAAGGTATTATTGGAAAAAGGTTGGTTTTGAACTCACAGACATGGTCACCTAGTTGGGTTTCTGTACTTTTTTAAAAAAAAATTCTACAGCTGGCATGAAGTGATTTGACTTTCATGCTATAATGCCTTCAAACAAAAAATCTCATCCGCAAACTGAGAATGCGAGAAGAAATGAAAATTTTATTTGGTACCCCGATTTAGTTGCTATGTACATGCACGAAATATGCAATATTTTCTGTCAAATAGTATTGCAGGGACATCTTGGTGCTAAGGACTACTGGTATAGGTTTGTTGTTGTTCCTTCTCAACTATTTTCTTAAACATTTGAAGAAAAATGTTTTCTCTTTCTTATCATTGGTTTATATATGTTCATATCCTGTTATAAACTTTCCCACGTACAAGTGGAAATATAGAAGTTCGGCTCACATTCATGGATTCTTGTGGTTGCGTGGAGCACCATATATGGAAACATTGGATTGGTTGAATTCCACTGTTGTCGACGCATAAAGGTGCATCTTTAACAAATATGTGATAGCTTGGAATCCACGTGACATACATCATCGAAATGTGATGATACCTCTAAGCATTAATGACAATATGTGCCTTTGGTATACGAAACAAATATTTTCATGCAAAGATGATTATATAATATTTTCTTAATTGTGTGTAAATTCATACGAAATGCAGTCTCGATTCTTATTTATGCAAAAAAGGGCATGTGCTTTTGTGTGGATATGATTTTTCATGGGAGTTTCATGCCAATTCGACATTGTGCATAGATGAAAAAGCGAAAAAAAATATGAACCAACTTGAAATGATGACCTTTTAAATGTACACAATGTGGATCTTTTAACAATGTGGTGAGCTAATGTTGATTTTCAGCCTATTGTCTCTGAACACGTAGTTCTTAAGTATATTGTGAAATACACTTTGAAGGCAGAAAGGAGATCAGAGAGATATCATGATATGTTGACAAGACTTTCTTGAGGTAGTGGCTCGTAGGCTCCTACGATTTCTTCCTATAGAAGTTTCATTGCAGAAATGCTTGTTGATTGTGACATTGGAGCACAAGAAGCCTGTAATTTTTTGCTAAAGCTCCAGGCTCTTGTTGTTTGTAGTCACACATTTGTCTCGATGAATGTTGTAAAAAATGTGTATAAAAGGTTTTCATTCCATTATGATGAAGTTTTGTTTGGAAACAATTTCACTAAGTTTTATCAAAGTTTACCAAGTTGTTTGGAGCATTTTTTCTTGACAGAAATAACAATATATTGGAGTTTTGATGCGAGACGTTGACAAGAGGCATGGAAGGCCTGAGATATCCATGTTGTTGTTCATGTTTGGCCATGATTTTTTGTTGTTCCTCATGAATAGTCAAAATATTTTGATACCTTTTGTTGAACCGAGTTTCTTTTATACAATCCATTTCGTGACATTGCTTCAGATATCAAGCCATCAACTGGGTGTATCATTGAAAATTGGAGGAATTTCAGATATCATGCTTGGCATGTTGATTGAGACCCTTTTCCAGATGAAGGAAGTGATGATGATCAGCCCCTTATAGATGAAGAAAATGGTGATCAATATTATGAGAAGTGGGAAGTTATTTTGCAATTGGTTCCTCCAAGAAATGTAAAAAATTCCTACCTTGAAAATCTTGGTAGAAGGGGCTTTCATATTCAATATAAATGGCAAGAAAAAATGGTATCAGATGATTTTTTATGAGGAATTTATTTCATAAAATATGTGAAGTCTACGGTTGTTGTGAATGGAAGCTATGTAGCACTCACATATTTGTCACCTTCATCTCTATCAGATAACCAGCTAGATGCTTTTGAAATTTTTTTCTGACACTTTTTTAATGGTGGGAATGATAGTGATTTGAAAATGATTATTCAAGGAACTGCTAGAACCAGTAAGTCTTCTATCCTTCACTGTATTTCCCATGCTCTATATCATTCGACGATGAATGATAAAATTACTTTGTTGCTACTTGCACCTATAGGTATAGCTTCTTTTAACATGCATGAAAAAAATATACATTCTTCTTTGAAAATTTATATAAAAGATATGAAGCCATTGTGTGTCTAGGATCTTGCAACATTTCAAGAAGAAATGACGCATGATTTCTATATATTGATTTATGATAAGAGATTTATAGGTCCAAGGCTTTTCATATAGATAGATTCATGTTTGTGAAAAGCCTTTCCTGAAAACAAGCTTTCTCCTTTTGGTGGTAAGTCCATGATTCTTGTGGGTGACCTTGGCCAACTACCTAATCCTAAGGATAAACCTCTGTATGCAGGTAGAAAATAAGGTAAAGTTTTGTGGGAAATCTTCAAAATTGTTGTTGCTTTGGACAAAATTTATAGGGAACAAGGTGATGATTCAATAAAAACATATTTTTGCAATATTATAGAGAATATTACAAATGCAAATCCCATTCTTGTTGATCAGGATCTTCTCATGACGCATGTCGATAGTTGCTTGGATCGAATGGAGAAGAGATTATTTTATTCCTCTATTTACTTCTTTGCAATGAATAATCTCGTCAATTTTCACAATCACAAAATGATAAAATCATTTAATTTTCCTATTGTGAGATCTATTGATGAATGCAGCAGAAGAACATAATCAGGTGGTAGCGATGATGATGTCTTGGAGTGTGAAGTGTTCTTACGTCATGGAGAACGTGTGATTTAAACATGTAATTTCTGGGTTGAGACTGGGTTGGTTAATGGTGCACTTGGATATATTGAAGATATTTTCTTTGCTCCTGGTTTGAAGCCGCCACAAATTCATTAATTAGCTATAGTTCTTTTTGAAAAGTATTGTGGTGTTCCATTTTATAGGGATTGTCCAAATGTTGTACCCATTACATCTGTTGTTAGGGGGAATCTTAAATAGATGTCATTGAAATTGGCATGGGCATTGACAATTCAAAAATCATAGGGGGTGACTTTTCACCGAGACACTGTAGATATTGTTTATAGAGAGACGTCGGGCTTGACATTTACACACATTTCAAGAGTGAAATAGATAGAGGGTTTGCAGACTTCACCACATTTTTCTTTTCAAAGTTTTGCGAAAATGAAAGATAGCTCATATGTTACACTTCAGAAGAAAGAGGAGGAACAATTGAAGTCAATATCATTTAAGAGACATTTATGTTGATTATATTTTATTAATTTTCCATGTGCTTCTTGTTTCTTGCAACTATTTTTTTGCACATTGATAGGATGTTTGTTGTGTTTCTTGTTCATTTCAATAGATTTGTTTAATGGTAAACTCGGTAAATTGAAGTTTTGGAAGAAATTGCATGTGTCAATATTTTTTTTCGTTATGTTCTTATTTTGTTGATTATAGTTTAGCTATTTATGCTTTCATTTCCCCCTTTCTTTGCATCATATTATATTTATGCAAACATAATAAAAAAAATCATCTTTTTCTTTCATATATATAGTTATGTACTATATTTAATTGTATATTTCTGTCATCGAAATGTAGATATGGAGAACAATGAT
This sequence comes from Pinus albicaulis, assembly GCA_034641835.2. NCBI lineage: Eukaryota > Viridiplantae > Streptophyta > Pinopsida > Pinales > Pinaceae > Pinus > Pinus albicaulis. The sequence continues at coordinate 1,170,196,349 of CM076580.1, forward strand.
GGAATCTATTACCTCACATTGATAAAATCTATTAGAGTAATAAGTTTTGTTGCCTATATCTGAAAGAGGCTAGACATAAAACATGGATACCATCATGCTTTTGTTGATGAACATTTTCGTGTCTTGAATGAAACGAAACAAGATGTTGAATATTTGTATCATTTGCACCAACAACAATTTGGAAGGAAAATAAGAAGAGATTGGTTGGAAAGTGTGAAGCATCGTGACCATTATCATGTTGATTTGAATAGGTGTTCCGTCTATCATCAGTCTGGGTATGTTTGGAAGAGGTTAGCATTTAAAAACTCTATTATGTTTCACTATTTAAGATTGAAATATTTTTAATATTGATTTTGGGGTTTTCATAGTATGAGTATATTGATATGTTTATGTTCATTTACGGATTTTTGACAATGTTTTGATGGTTTATAATCTTTTCATATCATGGTAATATTACCAAAATTAATTTTTTAATGTAATTGATATATTTGCAACAAATATATGTCATAGTTTATTATAATTTATTTCTTTAGTTGATATTTTAATATATATATCTTTCATTATTTATTCATATAATTACCTTTTAATATTTATGATTTTAAATAATGACATATTATTATTCATAATATTAGTATTAATTTTTTCAAATAATTACATAATATAATATATTTATAATATTTTAATTTTATTTCTTAAAATTATATTGTTTTTTCATTATTTTTTTTATTTAGCTTTTAGCATTTTTAAATAATTAAATAATAGTATTCTTAACATAAAAATATTATTGAAGATAATAATACAATAAAATCTATTAATGATATTGTAGTTTTAATTTTTATAATTATATTGTCTTAATAATATTTAAAAACCTAATTTTTTTATTAAAATAAATTATAAAATAAATTATTTATTTATTTATTTTCATTATATAAATAACTATTTTATTATTAGTATAAAATTCATTTTTATATATAATTAAATATTGTAAATAATTAATATTTATTTATAATAATTGTAATTTTTTATTATTTTATCTTTTATTTTTTAAATTATTTTTTTGTTTTTTTTTTTAATTAATATTGTCACTATTTTATTTTCATTGTTTATATATTTATTGTTATTTTTTAATAATTTAATATTATTATTCATAATAAAAATATATTATTTAAGCTATTTCTTTAATTATTAATTTTAATTACTTAAAAATATATTATAATTCTAATTAATTTTTATTTCATTTTTTATCAATTTATTTAATTTCTTTTGTTTTTTATTTATTATTTTTAATATTATTATTTAATATTTAATAAATTATACTTTTGTAATTATTATTAATTTTAAATATTATTATTTATTATTTATTTGTTTATTTATTTATTAGTATTTATTTATTTTATCTTGATACGACCCATTTAGTTGGGATCTGCTTAACCTCCACTTTCTTTAGTTTTGAAGGCGAATTCTATGAGAAAACTTGTGGTGTTGCCATGGGTTTCCCCTTTTCCCCGATTGTTGCTAATTTGTTTATGGAAGACTTTTAATCCAAAGCTCTTTCCTCGGCTCTTTTCCAACCAAAGCTTTGGAAGAGGTTTGTAGATGATACTTGTGTCGTGTGGCCGCATGGCAAAGATAAGTTAGATATTTTCTTTCGTCAACTTAATGATCAATAGCGCTCCATAAAATTCACCATGGAACATGAAATAGATGGAAGCATTCCCTTCCTTGACGTTCTTATTTCTAAAAAAGATGATGGCTCTTTCTCCCACCAAGTTTTTCGAAAGAAAACTCATACTAAGCAATACCTTCACGCTAGTTCACATTATTTCCCTGCTCAAAAATTAGGTGTCCTAAACACCTTGGCCACAAGGCCATTGAAGATCTCTGATGAGTCTCACCTTGAAGGGCAAAAGTCTCATCTGTTAAGTGTCTTTTGTAAAAATGGTTATAGTAGATCACAAGGCCTTAAAGCTTTTCTTAAAGCAGCAAAATGTCCTCTATCTAAAAATAATAGACCCTACTCAAAGGTCCCGCAATGTGCGTCTTCCATTCATTCAAGGAACCACTGATAAAATTACGAGGATCCTTAGGAAGCATGGGGTGTTTTCGTCTTTCAAACCCCTTAACACGATTCGCAGCTCTCTCAAATTAGTTAAAGACCCGATTAATCCTAGGGATGAGAAAGGTGTCTACATCACTCCTTGTTCCTGTGGGATGCCTTACATTGGTGAAACTGGTCGATCTATTAATCAAATAATTTCTGAACATGCTGCTATCATTAAGCATGGAAGATCCCGCTCGTTTGCCCTAGGTGAACATGCAGAAAAGACTAACCATCATATTTGCATTGAAGAGGTGAAGGTCATTGCTAGGATTGACCATTTCCATCATCGTAAGTTAAGAGAGGCCTTAGAAATCGAAAAAGGACCCCTTAATCCCAACAGAGATGATGGTCGGAACATTAGCAGGTGTTGGATACATGCGTTATGTCCCTGATTTCTTTAATTTTTCCTTTTTTTTTAATAATTAATTAATTAATTTATATTTATATTTATATTTATATTTATTTATTTATTTTATGTTTTTATGTTTTATTTATTTTTTATTTTTTATTTTTTATTTTTTTATATTTTATATTTTATATTATTTATTTATTTATTTATTTTATTCTATTTTTATTTTTTATTCTATTTTATTTTGGTATTTTTATTTTTATTTTATTTTATTTATTTATATTTATATTTATTTATTTATTTTTATTTTTATTTATATTTTTTTTTAGCCTCTGGCTTTAATTAATAAATAAAATTGATATATAAAAAATAAATATAACTAATAAGTTTATTAATCTATTAACTAAGTGAATAAATTTATTAAATGGTTTAATAGAAAGAGGAACTAGCCGTTACTAATTAAAAACATTTTAAATTACTAAAAAGTCAAACTAGCCGTTTTCTAAATGGCTAGTTTAACCATCTCTACATCTATCTATTTAAGCTTATTGATTTGATGTGATCTCTCATTATATGTGATTATTACCTAAAGAGATTCTACGATAATATAAATATTAATTTTAAAGATTAGTATTTATTATTTATGTTGTATTTAACCATATTAATAACAAATTTTTTTATATTAGTATTTAACATATAATAAATTATAATATTATAATTTTTTATATTTGTATTTAACCATATTAATATTAATATTAGGTATATTTATCCAGCTCATGTCCGCCTATCAACCACCATCAACCACAATGTAATTGTGCTAGTAATCATTTTTTTGTTTTAATGTTTTTATAATACAGCGCAATTAGCGCAATTATCTGAAATCTGGAATAACGATCTATATGCTTATTAAATTTCTGTATATAATTTTATTGTAGTTATTCACTATGAATTCAATCTGTCAATGCTAATTCTATTCTCTTTCAATTGAAGAAATATTCAATAGCTCTTGTGTTTGTAAATGATCATAACGTGTTCCAGTGACTTTGAATTTTTATATTTAGTTCTAGTATATATTTTAACTATGTAGAATATCCTCGAAATATAATATTGATAAGATTCGGAGATAAAATCCTTGGTATCACAACCGAGCTGAAAAGAAATATATGTTGATTAAAAATATTATATGTATCAAAAATTGTTATACTGTACATTTTTTTGAAATACAAGAAAAATGCAAGAAAAATTATATAAAAATATAATGTGTAATTATAAAATCCTACGTGCATGATTTTAACCTTAATTTTTTATATATCGCATTATAATTTATTTTTAAATTGAAAATAGGAATATTAACATATTACTCTACCATAAACATAACGAGCAGAATCCACCGAGGTATGACGCTTGAAACAACATCATAACGCTTCCTTCCATTTTCTAGGCTCTTCTAAGGAAATAATATGATGAGTTGTTCTGAGTGGACTCCCTAGAAAAGGCGTGCATTTGGTGCAAGCGGGTAAAGGCCCTCAAATATTCCAAATTTTTTACACGTGAGAACATAAATTACACAAATTCAATCCACAAATAATGTTTAATAAGTTTCGTTAGAGGAGTTAATACACATATAATCAAGCCCGTTGAGATCTAAATTACAAATGTACAGAGAAATACAATGAAATGGAAGCAATCAACTGATGTGCTTGTCAGCTAGCTGGATTATCTCATTAAATCACGTTCATGTAGTAGAAAAAGTTTTGTTTGATAGGGTTGATGCAAGAAAGCATTGTAAAGAGCTTATGGTGATCAGTCATCTTCTTGATGGGACAGATCGTAAACTACTACTCCTTGATGGCCCTGAGAGGTTTTGATTATCCCCCGAAGTTGTAGGCCACTTTTTGGTCCAAAAAGGGACAGAAGAAGAAGAAAAAAGGATGCTGGATTGAGAAGCCGGATGAGGCGCTGCACTTATGCTTCCACCATGATCCGTTGCATATAAGGAAAGCATTGATCCTTTTCCATTTTCTGGGATGTGGGAGCTGATCAACATTGGTCGATATTAATGCTTTATCGGTTGCTCCTGACTAAGATTGAGAATTTCCATTGCTGATAATGGAGGTGATAGCATTTGCAAGTGCAGCTGTGAAGTTGGGATCAGATGTAATAGCAGCAGTTGCAGCACCCACTGTATCAGCTAAGGAATGTTGTGATAGTTTTGAATTATTGCAGTTTGCAGTCGCCTCTGCAATGATGTTTTCAATCAAAGTCTACCGTGGAATATCCTGATAATGTCCCTTGAATCGCTCTTGAAGGATCATCAGTTGTAGGTCATTGCTGGAACTGCTGGCTAGACATATCATACTTTGCAGCGACATAAGGCTTGGTGTCTGCATGAGTTTGGGTGTAGTAGACACTATTATTGTTCCAAATATTTGACCCTGAGGGTGGCACTAACGAATGGTCGGAAGCCATTATTGAGCTGTTATGAGAAAGAAATCTGGACCTGGCTGATGGATATCAAAATGAGGACGATAAGCTTCATTAAAGTTAACTAATGTTAGCTAGTTAAAGATAGTTTGTTTAATTTTCTTTTATCTATCAAGAAAAACTTAAATCATTACTGCTGATAAAATGAATTATTTAATTTGCTGACTTATTAATTAGGAGAAATTAATTAATGAGAAGAAAATATTTTTAAGCTGATGGTAAAAATGTTTCCAAGAATAGGGGGTGGTTGGGGACAGTTGGAAAGACAGTTAACTACTCCTCTAAGGATAAAGCTGAATCCCAGGGGAGGAGTAGGGGTTTTGTGCTAAAATTATAAAGGGGATTGTTTTCTAAAGCTGGTCGTGATTAGTTGAAAATAACTCATATCAAACCTTGTGAAACCAGTCTTTCTAAGTTTGACTGGATAGGCCATCCAGAGGTCATAGCAGAAAGAGAATCGATTCCACTGCTAACCCAGGAAACCATCCATATTCTAGAGCTAGGGGGAAAGTGGGGGACGTAATAGCCTCCCTTGATGGTTGAGAGGTCCACAGCTTGAACTTGCCTAATTCAGATAATTTTTACTGTGAATTTTAAATTAAATTGTGCTAGATTTGTAAAATTTGTGCACATCATTATAGATGAGTAAATATTGTTCTGTTTATATATATATATATATATATATATATATATATATATATATATAATTACAATGATAAATCTGAGGCAAGAAATGAAATCTATAGGAAACAATACTCTTCCATGATATTATGATAGGAAGCAGCATTTAGTATTAATTCTAAAGCCTTCTCTGTTATCAATACTTGATGGAACAAGTTAAATTAAGATATATACCTCACATATCATTAAAAAAAAATAGCAGAGAAACTGATTATGTTTAAGAAGATGAAAATGACAAGAAAAATGTTGTAGCTTAAAGAAAAGCAGAATGTAATGAAATGCAAGTAAACGAGGTGTAAAGCATTAAGCACATTTAACCATGTTTTACTTACTTCTGTATAATTGCAGGAAAATGTATGTTTCTTAACAGAACTAGAATAATGTACGAATAGAGTGATGGTCAAAAGACAAATGCATTATAATTCTGCAAATGTAAACCAGAAACCCCTAATTAAGATGTTAATGGGCTCGACAGACTGTTGACCTTAGTTCTGGGTGCGAACCTGAAACCGAGATGCATTGTCCACGGCCATTAAAACAATCTATACACGGACACTATCCTGTGCTGGTCCGGTCACCATAGCTTCGGACTAAACTAGTATTACAGAAAAGAAACTAAGGTATAAATTTTTGTGAAGTGAGTAACCGAAAGGAACAAGGGTATGTGACCCATTAATCAGTAAAACAAACTTAGCACGAAACTTCTTTTCAATTAGAAAGAGAAATAACTGGAAATAAAGTCATGAATATCCCTATAGAGCATTTTTTAAAATACTATTTGCTGTGAACAGACAAAATAGTATAAAAATGATTTGTAGCATAAAATGAAACTTTATAGAAAAGAAATGATGTCGAGGGTGAACCTTGATATGCTATATAATACTGTTATAAAAGTTGTATTAAAAGGGAAAATATGACTATGCAGAGTATATTATTACAAACTCGAATTTAGTCCCAACAGTATATAAGAAGAAAACTGCTCAGAGAGCTCGACAGAGATAAGTAAACCCTTAATTGTTCATGAACAAAAACTTTGGGTAAAAACCCTAAATGATAAATTTCATTGCTACAAAACATGAAACCCTAGTTCCGGTTTGAAAACCCCCCTTTACTATTAATACACATGCCATACAAAAGTGAATACACTAATCAAGTAACGGAACAGAAGTCCCGTAGTTTCTATGCTATATTCTCCCTTCAAGGGGGCATGGTACATGTTAATAAAGAATGGAGAATCAACCGAGGTCATGCTAAATGAAGAAGAAAACGCCAGTAGGGTTTCGCAGGTTGGGAAGAAAAACACTAACCTGAAACATAATAACAACCCATTATGAGAATAGAGAATTATAAGTTAAAAAAAAAAACATCATTTAATTGGAACTAATTGAGTTTGGAGCTGAAGGGTGCAAGTAGATACTTGTATAGAGGAAACTTCATTCGTCAGCCCTGCAGTATATAAATAAAAACAAAACTCGTAAAGTATTCAAACCTGGGGTACGTAGAAATCGAAGAAAAACCCAGAAATATTGATGGAATACTGATAAGATTACCTTGACACCTTGCTAAGCACATTCTCCTTTTGTAACCTTGGACATAAGAGCAGTTCGGAAGTGCCACAGTTCTTTACAGGGCTTTTAGACCATGAGAGAAACCAAAAATCAACTAAATAGGTTGATGGGAAGCTTTAAAAAAAAATTAATAGGGTAAATAGAACTGTGATAGCAGAGCGATGATCATTTCTACAAAGGGAAATAGTAGACCTAAAAAGGGATCAAGGCACAGAAACTCAAGGAAGAGGCTAAGCTCCGTTACACGCCAAAGAATAATGAAAAACAACTCGTTAGCTCTCAGCTAACCCGCAGTAGACTCTGAGGGTTTCTCCTCGGGAACCATGAAGAATTGAAGCAAATTGCACAACTTTCCAAGATAATTAAGACCCAGTACTGCTAAGAATTAATTGGAGTTGACATAAATTCTACGTTTGGGATTATTTCCTGCCAAGTGGTGCATTGTATATCCCAAGGATATATGTGATCGTAAATTGCCATAAGTAGAGTAGATCTGTATACAATCAAAGTAAAGTTATCACCATTTGTGTTGTGAATAAACCTTAATCCAAAGTATTGATTTGTATATTTTATATGTGGAGCTTTTCGTACCATTTTTCTAAAATAATTACTATAGTCGAAACAAATAAACTTAAAACGAAATGCATTAGATGGCTATTAATATCATTGATATATGTATTGCATATTATGGTGAAAGTGATCTTATGTTTATATTTTTACAAAGGTAGGTAAATTTTTTTTTTTTATATAGTGGTAATTAAATTAAGGATGAAGGTGACAAGTGGTATTAGAGAAGGTTACTATGCTGGGACTCTAAGGGTCGACTAATAATGAAGCTGCGTATGTCAATAGTGCACAGATAGAGAGAGAGAGAGAGAGAGAGAGAGAGAATGAGAAGACATATAGCATCACAATCGCAACCAGAGGAAACTCAAGCATCAACAGTCATGAACCCATAAATGTGGGTTCAATTAAGTGTAGAGCAGCATCAAAAGACCAGTCGGTTGCTTGAAGAATAGTAACACCAAACTAGATTCTTGTTGAACACGATACAACAATTACAAGAGGAAATGCTAAGAGTCCAGAAGGATAATGAGCGACTGTTACAAGATTAGGAGAAAATATTAAAGATTTTATCAGACAAAAAAAATTAGGAGTTGGAGCATCCAAGTGTTGAAAGAGGCTTATTAGCAAGTGAAGATCAACAAACCAGAAATAATACTACAGACAGAGTTTAAAAGAGTCCCTCCCAGAGAAGAAAAAACAAGAATTACAATGAGGTGGAGTTGGGAAATTTTTCTGACCAACAAGACATGAAGATATAGAAAGTAGAACTGTAGGGATAATTCCGCAAAATTAAACCACCAACGTTTGATGGTGAGGCAGAGGAGGTGGCCAAAGCTTAATTAATTAATATAAATAAGTAATTTCAGGTTTATGAATATAGCAGCAATCTGAAAGCTAGATTGGCTATATACCAACTATGAGAAAATGCCACCCTGTGGTGGGAAGAAGTGAAAAATGTACGTAGCATTGATGAACAGGATATTACCTGGGACTTGTTTCAGTAGTATTTTAAAGAAAATTACTTGAAAGAAAGATTTTATGATGAAAAAACTAAGGAATTTCATGATTTAAGGCTGGGACAAATGACCATGGATGATTATGTCACTAAATTCACTTCCCTGTTATGTTATGTTCCTTATCTCCAAGAGGAAAAGGCCAAAGTGCAGAGGTTCCTAAGTAGTCTACTGACTCATATGAGGAAACGAATAGAATTTTTTAATCCTCAGACCATGGATGAAGCCATTCGTAAAGCAAGAATGTGATATCAACAGTCCAAGGCCAAGGGTGAAGGAGCTGGAAGCCAAAGAAAAGTTAGAAAAGTAATTCCAATTTCAAAAGCAGTAAAAGTGGCAATATTAAAGGTGCAACACGAAATTCTATTAGTAAGAAATTTGGTAGAAATCACTAAAGAACTAAATGGCCAGTGGAAGAAAATCCCATGAAAGCATCTAGTAATCAAGTGTAAGGACAGATTACTAAACCTCCTCTACAGTGATGGGGCTGTGGAGAGGCTCATTATTATAAAAACTGTCCACAACGAACCAAAAACGAAAATGTGGAAAATCTACAGGAAGCATCTATAGTGGGGGACGTGGCGCGTAACATACCCCGTATTAATGCAGCTTTGGAAGACCGAGAGGTTTATTATCAACCCACAATGATTGAATTAGAAGGTACTTTACTAACTAAATCTGTTTCAATTTTGGTAGGTCCCGAAGCAAGTTTGAGTTATGTAAGTCCAAAATTAGTGGAAATGTGCAAATTAAAAGAACAGAAATTTAAGAATTCCTGGTTAGTACGGCTAGCTACCAGGGAAAAATGAAAGGTAACTACAAATATTCCGAATTGTACATTGGAAGTGGCAGAACAACAGTTACAAGTGGATTTAAATATTTTACCACTGGGATATTATGATGTGTTATTGGCCATGGATTGGTTGGAAAAACACTAGACCTTAGTGGATTGTAAAGAAAAGATCATTTATTATAGAGTGCAAGATGGCACATGAAAAAAGATTGAAGGAATTAAAAAGCCAGTGCAATTATGTCCAATCACAACATCTCAAATGGGTAAGTGTATCAGAAAAGGATGTGAATTGTATGCAATTCAAGTGGGGTACACGGACTCCAAGGAGAAGTCACCAATAATGGAAGACATCCCTGTAGTACAGGAATTTCTGGATGTTTTTCCTGAAAATATCCCTGGTTTACCACCTAAGAGAGATATTGACTTCACCATAGAGTTGCTACTAGGAGCCTCCCTCGTTTCAAAATCTCCTTATAGAATGAGCGTGCCAGAACTAACTGAACTAAAAATGTAGCTACAAGAACTGCTAGACAAAGGCTATATGCATCCAAGTGTGTCTCCATGGGGAGCACCAGTCTTATTTGCTAAAAATAAAGATGAAACCTTACGTATGTGCATGGATTACAGGCATCTTAATAAGTTAACTGTCAAGAATAAATAGCCCCTACCAAGAATCGATGACTCATTAGATCTAGTTAGAGGGGATAAGGTGTTTTCTGCGATAGACTTAAGATTCAGAGATCACCAGATTCGAATTAAAGATGATGAAATTTTTAAGACAACATTTCACACTCGTTATGGGCACTATGAGTTCATGGTGCTACCCTTTGGATTGATGAATGCACCAGTAACCTTTATGAGGTTAATGAATGGCATCTTTCATTCACTCTTGGATAAATTTGTACTTGTTTTCATAGATGATATTATGATATATTCTAAAAGTGTGGAGGAACATAAATAGCATTTGAGAATAGTCTTGGAGATGCTAAGAAAGCATCAACTATATGCTAAGTTCAGTAAATGCGATTTCTTTAAAACAAAAATCCAATATTTGGCAATGTCATATGAACTGAAGGAATCGTTGTTGATCCGGAATAGATCAAAACTATTATGGAATGGCGAGTACCCCAGAATGTGGCCAACATTAGATTGTTTATGGGATTAGCTAGTTATTATAGAAGATTTATAGAAGGATTTTCTACAATCGCTTTTCCTATTACATCTTTGCAGAAGAAGGGAAAACTCTTCAAATGGACAAATGAGTGTCATAACATCTTTGAAAAGCTAAAGCAACTTCTGACTACAGCGCCAATATTGAGGGTAGCTAACTCTAATAAAGATTATGAAGTCTCCACTTATGCAAGTAAAGAGGGTGTGGGAGCAATCTTAACCCAGGAAGGTAAAGTGGTAGCATACAAGTCTAGAAAACTGAAGAACCATGAACAGAAATATTCTACTTATGATCTGGAGCTTACAGCAGTGGTGCATGCTTTCCGAGTGTGGAGGCATTACCTGTTGGGTAAGAGGTTTGTACCTCAAACAGACCATAGTAGTTTGAGTAATTATTTTAAGCAAGCAGATTTAAACTCCAGGCAAGCCATATGGAATGCCTTTGTAAGTGAATTTGATATGGACGTTCAACGTGTTAAGGGAAAGGAAAATCGAGTAGCAAATGCATTGAGCAGAAAGTTACATGCTATTTATGCACTATATTATAATCAGCTAGAAAGCCAATTTTTGGAATAGTTAAAAGAAGAGGCACAAAAAGATCCAGAGTACAAATTTCTATTGCAACAAATGGAAGAAAATAGGAAGCAAGGCAAAACATCTGAGTATGGAAAGAATGAAGATCGGGTGCTGACCTTCTGAGGAAGAATATATATGCCTAATCACATAACTCTTAATGAGTTAATATTGAATGAATTTCAATGCAGCAATTACGATGGTCATCCGGGATATAAAAAAAATGCTTACTACAATAATAAAGGTGTATTATTGGCCAAGCATGTGTAACAGTATTGTTGAATATCTAAGCAAATTTTCAGAATGTCAGCAGGTAAAGGTGGAGCACCAGCACCTTGTGGGACTATTGCAGCCCATACCCATACCTGAATGGAAGTGGGAGGTTATCTCCTTAGACTTCATCATAGGTCTACTGCGACCAAAAAGACAGAATGATTCAATCATTGTAGTGGTAGACATATTAAGAAAATCTGCACATTTTATACCTATACAGTCTACTTACAAGACAGTACAGATTGCTAATATATTTATGAAGGAAATTTTCAAATTGCATGGGATGCCAAAATTTGTGATTGCAGACCGAGATGTTAAGTTTACATCCGCATTTTGGAAAACCTTTTTTTCAGGTCTAGGAACTTGGATAAATTTTAGCACCGCTTATCATCCCCACACTGATGGACAGACGAAGTGGGTAAACCAAATATTGGAAGACATTCTGTGCATGTATGTGATGTAGCAGCCGACCAAGTGGGAAGATTATTTGCATCTTGTCGAGTTTTCTTATAATAATGGTTATTAGGAGTCTCTAAAAATGAGTCCCTTCGAGGCGTTATATGGTAGGCAATGTCATACACCAATAAGTTGGAGCAGTCCTGAGACAAAGCTAATGTTGGGACCTGAAATCTTGGCAGAAATGGAAGCTGAGGTAAAAAGAATAAGGCAGAATTTGAGAATTCATAGTGGGAGATCATGTTTATGTGAGAATTAAGCCCAAGAGGAGTACCTTGAGATGGACCTCTTGTGCCAAATTATATCCCAAATACTGTGGACCTTTCCAAATACTGGAAAGAGTAGGACCTGTAGCTTATCGGTTGGATTTACCCAGCTACATTCAAGTTCACAATGTGTTCCATGTGTCTTTGTTGAAGCGATATGTACATGATGGAAAACATGTGATTCATTGGCAAAATATTCAGGTAGGATAGAAATAAAAATCTTAACTTGAAGTTCTGATCAAAATTGATGTATATTGACTAGGAAACATTTTTGTTTTTCACGTAGAACTGGACGGAGAGTTTCTGGTCGAGCTGCAACACATACTTGACCGAAGAGAAATCGAACTCCACAAATGAGTAGTTATCCATGTAAAAGTGCAATGGAAGCACTTCAGACCGGATGAAGCTACTTGGGAGGATGGGAAGTTTATGCAGGAAGCTTACCCGGAGCTCTTTACAGAGATGGGATGAAACACTGAGGATGGTGTTACTTTGAGGGGGGGAAGTTGTGATAGCTTCATTAAAGTTAAATAGTGTTAACTAGTTAAAGACAATTTGTTTAATCTTCTTTTATCTGGAAAGAAAAAATTAAATCATTATTGTTGATAAAACAAATTATTTAATTTTTTGACTTATTAATTAGGAGAAATTAATTAATGAAAATAAAATCTTTTTAAGCTGATGGTGAAAATGTTTCCAGGAATAGGAGGTGGCTGGGGAGAGTTGGAAAGACAGTTACCTACTCCTCTGAGGATAAAGCTGAATCCCAGGGGAGGAATAGGGGTTCTAGGGGTTCTGTGATAAAATGGTAAAGGGGAGTATTTTCTAGAGTTGGTTTTGATTAGTTGAAAATAACTCATAGCAAACCTCATGAAACCAACCTTTCTGAGTTTGACTGGACAGGCCATCCAGAGGTCATAGAAAAAAGAGAATCGATTCCACTGCTAACCCAGGACACCATCCAGATTCTGGAGCTAGGGGTCAAGTGGAGGATGTAATAGTCTCCCTTGATGGTTGGGAGGTCCAAAGCTTGAATTTTCCTAATTCAGATAAGTTTTATTGTGAATTTTAAATTAAGTTGTGCTAGAATTGTGAAATTTGTGCACAATATTATAGATGACTAAATACTGTTCTATATATATATATATATATATATATATATATAGAGAGAGAGAGAGAGAGAGAGAGAGAGAGAGAGAGAGAGAGAGAGAGATAATTGCAATGATAAATCTGAGGCGAGAAATGAAATCTGTAGAAAACAATACTCTTCCTTGATATTATGATAAGAAGTAGCATTTAGTATTAATTCTAAACCCTTCTCTATTATCAATACTTGATGGAACAAGTTAAAGTAATATATATACCTGACATGTCATAAAAAATAAATAAAAGAGAAGATGATTATGTTTTAGAAGATGAAAATGACAAGAAAAATTTTGTAGCTTAAAGAAAAGTAGAATGCAAAGAAATGTAGGTAAACGAGGTGTAAAGCATTAAGAACATTTAACCATGTTTTACTTACTTCTGTATAATTACAGGCACATGTATGTTTCTTAACAAAACTGGAATAATGTTCGAATAGAGTGATGTTTGAAAGACAAATGCATTATAATTCTGCAAATGTAAACCAGAACCCCCAGATTAAGATGTTAACAGGCTCGACAGACTTTCGACCTTAGTTCTGTACACAAATCCAAAACCGAGATGCATTTTCCATGGCCATTAAAACAATCTATACATGGACACTATCCTATGGTGGTCCTATCACCATAGCTTGGGACTAAGCCAGTGTTACAGAAAAGAAACTAGGGTATAAAATTTTGTGAAGTGAGTAACCGAAAGGAACAAGGGTATGGGACCCATTAATCAGTAAAAAAAACATAGCACGAAACTTCTTTTCAATCAGAAATAGAAATAACAAGAAATAAAACTCATGAATTTCCCTGTAGAGCATTCTTTAAAATATTATTTACTGTGAACAGACACAACAGTATAAACACGATTTGTAGCATAAAAGTAAACTTTATACAAAATAAAAGATGTCGAGAGTGAACCCTAATATGCTATTTTATACTGTTATAAAAGTTGTAGTAAAAAGAAAAATATAACTATGCAAAGTCTATTATTACAAACTCAAATTCAGTCCCAACAGTATATAAGAAGAAAATTGCTCAGAGAACTTGACAGAGATAAGTAAACCCTTAATTGTTCATGAATAAAAACCTTGCGTAAAAACCCTAAGAAAACCTCCTCGGATGATAAATTTCATTGCTACAAAACTTGAAACCCTAGGTCGGGTTTGAAAACCCCCCTTTACTATTAATACACATGCCATACAAAAGTGAATACAGTAATCAAGAGCGAAATGGAAGTCTGGTAGTTTCTAGGCTACAGTCTCCCTTCAAGGGGGCGGGGTACCTATTAATAAAGATTGGAGAAATAGTCGAGGTCGTGGTGAATGTAGAAGAGAATGCCAGTAGGGTTTCACAGGTTGGGAAGAAAAATAATAACCTGAAACATAATAAAAACCCAGTATGATAATAAAGAATTATAAGTAAAAAAAAACATCATTTAATCAGAATTAACTGAGTTCAGAGCTGAAAGGCACGAGTAGATACCTGTATAGTGGAAACCTCATTCGTCAGCCCTACATTATATAAATAAGAACATCTCGTAAAGTATTGAAAACTGTGGTATGCAGAAATCGAAGAAAAACACAGAAATATTGATGGAATACTGATCAGATTTCCTTGAAACCTTGCTAAGCGCATTCTCCCTTTGCAACCTTGAACGTAAGAGTAGTTCAGAAGCGCTACAGTTCTCTACAAGGTTTTTAAACCACGAGAGAAACCAGAAATTAGCTGAATAGGTTGATGGGCAGCTCAAAAAAAAAAAGAATAGGGTAAAGAAAACTGTGATAGCAGAGCGATGAGCATTTCTGCAAAGGGAAATAGCAGACCTGAAAAGGGATCGAGGCGGAGAAACTCAAGGAAGAGGCTGAGCTCTGTTACACACCAAAGAACAATGAAAAACAACTCGTTAGCTCTCAGTTAACCCGCAGTAGACTCCGGGGATTTCTCCTTAGGAACCATGTAGAATCCGAAGCAAATTTCACAGCTGTCCAAGATAATTAAGACCTAGTACTGCTAAGAATTAATTGGAGTTGACATAAACACTACGATTGGGATTATTTCCTGCCAAGTGGTGCATTGTATATCCCAAGGATATATGTGATCGTAAATTACCATAAGTAGAGTAGATCCGTATACAATCAAATTAAATATATCACCATTTGTGTTGTCAATAAACCTTAATCCAAAGTATTGATTTGTATATTTTATGTGGAGCTTTTCGTACCATTGTTCTAACATAATTACTATAGCCGAAACAAATAAACTCAAAACCAAATGCATCAGATGGCTATTAATATCATTGATATATCTATTGCATAGTATGGTGAAAGTGATCTTATGTTTATATTTTTACAAAGGTAGGTAAAATTTTTTTTTTTTTTTTATATAGTGGTAATTAAATTAAGGATGAAGGTGACAATGAAGGTCCATCTGATACGCCCAAGTGAAGGTCTGATTTTCGATAAGGATTATTTTTAAGGTCCAACGTGATTGATGGAAATGAATTGGCTGAAGTGGTCATGTTGGGACTAGGGGCAAGGAATTGACCACAATAAGCATGGAAGCTGCTGCAGAAGTCGACGAAGCCATGGAAGCTGCGGAAATTTGAAGTGGGTGATTGTGCCTCCCTTCGTGTGTAGTGATCAATATAGACATGTCTTAAGGACATCTTTTTTACCTGCCTATAACAAGTAATACCAGATTTAAACAAAATTTATTAGGTTAATCGCAAGTTTATGGAATACAATAAGACTTGGTAAATAATTTAGGTCTGTGTGCTGATACAAAAGTGTCTATGCATATTATTGTTAGAGAATAATCTTTCTAGTTAATTGAGGTACTCTAGTCTTGTTAGTTATTAATTAGAATTATTTCTTTATAAAGCTAATTTTATCAATTATCTTTTTTTTCTTTAATTCTGTAGATAATTTTTTTATAAAATTAATTTTATCAATTATATTTTTTTCTTTAATTCTGTAGAGCTTTACTATTTTGTATTTATCAAAAAAGAGCAGATTGTCAATTATCAATAATATATGTGTCTTTAAGATTAATCAATCTATTCATATCATATCATAGTTATTAAGTTCTAGTTCGAATTCGAATTTTGTAAGGACAAAAATTGGTCACTAATTTTAGGGAAAAAATTGGGAAGTATACCTCTTACCTATATTCAAATATCAATTTCTCAACATTTTAAATCATTGAAATGTATAATTATAATATTGAAAACAATAAAAATACTTTTAAAATTGTTTGAATTATAAATATTCCAAATAAAACTATATATTGATCAAATTAACATAGTTTTATATTTAAGATAACAATTAAGAAAATAAGTTTTAAGAATTTTTCTGTTGATTCATTCACCCACCTACACCATAATATGATACTTAATAAAGAGTGAAATTTCACATTACAATGAACCGTATAAATTCCATATTATCAAATATTTTATGTTCCTAATGAAATGATATATTAAGTGTGTGCAAACATTTTTTTTAAAATACAATATTGTATTATTAATTGTTAATTACTCATTTATCAAACCAAACCCACCTTTAATTTATAACATATAGTAACAACATCAATTATTTTATATGATACAAAATGTTAAACTCTGTAATTTCACGCTTACTCAAAATCCCAATAAAAAATATCCACCTTGAAAAAAAACCAAAAATTTCCATTCAAAAAATAATTCATGCTATTTTTCTCATTTTTAAAATATGTTTGTTTGAATTTTATAAATCTACAAATTTACAAATTATAAATTTATAAATTACATATGTGATATATATGTTTTTTTAACTTTTCTCTATAAATCATAATTGTGATGTAAATTATAAATCATAGATTTTTACATATTTCATTAAAAACCTACTCAAAAACCTCCTTAAATAAAACAACATCGAGCATTAACATTTACTAACCGTAATCGTATGTTATTTCCTAAATCGAAAGGGGGTTTTGAAGAGATAGAATCTCTAATTATGATTAGATATGAACTTAATATCTAGTGCACCTTGCTTAACTCGAATTTATGTATTAATTCGTAAATCGAATCGAACCCTCGAATTTTCGTTTTGTTTCAGCAGTACAGTCAAATTTGGCAACTATGATTCACATATTTATTGTTATGGTTTTGAATCTTTATAATGATGTAGCTCTGAGCACTAAGAAACCGAATCAACTAATTTATACAACATCCACTCCAACTCCTATTTGAGTTTCTTATTTTGTGTCGTTTCCTTCTCTATCCATTTAGGTGTTGGACCCAGCGAATTGGAGGAGTGAGGGTAAGGTGAGCCACCACGGAGAAAATTCGCTACTCATTATTGTTAGTTGATGGTTAAAGGAGTTGTCAGCAACCTTAGTTGAATGCCACCACAACCATACGTGTGGTACAGTTCTGATGACAGTAGAGCAATCATTTCTTTTGATTTGCACTCGAGCTAGGGGCCACCGTTGCAGGCAATCGCAGTCAGCAAGTCAATTTGTGAATACCCCTTGAACCACCATATCAACTAAATTATGTGAGCCTTCGTCCTCATCACAAACCCATGGCCAAGTTAGAAATTGTAATTACTCCCACATGCGACAGTTGGGTAAATTTAGGAGAGTGACTTAACTAAGTCAAGTCGAGTGTGGTCGAGTCAAGTTATATTTTGGGAAAAAGTCGAATTTAGAGTGTGTGGATGTTGGGTTATTTTTTTGGCCAGTAGCTAGTCCAAAAAGTATAAAAGTAGTCATTTTAGATGAAAATGTGGGCGATTATGTTGTTAAGGTCGGTTGTGGGTTTCCTTGTGGCAATTATATAGTCAATACAGTTGGGCATGTGGAATATATCTCTAATGTCTTTTTCGAACAATGTTGGCAGTTAACGTTATTATATTTTCCATTATGTTTTTGCCAAGCTAATGTGAAGGTTACATTGTTTTGTTTTTTTTTTTTTTTTTTCTAATTTTATCCCATAACAATGAGGAGATGATTACTATGCAGAAAACGCATTCACAACTACTACAACCTTCATGCCTTCCTCAGTTCAAGGTGCGAGCATCGAATTTCTGAAACTTGTGAAACACTGAAACGGGTGCCCTACATGATCATAAGTATGGACACGTCTATGTTTTGCTGGAAGCACATTTCATTCAAATGCTTAGCCGTTTTAATGTAGGTTTTATATACATTTCTCAGTTGTTTTATTCTATTTCTTATATTTCATATATTTTGCAACAATGTGTTGACATAGGGATTTTTTACAATACTGCCAACTGTTAGTGTCGTGGAAATGGTGGAAGCCATGCTATGTTGGAAGACCGAGAATATCATTCGATTGAACAAATTATTGTGTCTGATTTATTTCTTGATAGTGATGTGCTTGCTAGGATCGTTGATAATCCAAGTCATGGTTTTGGAAAGTTTGGGCCCACGATTTTCCAACGTAGCAATGAAGATAATGTTGGATGTTCTAGATATTTTGAGTGAAACGTTCCCATAGGTGCACCATAGGTTGTTTATTCACATTTATCTAACAATTTTTGCACATATGAAGGTTACATTTAAATTACTTTACACATATTTGTTATACCTTTTTGCAGAAAACTAGCTAGGTGAATAGAGGTGAGGACATTGGTTCTGAATGAAGGGAACCAATATTAGTTCCTTGAGTTGAACATGGGTGATGCACAATCAAGAAAATGTACAAAGTTTTTGTTTTCATTTTGTTGTTTCATCAAATAATTTGACTTGTTTTGTAGTTTTTACATTATGAGAAACATTGTTTTTTATTTGGAAGAAAAATTTCTCAGCTCTAAGCAAGGTAGAAGATTGGATTCCCTTTATTTTATGGAAATGAATGATGCCACCAATGCTCCAATTGGACGATTTTTGTCACATCATCGTGAGCATAGAATTGTTTGTGGTAGAGAAAATGAAAGTCTTGGAAATAATTTTAGTGAAGACCTAGTTGACGTGCATACAAATTTTTGAGTGAGAATTGACAGTTTGTGATTTGTGAAAATGTGTAAAATCTATAAAGAATGTTATCCAGGTATACATGGTTTGAGATGGCATGAAAGGTCGAATTGTCGGAGATGTAGGAGAGAGAAATGTGTTCATCGCTTTTCCTGCTTTAACAACATGGATCTAGGTGAACAACCTGATGTTCTAAAAGTCCTTACAGAAGTTGAAGAGATGATCATAGCACGAGTGAATCCAATGTTGCAAGTCTCCCATGCTTCTGATGGTAAATATAAATATAATGGCCACATAATAGGTTGTCAACATGATATATCCTCAATTGCGATGAATCTTCCATGATGTGTTAAGAAGCTTTATTTTTTTATTATTAGAAGGCAAGGTGTTCAATCCAGATACTATGAACTCTATGTGAACAGAAATTGTGTGATGGATGCATTTCCTCTCAAAATCAAAATGGGCAGGTACTACAACGACATCAAAATTGACATGGATTCAACTTTTTCTCTCTTGGAAAGAGCTACTAATGTCTCTAGCATGTTACAATATGTTGATAGTGATCTTCATGAAATATATAAGCCCGATGTCGACATCGAAATAGAGTGGGTTCATTCTTTGCATTGTTACCGCTCATCTTTTCTCTCTCACTTGCCTAATGAATCCATGGAAATTGATCGAATAAGAGGATTTATTGAGAACTCAGAAAATACATATGTTGAAGCAATGGTTTGGACATATTTCGGCACTTTTCCCATTAATGAATATAACATAGAGGGATTGTTAGACATGGAATTTCCCACTTTATTCCCTGTAGGTGATGCTGACTGGTTGTATCCACATATTTTCAATGTGGAGATGCATGAATATGTTTTTCAGATATTATGATCAAAGATTTGGAAGCAACCCTCGGTTTCGATATTTCTTGTTGAATATGACTATGTGCCATTGTAGTCAAGGGACAAGTAGTTTATTTTTGAAGAAGAATATCCATGAAAGTGTGCCTACACTGTTTCAGGAGTTGTATGAGAAACTTTGTGATCTTCCAAACAATAAATTGGTAGATAAGTTAATGCATTTTGGATCTTCTATCATGGGTACAAGGGCTTATTGGAAAAAGTGTCGTTCTGAACTGATAGGCATGATCACCTAGTTGTGTTTCCCTACTTTTTTTCTACATAGTTTACAGCTGACACGAAGTGGCCTGACTTGCATGCTATATTTCCTTCAAACAAAAATTCTCATCCACAAAATGAGAATGCTATAGGAAATGAAATATTCGGTACCCAGATTTATTCGCTATGTAAATTCACGAAATATTTAATATCCTCTGTCACATAGTATTGCAGTGATATTTTGGTGTTAAATACTATTGGTATAGGTTTGTTGTCATTCCTTCTCAACTATTTTCTTAAACATTTGAATAAAAAGGTTTGTTCTTTCTTATAATTGGTTGATATATGTTAATTCCCTATTATATGTTTTCGCAGGTATGAGTGGCAACATAGATATTTGACTCACATGCATGGATTCTTGTGGTTGCCTGGAGCACAAGATATGGAGAAATTGGATTGGTCAAATGTCGTTGTTGTCGACGCAGCAAAGTGCTTCCTCAACAAATATGTGATAGATTGGAATCCACATGGCATACATCATCTAAATCTGATGATCCCTTGAAGCATGAATGACAATTTGTGCCTTTGATATACGCAAAAAATATTGTCATGCAGTCATGAAGAGGATTCTGAA